>CM035170.1:18233410-18691413 GCA_020205615.1 Panax quinquefolius | reverse complement strand
GATGTTTGAAGCATGCCTATCTGAGGTATTTAACTTGTAATAAATGATCAACATGCTATGTATTGTGTTAGTGTGGACGCCTCAAAATTAGGTATACGCCACCCATCTTGGGTCGCCACGCATATGGTACATAAATTCAAATACAACTTACTAATATAAGCATGTGGTGTGTACAATCGACATAAAGCGTGAGTTTGAATACAAATATTGTCTACTAGATATTATACAAACTCAAAAGGATTCCTCATTACAACTATTATCACATTATTTCACGTAATAGTGAGGACTACTAATGCTATCCTCGGACCATTACTCCGCTCTCCGACTAAGTCCCGCCTATGTTCTCATTTCAAGAGAACGGTGAAAGAAAGGGTGAGCTCAACTAGCCCATTAAGAAATATTATGACTAAGATAATGCAGAATAAATTATCATTAGCCTTCAATGATGTTAAAGCGATAAAATACAATAAACAACCGGTTTAACTGCAAATGAATATGCAATCCATTAAAAGAGTCAAGTAGAGAATAAAGTCTACTATCTTTTATAATTTAAAAGGTTTTCATCAATTTTTATCATCGAGACTCAAACTTTAACAATGAATAAACCACAATATCTAATCATCCCCGTACATTACTGGCCAAGGATTTTCATCAAATTATCAATGGTCATGACTATACCGAATCACCCCGGGTCATAATCATACCAAAAACTATCCATCAACGCATTACAAAGCCACCGAGGACTTTTATCACATCATTTATAACAAGCCATGATTATACCGAATGATCCCCGATCATAATCATACTAAGTTCATCTATGCACGTAAGCCAAAGATAACATAATATATCATGAGGATGATGACAATGACATAATAATTCAATAAAAACAAGTGCAAGAATTATTTTATCCAGAATTAATAACATCCAAATTGTCAACAAGATACTATTTTGTAGAGTAAAATTCAAGAATGATCGGAAGAATATTTCCATGAAAGATATCTTTGGATGAAACGCAAATATCAAGGATATTCTACTAATTTCATGGAGTATAGAAGTCAAAGTTTTAACCAACCGGGTATAATAAAGAATGGAATAACAAAAGAAATCACCATGCATGCGCAGATGCAGATAGACAAAGTTATTCCAACAGAATAATAATAACGGAACCAAAGTCGTGAAATTCACACCAACAGGATGATCCAATGTAATAATAAATGCGAATAATAAACAATGGAACCGGTCCTGTAAAACACATGCATGGATATTCCAATGTAATAATAAAGAATGGAATAATGGAAGAAGATCACCAAGTATAGGGGATTCGCGTGATACAAAGTTATTCCAAATGTAATAAATAAGAATGGAATAACATAAGGATTTCACCAAGTATAGTGGTACGCCGCATATACAAAGTTATGTATAGGGTATACCACTTTTACAAAAGTTATTCCAATGTAATAATAATGAATGGAATAACAAAAGTTCTCTTCATGAATAAGAAAGAATAACACCCCTTACGGTACAACAAATAATACCCTCACCGTAGTAAAAGACATCGGATATCAAAGTAGTGAAGTACCGTAATACTCTTCTTCTTTCTCTCTATAGATTTTCTCTCTATAGCTTCTCTCTATAATTTCTCTCTAGAGTTTCAGGTGAATTTGTAAGAAAATAATGAAGGAATGAGCTTCATTTATAGGAAAATAGAATGCATAGTAATTAATCCATGAACTATTCAAATTGATTTACTTTAATCGACGGTCCATATTTAAAGCAAAATCTTTTAAATAAAATATCATATATTCTATTTATATAAAACATTTTACTATGCAAACACTATGCAACACTATGCAAAACACTATGAAAACACTATGCAACACTATGCATAATAAAATATAATATATTCTATTTATGTAATAACTTTAATAAAGTATTCATTTTATATAAAAGATGTTTCGTTTTTATTACGTTAATAATCTGAATAAAACAAAACGTCATTATCGCTATAATAATTCATATTATCAATAAACAATAATGGAATCAAACCGAGTGACTTCTCACATAAGCATCAATAATCAATACCGGTAGCTACTATGCAACCACACGACATCGCAGACTTTTACTATGAGTAGTTCAACAAGATCAACCAGTAAAACTTCCGCCGTTATTTCAATAAAATATTTTTGTCGTTTTTTCAATCCGACAATAATTTCGCTGGGGTCCACCAATGATTGAGCTGGTTGATTTAATATTCCCTACTAAACCGAATATTCCCCGACCAATCGAATATAATATAATCACTTGCATACTTTGCAAAATTTATAAATACTACCCGCAACTATAATATTATCTCAAATTCACACCATAATATTAAAAAAATTTTCGACAAAATTTAAATCTTTATTGATAAAATCTGGGGTCTCACAATCTCCCCTCCTTATGGAATTTTGCCCTCGAAATTAGGGTACGTACCTGGTATGATAAAGAGGTGAGGATACCTTGAATACCCTTATCGTTGAAAACATTAAATTCATCTTTGCAATCCGGCCAAAGATGTTCATTAACAATTCTTCTTGCAGACTACAGCCAAAGATATACATGTATTCATTAGTATCAACGACCACAAATTATCCATGCACTACTACCAAAGATAATCGTATTCATTATTATCACAACCACAAATTATCCATGCACTACTACCAAAGATAATCGTGTATTCATTAGTATCACGACCACAAATTATCCATGCACTACTACCAAAGATAATCGTGTATTCATTAGTATCACGACCACAAATTATCCATGCACTACTACCAAAGATAATCGTGGTATTCATTAGTATCACGACCACAAATTATCCATGCACTACTACCAAAGATAATCGTGTTTTACTACATGATTATACCGAACAACTTGGTCATAATCATACCAAGTCCATCTATGCACCATACAAGCCACGGATGACTTTCAACATAATATAAACATGAGGATAATGATATAAATAATCAATCAAATGAGATAAAGGATAAATATTAAACTTTTATAATATAATTTATCCAGATTCAAGAATATCCCCATGTTATCAATCACTTAATAATCTTATAATCTAATATCATTAATATTATAACAATATTTTAATCACTTCTTAAATTTATAAACAATTTATTTCAATTGTTTACGCTTTTACCATATAATGCATTTAATCATTCAAAATGCCATACTCATAAGATATCATCACTAATGATCAAATCCTCATCAAAAAAAAAATATGCATATACTCTATATAGGATTCTCTAGCCATAAAATCATATTTTCAACTTTGTTACTTCACATAACATATTTAACTCATATGTCAGAATTACTATTTTCATGAAAAATACCAAATCAGTCCAAAAATATTTCTTTTCTGGGATTTAGCATAATATAGTCTCATAATGAAAATATATTTTTCTCGGAATTTTTAAAATTCATTTACTATTTTTCAAAAATCAATTTCTAATTAATTCCTTAAGAAATTAGCTACCTCAAGTTTAACTCCAAAATTCCCAAATCTTGGCAGGACTTTACACATGTTAATGTGAGCCTCCAGTTTAAATTTCATGGTCATCTGAGTTATAGAACTCAGGTTATAAGCGTTATTTCGGAAAAGCCTAAATATTGAAATAGTCATAACTTGCTCATTTTATGTCGAATGAGCTCATTTTGGACAGGAGGTACTTTATACCATATAATTTCATGTTCCAAAAGGCCAGAATTTTTCTCATAATTTAAGTGTCCAAACAGCCCCTCTAAAAATTATGGCACAGACTTTTTTGGTTTTTGCAGCTTTGCACTCCTTTGCTAAAATCAGTCCACACAAAAATCTACAACACCTTTTCCAGTAATTCCACTTGGATTAGTTAGGTAACTCATAGATCTAACTCTAGGACTTGACCACACTCAAAAATTCAAAATATAATAAGAGATTTGGTCAATTGAATTTCATGTTACGTTTTCACCAAAATCGATTTTCAACTCTTTGTGATTTCTAAGAAACTTTCATGTTTTCACATACTAACCAACATAACTCATCATAACACTTACTAATACCACGAATACCCATGATTTTCATTAGTCCAATGCTTTTATTATGACTTTCATCATAAACCACGTACCTTAATCGCTCATTTTAGTTGAAGAAATATTTGAGGGTTTAAGAAATGGGTTTTGTCTTTGGGGGTCAATACAAAATTCGATTTCACGCTCTAAGTAGGCTAAGAAGTCTTCAAGAATATGCGGAAATTTATTAATAATAGAAATATCATTCAAAAGCGTGACTCTCATCCAAGACTTGGATAGTTCGTCACATTGATACCAACCGTGACTTCTATCCCTTAACCTAGATAGCACCTCACAATGATAACTATAACCTTGCCATCTTCATTCACGATGTCGCTTTCTGAGAAAGTCCGGGCTCGGTGCATTCCACACAAGGAAGTCAACAACGAAAAGGTTCGGGGCTCTTTACTTATGGCTTGATATGACAATAATTGACTTTAGTAGTTTGGTTACTTGAATCGCGCACAACAAGTTGGTTATGAATATAAAAGCTAACAACCTTACGAAAAGCATGATGAGTAGTTAACCAATTGATTCCTAAAATCACATCAAAGGCAAATATTTTCAAAAAGATAAGATCGACAGTAACGTGAAAATGTTTATTTGAATCAAACAAGATTTAAAATAGTAAGTAAGCAGAACGTGAAGGCTCCTACTAACGAAGTTTCAAACCAATAAGTCAAAGTTTAACTTCTTGGAGTCAAATTTAAACGTTGAACACAACTAGGTGAAATAAAAGAGTGGGTAGAATCGGTATCTAACACGGTATAGACTTCACAAGAGCTTATGATTAACTTACCCGTGATAATTTTATTCAGTTCCTCGTCACGAGAAAAAAAACGCTCTCTCTTAAACTAATGGCTTTTGGTTTGTCAGGGGATGTACCTTTGGTGCCTCCGTCCCAGCCTAGACTTGACTTTGGTGCACAACAAAATTGAGCTAAATGACCTTCTCTTCTTGCAATTTCCACTTCTATTATCTTTGCCATGATTACCAATCAAGTGGTTACCATTCTTAGCATGATAATTTCCACGATGGTTATCATTGTTACGATGGCCGTGCCACCAAGATGATGATTATTATCGTGTTGTTGGTCGTTACCTTTTGTTTGAAATTTGAATCAACACTCTCATGTGCTTCATTGCTTATCTCGGCATTTTCGGATGTCATTCTCAAACACCGCCACAAAACAAGGGTTAATTAACATATCACATATTATCCCATATACGACCGACCAATTAAATACCAAATAAATTTAAGTAGGTCATACTAGTGAAGGAATTCCCCGCTCTCCCTCCTAGTTCTTATCTCACATCTCACCGAGGATCATATCCTAAGCTCGATACTAATCGTGACGCCCCTAAAATTAGGTATCGTCACCCATCTTGGGTCGCCACTTACATGGTACATAAATTCAAATACAACTTATTAATATAAGCGTAGGTACAATACGATATATAAAGCGTGAGTTTGAATACAAATATTGTCTACTAGATATTATACAAACTCAAAAGGAGTCCTCATTACAACTATTATCACACTATTTCACGAATAGTGAGGACTACTAATGCTATCCTCTCGGACCATTACTCCGCTCCTCGACTTCGTCCCAACTATGTTCTCATTTCGAAGAAGAGAACAAAGTGAAAGAAAGGGTGAGCTCAACTAGCCCAAGAAGAAATATTATGACTAAGATAATGCGAATAAATTATCATTAGCCTTGATAGTGTTAAACCGATAAAATAAAATAGACAACTAGTTTAATGCGCAATGAATATGCAATCCATTAAAAGAGTCAAGTAGAGAATAAAAGTCTACTATCTTTTATAATTTAAAAGGTTTTCATCAATTTTTATCACCGAGACTCGACTTAATGAATAAACCACAATATCTAATCATCCCCGTACTACCTGATCAAGGATTTTCATCAAATTATCAATGGTCATGACTATACCGAATCACCCCCGGTCATAATCATACCAAAACTATCCATCATCGCATTACAGTGCCACCGAGGACTTTTATCACATCATTTATAACAAGCCATGATTATACCGAATGATCCTCGGTCATAATCATACTAAGTTCATCTATGCACGTAAGCCAAAGATAACATAATATATCATGAGGATGATGACAATGACATAATAATTCAATAAAATAAGTTCAAGAATTATTTTATCCGAGAATTAATAACGCCCAAATTGTCAACAAGAAGATTCATTTTGTAGAGTAAAATTCAAGAATGATCGGAAGAATATTTCCATGAAAGATCTTTGGATGAAACGCAAATATCGAGGATATTCTACTAATTTCATGGAGTATAGAAGTCAAAGTTTTAACCAATTTGGGTATAATAAAGAATGGAATAACAAAAGAAATCACCGTGCATGCGGTACTTCGCGCAGAGCGAGGTTATTCAACGAAGTAATAATAATAACGGAACCAGTCGGTGAAATTCACATGCAAGCGTGATGATCCAATGAATAATAAATGCAGAATAATAAACAATGGAACCCGGTCGATTGTAAAACACATGCAGGATATTCCAATGCGAATAATAAAGAATGGAATAATGAGAAGAAGATCACCAAGTATAGGGGATTAAGCATTATCGAGTTATTCCAACAGAATAAATAAGAATGGAATAACATAAGGATTTCACCAAGTATAGGGTATGCCGCATATACAAAGTTATGTATAGGGTATACCACTTTTACAAAAGTTATTCCAATGTAATAATAATGAATGGAATAATGAAGTTCTCTTCATGAATAAGAAAGAATAACACCCCTTACGGTACAAACAAATAATACCCTTACCTAGTAAAAGACCTTTGGATATCAAAGTAGTGAAGTACCGTATACTCTTCTTCTTCTTTCTCTATAGATTTTCTCTCATAGCTTCTCTCTATAATTTCTCTCTCTGAGAGTTTCAAAGTGAATTTGTAAGAAAATAATGAAGGAATGAGCTTCTATTTATAGGAAAATAGAATGCATAGTAATTAATCCATGAGCGGTCCAGATTGATTTACTTTAATCTGACGGTCCATATTTAAAGCAAAATCTTTTAAATAAAATATCATATATTCTATTTATATAAAAACATTTTACTATGCAAAACACTATGCAACACTATGCAAAATACTATGAAAAACACTATGCAACACTATGCATAATAAAATGTAATATATTCTATTTATAGAATAACTTTAATAAAGTAATACATTTTATATAAAAAGATGTTTTTACATTTTATTACGTTAATAATACGAATAAAACAAAACGTCATTATCATTATAATAATTCATATTATTAATCGACAATAATGGAATCAAAATGAGTGACTTCTCACATAAGCATCGATAATCAATACCAGGTGTGCTACTATGCAACCACACGTATTCAGCATTTCTTTACTACTGAGTAGTTCAACAAGATCAGCAGTAAAACTTAAAGTCGTTATTTCAATAAAATATTTTTGTCGTTTTTCTCAATCCGGACAATAATTACATTGCTATGGGTCCACCAATGATTGAGTAGTTGTATGAATATTCCCCGCTAAACCAGAATATTCCCCACCAATCGAATATAATATAACCACTTGCATACTTTGCAAAATTTATAAATACTACCCACAACTATAATATTATCTCAAATTCACACCATAATATTAAAAATTATTTCGACAAAATTTAAATCTTTATTGATAAAATCTGGGGTCTCACAGTTAGGGAACATGCCATTTGATAGAAATAAAGGTTGTTCATAACTTTTGAATAATAAGACCAAACGAATGTTTAAATGATATCAAAACAAAGTTACGAGCGTTGAACTTGTGATGATGTATAAACTAATTTTGTACCATATGTGAGTACTCGAGTCATGTCAAGCTTGATTAAAGACTGTGTTAGCTAATGAACCTTGTATATATATAATACGCTATAAATAGGATTCAAAAGTGTTGATTTATTAACGTGGATAAACTACGCTTAAGACAAGTTTTTCTAAACCTATCTTATTACATTGTACAAGTATCTTTGCATTCTTTATTCAACAAATACCGTAAGCTTATCTCTTTGAATACAAGTTATATTGCTTTCTCGTTCAAATGAGCCATTATGCTTAAACCCTTGTGAAAACTATTATTCATGTGAACTTAGTATTGTCCTTGAATATTGTGAAAGTATCTATGCCATTTGATTCGGCAAGATTATATGCATGTTTATAAAACTGTCCAAACCAATTGATTGGTGCAGAAATCTGAAAACTGAGTTGAACAACCCTCATGGTAAGGGGATTGTATGTTGTTAGAAACCCTAACACATTAGTATATTATTACTATGGTGTTATGCATAACGTGGAGTATTGTAGATTGATCCTCTATAATACTTGTTCTTTTAGGTTATCAGTTTAATATTGGTGATTCTAGTAGATGTTCAATAAGACCTTAGTGACTGCTCAGTATAAATTGTTTACTTAGTTGGATACCTTGATAGTCGTTGAATTCATAAATATCTGTTGATTTATATTGAATTGTCGTTCTTATTCCAAGAATTGTTGATATTTCTCATCCTTGATATTATTTTTTTGCACTTTGAACTATCCTAGAAATGACACTTCGATATTTCAAACCTTGTGATATATATATATATATATATATATATATATATATATCCTACACCCTTGTTGTATATTACTTGCTGGGCAATTTGTGCTCATCCTTGCTTATTTATAACCTTTTAGTTAAAGCGGAACAGGGAGGTGTATCTGGGAAAGATAAGGGCAAGGGCAAAGCTACCGACTAGCTTGCCCCTTTTTGTTTAAATTAATCATTTTGTATCAAGACTATTTGCAGACTATGTTTAAGCTTAAGTAGGATCATGTAATAAGTCTTTATTAGATATTATTATGTAATCTATTAAGCACTGTAGGTTGCGAGACTTTGGGAATAATTATAATAAATCATTGTATATTATTCTAAAGTAGATTTTCCGTTGTGTATGCGTTATTTTAGTTATTATGGTAATACTTTGAGAAAGTGACGAATCGAATTCGGGTGACCAAGTGGAGGTCAGTATTTGGGGGTGTCACAAGTTGGTATCGAAGCTATAGTTATAAACCTTAGGAACGAGAATCCTTAGATTATAACTTAGGAAGCTTAGAAGTTAGGAAGGGGATAAAACTCATGTAAAGTTTTCCTTGAGAGACTTAGTGTGTTATGATATGTAACTTCACTCTATACAATAAACTTATGTTTATTTAACATTTTGATGGAGTAGTTGTTTGTCTTGTCTTATGTTGGTGATTGTAGGATGACTGACATGGGAGGACCTAGCCGAGTAGTTGAGGAGGAGCTGCGTGATATCCATGTAGTCTATGAGGCACCCTTGACAGCGGAGCCTATATCGGTAGTTGCCCCTATTGATGATGATGAGGAAGAGGAGATTGTACCTCTACCTGAGGAATCGGATCCGGAGGAGGAACCTATGGAGGAGGAACCCGTGGAGGAGGAAACCGAGCCCATGGAGGACTCCGATGGGACTACCTTTGAGGATCGAATGCTATGAGAGTATGAGGAGCAGATTTTGGAGCTAGGAAGTAGAGTCGAGGAATTAGAGACCGAGTCTCTTAAGAGACAGCTAGTAATGCAGGAGATGGAGGTAGAAATTGCTCACCAAAAGGAGGCAGGAATCCAAATGGGTGCCTTGTTTCACCGATCGGTGGAAAGGAATGTTGAGTTAGCTGGGAAATTAGAAGAATTGGAACAGAGGGTGTTTAGTGAGAAGACGGAGAAGGAGGCTCTCCGAACACAGTTAGAGATGGAAGTGATGGATAGGATCCACTTCGAGGAAAAGTGGGAGGATTCTAATGATAGAGTGGGTGATCTAGAAGATGAGGTGCGATGCAAGAGGAGGAAGATGAACAAGATGGGCTATGCTCTAGGCACGACCATGGAGAGATTGATCGATGGGGTAAATCACTATCCCGCTGAGCAAGGACAGACCCGACATACCATAAGCTGGGATAGGTGGCACACATCACACAAAAGGAGTATCAAAGCGCCATGGAGCATGGAATGTTAGATTGAGTCTAGAAGGGAAGGCTCGGTAGTATAGTAGTTTTATTTATGTGTTGTTAATATGTTGTTGTAATCTCAATCTTTTGTGTAAGATGCGAGAGGATGGTAACCCCAATTTTTTAAAAAAAATGTTAGAGGGGTAGTAAGCTAGTGTTGTCCCCATCTTTTGTGATATTAGGGGATATGTGTTTTCATTTATAGCAGTATGCTAGAAAAGAACGTGTATTGTAACCATTTGGCATATGAATATAAATGATCTTATTTAAGAAACGTGTTATAAACTTTTAGTCCTTTTCAATTGAGAAATGTCTAAATATGATAGTTAGCTAATAAGATGAAATTTTGTGATGCAGAAAATGCCTCCAGACGTAGAATACTTGTTCCAGAAGAGTCAGTTAACGATGAGAGAGGTCGAGTAGATCCGATACAGCGACTGGTAGATTTATTGGGAGAAGCTTTGAGGGGAAGAAACGAACCTGTACCATCCGTTCCCCAAGCTGTCCCAATGACAACCTTCAAAGACTTTAAGAGTGTAGGACCCCCAGAATTCACTGGAGCTACTGACCCGATTGTTGCGCAAACCTGGATCAAGGAGATCGAGAAGGCCTTCACTATAGCATGCGTGGGTGAAGACCAGAAGACTGTATTTGCCACATACATGATGAGGGGCGAAACAAACTATTGGTGGGAAACTAATCAGCAGAGAGCGGGGGAAGGAACGATAACCTGGGAAAGGTTTACTACGTTGTTCTTCGAGAGCTATTTCCCGAAGAGTATGAAGAGTAGGATGGAAGTAAAATTCCTAGAATTAAAACAAGGTGATATGACAGTGGCGTAGTACGCAGCTAAGTTCAATGAAGTAGCGCGGTTTGCAGAACACCAAGTTATGGATGAGGAGAGGAAGGCGAGACGTTTTGAACAATAGTTAAAATCGTGGTTGTACAATAAGGTATCGATCTTCCAGATTGATTCCTTTACGACATTGTTGGAGAAGGCAATCATTGCGGAAGGTGGCAGTGAGGCCTTAAGTCTATATCATAAGGAGAAGAAGAATAAAAACACTGGTAGTGAGCATCGTGGAGGAAGCATCAGCGGAGGAAGTAATTAGGGGAAAAGGAAATGGGAAAACAACAACAACCACAACAACAACAACAACAGAAATAATAACCAAGGTGGGAGTCACCAGGGAAGTTTCAAGAGAAGGACCAAAACTTGTAACAAGTGCGGAAGGAGCCATCAGAGGGAGTGCTGGAAAGGGAAGACCACTTGCTATAATTGTGGCCAAGAGGGGCACATCTCGCCAAATTGCCCAAAGCCAAAGAAGATCAGAGGATGTTTTGCTTGTGGATCGACAAAGCACTAGATAAAGGATTGCCCGAAGAAAGGAAGCAGTGGAGCTGGCGGAGGCCAGGGAGGAGGAAGCAAGTTAATGATTGGTGGATCTACACAACCCAACCGATCGACCGCTTGAACTTTTAACATGACCGTCTAGGACGCAGTGGCTGCGAAGGACGTGGTGTCAGGTATAATCCCAATCAATAATATAAATGCTTATGTATTATTTGATTCGAGTGCCACCTGTTCTTTTGTATCTGAAGAATTTGCTAATAAACTTAGTACACCCCGAGAACATATAGAAGATTCCTTGAATATAAAGGTTGCGAACATGAACTGAGCGTAGACTTTATTCCTAATAGATTGGGGGAATTTGACGTAGTACTGGGAATGGATTGGTTATATAACCATGCAGCGATAATTAACTATCAGAACAAGTGTGTGAACCTTCAAACTCCGAGTAAGTCTAAGGTAGTGTTTCATGGTAGCTCATCTCTTAAGCAATCGTGTTGCGTTACGATGATGCAGGCCAAGAAGTTGTTAAGGAAAGGATGTGTCGGTTACTTAGCATACATCGTAGATACTCGGAGAAAGGGAGTAGAGATTAAAAATATACCCGTAGTGAATGAATTTCAAGACGTGTTTTCAGACGATCTGCTTGGTCTTCCGCCAGACAGAGAAATCGAATTCGTAATAGACTTAGCACCGAGAACGACACCGATTTTGAAGGCTCCATATCGTATGGCGCCAGTAGAAATGAAGGAATTGATGATACAACTTCAAGAACTATTAGATAAGGGTTACATTCGACCGAGTGTGTCTCCCTAGGGAGCACCAGTGTTATTTATGAAGAAAAAGGACGGATCGATGTGGCTCTATATCGATAATCGAGAATTGAACAGAGTAACTATCAAGAATTGATATCCATTACCAAGGATAGACGACTTGTTTGATCAACTGAAGGGAGCGAAATATTTCTCGAAGATCGACTTACGGACAGGATATCATCAAATGAAAGTGCAGGATGAGGACATACCAAAGACTGCGTTTCAAACCTGTTATGGACATTACGAGTTTTTGGTAATGTCATTCGGTTTAACTAATGCTCCAACAGCATTCATGGACTTGATGAATCGAGTTTTCAAGCCATACTTGGATAAATTCGTGGTAGTTTTCATTGACTACATTTTGATCTACTCGAAGACAGAGGAAGAACATGCCGAACATCTGAAGATTGTTTTGGAGGCACTACGAAAGGAGGAGATGTATGCGAAGTTTTCAAAATGAGAATTTTGGATGAAGAGGGTTCAATTCTTAGGCCACGTGGTGGATGAGAATGGAATCTCAGTAGACCCCGAAAACGTTGAAGCAGTAAGTAGTTGGGAACAACCGAGAACACCGACGGAGGTGAGGAGTTTCCTAGGGTTGGCAGGGTACTATCGAAGATTCATCCAAAAAATTTCTAAGATAGCGACCCCATTGACTAATCTGACAAGGAATACAGTGAAATTTGTATGGACTGACAAATGTGAAGCGAGTTTTCAAGAGTTGAAGAAGAGGTTAAGCGAGGCGCCTGTATTATCCTTACTAGATGATACAGGGGCATTTGTAGTGTATAGTGATGCATTGCATAGAGGACTGGGCTGTGTGCTAATGCAGCATGACAATGTCATTCCGTATGCGTCACGACAATTGAAGGATTACGAAAATTGATACCCTACTCATAACTTGGAGTTAGCCGCAGTTGTGACGTCCCAAAATCCGGTTTACTTTCAGACCCGAACTCCGTGCAATACGATTCCATTTCCTTCCAAACATACCTCATTATATAGCTAAAAATAATAAGATATATTCTCAAATCCTAGGTTCTCGAAACCTTAGTACCTCTTTCATTACAAATAATGATAATTACATTATTCTTTACATCTTACACGAGTGACTTTTATCTGCCACCAAGGATTCATAGCTGTTCATTAAACTAGTCTATAGTTTAATTCTATCATTCTCTATTATAAGTCTTCGCTTGCTCTTCACGCACATTCACATACTGAATGGCACTTCATCTGGATACCGCTCATCTTGATCTTTACAGGATCCTTAAGTTCTTTCTAACATCGTTTGCTGAATATGTTTTTCATTTAAAGCAAGTGTGAGCATTCAATTGCCCAACAAGTCATAACAGTTGAACAAACAACTATCGGAATTTAAACATTTCTTTAGAACTTCAATAACCGAACAAAGTTTATGAAGCAGCTTGAATAATAGGAATAGTCTCGATTCCTATCATTTTAAAACAACATTCACTTTCACTTTGAAATACTTTCATTCTTTTACCTTTTTCATACATATCCTGTCTGGCTAGAATCATTAGCACAGACTTAACAATAACGGTTCATGAATAAACCGAGCATACTTGTATTGAACAGTTCGATCACAAAATAGTTCACCTCATAAAAACACCGAAGTGCTCACATTGTGGCACACGGCCTCATACATACTACCACCTTGTACAAATATCGCACATTCGCACATAGACAGAACTTCTCAAGTTCAACATCTAAGAAGTTTAAGAAACTAGCATTCATATAGTATGAATGAAGTTAGGAAACTTGCTTTACATGCAGCCTAAACTTACTTATTTGAATCGCTCATTCAAAATCCCTATAAAACACGTAAGGAAATACACGTACACCAATTAGTCATATACTTGACTTACACATTGGTTTACTTAACTTTACTTCTTAAGGTCCGCATTCTTGCAATATAAGTTTACGCGACTAACTTTCATTCCCACTTTACGGCTTTATGACATACGGAGATGTCTTACTCAAAACATTCATCATCTTTGATGATCTGCATTCTTATTTTTTTCTTATAACTCCTATATACTCAACACACATCGCTTCTTTGCTAGTAGTCCATATGGTAATCTGAGTGGTTTCCCACAAATAACCAACAAACAAGTTCCTGTCTCATCTACACTGCCCCACAACAGTGAGTTAAATTGGTTTCCAGTTTTGTATATACCTTTGCTCTCCGAAGGAATTGTTTAGCCCAGCTCCCATATGTCAACTATCAAAGTTATGATTGTACCACAACCTAACTTCTCTTAACTTATATGAACCATTAAACTATAATGTTCGTTAAGTCAACTTCTTATTCCTTATGGCTTTCTGGAAACTAAATGTCATACCTCAGGATTCATTCTTTATCGTCTAAGTCATGCAGTCTTTTGTATACTCGGAACGATCATTCAATGTCAATACTATGAGGTCATAGCGTTAAACATTTCATATTAACTTATTCATACCTTACAACGTCCGGTTCCCTCAACTCGGAACGTTGTCCAAGTTATACTTATTAACTCGGCTTCTTAACGTTATAAGTTATTGTCTTCAATTTAGTTTCTTCACCGTTCATGGTTAAACAACATTCTTCATTACCTTATGGTCAAACCATACATGGAGTGTTTAACGCTTACTTCATTCCATCTTCTTTATCTGACTTACATACGAACTTTCATTATTCTCATTACCGCTCGCTACGGCTTTTTACGATAAGTCATATCTTACTTACTACCTTCGTCAACGTCTAAGTTATACAATTATTGTACCCTTAGAACATTCGTCTTACTCAAATACGATTCACGAGGATCGTTTATGTATTCGACATTCACGTTGCTCGTCTCTTAATCTCTCACTCAACCTTCGCTCAAGGTTTTATTTGCTTTCATCGTTATTCAACCCATGAACCCCATGTTCATTATTCTTTCTTAATGTCGAAGCCATACTATTCGTTGTATGCTAAAACCGATCGTTCATTGCAACAACATTGCGTTCACAGCGTCTATACGCTTTACCCTTATCTCTCATTACCATGACATAACATCGGAATGTTATTCATTACCTTCATCACTCAACGTCCAAGGAATCACAATCATAGCAATCCCTCACATTCGTTCATTATGACTACGGTCCCCGGATATCGGTTACGTAATCTGCGTTTGCATTCTTTTAGTCTCGTTTAATCTTTTCGTTCAACCTTTACTAAAGGTTTAACTTGCTTTCTTAAGTGTTATCATAGGTGAACTTATATGTTCATACTTCTTTCTTGCACATCCCCCAGTATTTGAGAAATAAAAATCTCATATCTGGGCATTGCCTCGCACCGTATTTGCAATGACCTACTTCACCTTCTTCCTTGGTGCAGTGCTGCGGCTAAACCCTTTGTTATCTCTCTCGCGACTGGCGTAATTAACAAAGACTGAAGCTCGAGCTTTCGATCACTACAACATCACTTCTCGTGACTGCATGCGCCAGAAAAAACCCTAGAAAATTTTTCTAAGTGTTAAGTCAAGTTTGAGACGCGTACTTCGCGATCTCATAACTCCTTCGTTATAACTCTGAACGAGGTCGTTCCAAAGCAATTTTCTTTGTTATCTTACGTACTTTAACCCCCATTGAGCAGAATTTTATTCTAACTCCGTTACATGTCATTAGATTGGCTTGATCTTCACCCTTCGTTCATTTTACATTTTTAACGTTCTTCGCTCGTTCGTCCGTAATTCGGTCATCCGAACTCGGAACTTGTTCGTTCTTGAGTCCACGACTCACATTTTCTACATTCTCTTACTTTCTTATGAAACCCTGCACATTCGGGTTCATTTACTAACTTTCTAATTCTCATTCGTCTTTTACGAAAGTTTCGCCATAACTTCGTTATAGCTCAATTTTAATCCGTTCTTCATGAACGTTTCTAACGTTCCTAATCAAGCAATAAGCAACTAACTTATACGCTATGGTTTTAAACTTGTCCATCAACAACAATTATCCTACGATGGTTTTAAACTTGTCCATCAACAACAATTATCCTACGATGGATTTAAATTTGTCCATCAACAACATTCTTCGTGTTCTTCGCGTGTTCGTCATTTTAATCGATATTTTGGATTACGATTCTACTTTTTCTTGGTATTTGATGTTATAGAACATCATTCCTTACTTATTTCACCTACTCGTTCATAATATTCATTCGGATCGCTCAACATCCTCACGAATCTTATATTTCCTTAAAGAAATTTACAACTAAACTTCTAATTCTTATTTCTTCGTTTTTTCATGATTTCAACCATATGAAATCATTTCTAACATCATCTTCTCCCTATTCTCATTAAGCTATGTTTTAAACATATTAAACTTAAAGAAAATATTAGAAGAAATTAGGATTTGGATTACCGTTCTTCTTTAATCCTCTTCCGTTATACGAAGCACGCGTTTTGCAAGCTTTTCTATTTCATGATCACTTTTGATCCGAGCATTCATGCTCACGCTCTTCCTCTTCCTCTCCCAACCAAGCTCTCTCTCTCTCTCTCAAGTGTAGGATTTTCAAAATCCTAGAAAATGAAAATCTAGCTTTCTATTTATAGAAAACCAAAGCTAGGGCAATTTGGTCATTTTGCCCCTAACCTCCTTACTATTCCCACCTCCTCCAACACTTAGCCACCAAGTAAACTTGGCCTCCACCCTTACTTGGTGGCCAAGTGGCCACCCCTCTTTCCCATGGGTCACCCCATGGGTTGCCCCATTGGTTTACCCATCCGTTTACCCATCGGTTCGATCCGCGGTTTCTTTTCTTGGTTTGGGCCTTAACCCTAATTCTTATTGGGCCTTTCTTGGGCTTGATTTCACAAATCATTGGGCTTGACATAATCCAAGTCCAATTGGATTCTACAAAGTCCATTAAGACTAGTCGTATTCTACGCATTCCATTCTCATATTCTCGTAATCTCTTCGTATTTAGCTCGTACGATATTCGTATTATACGTCGTACTAATCTTCGTACTATACTCGTATAATAACTCGTATCATACTCGTATTTCTCACGTATAATAACCCTAGTTATTATACGTACTCATTACATTCTCAGAACTCACCTTCCCTAACCCTTAGGTTTTGAGTCCGCAGGCGAAAACTTTGTTTTTGCCATAACTGAAATATTATTGAATATTCCATCACATCTCAAGATTTTACGTAATCAATAACTTCTCAGAATTTCAAAATAAATCTCCAAGCAGAAATGGGTGAATAGTGCCTATTTCGTCTTTTTCCTCGAAAAAATATTTTGTTCCCGAAAAACTTTCATTTTTGTCTTGAAAATTCTTATTCGTTAAATCTAGCTCGTAGCCAAAATCCTCCCAACTTATAATCATTCTAGGTTATCGAACGATTAATAAACACATAGCATATAATAGTATTAATAAAAATTCCTTTTATTAATAACTAATTCTTTAAACCTAAATTCTGGATAATCCAAAATTCCGGGTTGTTATAGCAGTAGTTTTTGTGTTAAAGATCTGGAGACATTATTTATATGGTGAGAAATGTGAGATATACATGGACCACAAAAGTCTGAAATATATCTTCACACAGAAGGAGTTGAATATGCGTCAGAGGAGGTGGTTGGAATTAATTAAAGATTATGACTGTGAAATTCTTTATCACCGGGGAAGGCAAACGTAGTTGCCGACGCTCTGAGCAGAAAAGGAAGGGAGAAATTGTTCCAACTAACAACTCAGGAGGAGTTAATAAGAGATATGGAGAAGTTGGAAATAGAGGTGAAGGGACCCGAGAGGTCTGAAGAGAAGTTATTTGTAATGGAAGCTCGTCCGACATTGTTGGATAGAGTAAAGGAAACACATGAGAAAGATGGAGAGTGTGAGAAAATCAAGGAGAGGATCACGGAAAGGGAGGAAGAAAAATTTCGAATAGATAAAGACGGTATTTTAAGATTTAAAGGGAGAGTGTGAGATTTTACAAGAGGCACACAATACGACATATTCCGTTCTTCCGTTCATCCGGGAGGTACTAAGATGTATCTAGACTTGAAGCAACATTTTTGGTGGCCTAATTTGAAACGGGAAGTCGCAGAGTGTGTTAGTATATGTTTGACTTATCAACGCGTAAAAGCAGAGCATCAGCGGCCGAGTGGGTTGCTACAACCGTTAGAAATACCAGAGTGGAAATGGGAGCATATTACGATGGATTTCGTGGTAGGACTTCGAGTCACGCAGAAAGGATTGGATGCCATTTGGGTCATCGTGGATCGACTTACAAAGACCACACATTTTCTACCAATCAAGATTCGCTACAGTTTGAATCAGTTAGCGAGTCTGTACGTAAAGGAGATTGTTTCACGACATGGACTACCAGTATCGATTGTTTCTGACCGAGACCCGCGTTTCACGTCAAAATTCTGGAAAAGTTTACAAGAGAGGATGGGAACACAGTTAAGGTTAAGTACTGCTTATCATCCTCAGATGGACGGACAAAGTGAGAGAACCATACAAACGCTAGAGGACATGCTTAGGACTTGCGTGATGGACTTCAAGGGAAATTGGGATGACCACCTACCCTTAGTCGAATTCACGTATAATAATAGTTACCATGCGAGTATCGGCATGCCACCGTATGAAGCTCTTTATGGAAGGAAGTGCAGAACGCCACTATGTTGGGATGAAGTCGGGGAACGACGAATACTCGGACCAGAGTTAGTACAACAAACCGCGGACGTGGTGACAGTAATAAGGGCCAGACTAGTAGCAGCTCAAGATCGCCAGAAAATGTACGCAGACTTACATCAGCAAGACCGAGATTTTGAAGTCGGCAGTTTTGTATTCTTGAAAGTATCTCCATGGAAGGGAAAGATCCATTTTGGCAAGAAAGGAAAACTGAGTCCAAGATTTATAGGACCGTTCGAGATACTCAAACAAGTGGGGGAAGTAACATACAAAGTTGCACTACCACCTGAGTTGGAGCACATCCATAACGTGTTTCACATATCCGTGTTGCGTCCGTACAAGCCTGACTACAAGCACGTGATTTCTTATGAACTCATTCAAGTGGAGAAGAATTTAGCGTATGAAGAAATTCCTGTCCAAATTCTTGATAGGAATGAGCAAACCTTGAGAAATAAAATTATTTCTTCTGTAAAAGTACTTTGGCGTAACCACGATGTCGAGGAGGCTACGTGGGAGTTAGAAGATAGGATAATGAGGGATTATCCCCATCTATTTGTGTAACCTTGTAGCAATTTCGGGACGGAATTTTTATAAGGGGGGATGATGTAATACCCGAGAATTTCCACGTATTATAAAATGAATATATTAATGAAAATACTATTTATGTGAAAATAAGAATTATTGATTTATGAGTTGGATAATATAATTGATTGTATTTGATCGATGCATGTTAAGATGTGCGAAGTGACAAAGAGATTTGTGAAATGCCTTGTGTGGCATAATGCAAAACGAGAAAATTCATTAAGTGAATTAAAACGAGAATTAGATAGATTAATCGTGTCAATCATGTGATTTCGTATAAGTAATTAATACGCTCGTGGACTTGTAGTAACACTCTTGTGGAGATCAATTCACGTCATGTATAACGAGTTAGCGTCGAAAAACTGGCATCAAGGTGAGGAACTGCACTGTCTTATCCTTTGTCGAGACGCAGTGGCAGATTGCGCCTGCCTCAAGAAGATAAACCGGTTGTACCTGTTTGTGTGAGTCGATTGAAGAAAAATAAAATTTTCCACTTTAGAAATTAAATGGAATAATTATGTGAGATGTGTAACATGGATGAAATCATATAATAGGAGTATATTACAATATGTTATGTCCAACAAAGGAAATATTAGATCATTGATTAGTATTAATTAATTGTGGGAAAGGGATTTCTTTGTAATTAATTTATAATATGTAATTATTATTATTTACAATATATCTAGAAATGTAATACGAATATTATCGATAATTAGTGGGTATGAAAATCCATAAATTATCAATGAGAAGTGGATTAAATAATAATGGGTAAAAATTAATCAAGGAAGTGAATAAATTATTTAAATGACATAAATCAGTAGTTATTAATATTGTATTAATAATTATGTGCATATGAGCAATAATACAACTATACTATATAGTGCAGTGTGACATTTACATGACTATGTAATAAATTTTATATAACTATATTGTTTGGGCATTGTGACTAAATATATTGGAACTATATGTTATAAATATATTATCTAAATGATAACATATAGGGTTAAGTTCAGATGACCAGTTGGGATTTGGGTGGTTTCCCACTTAACCACCTGTAGTCAGTAAAGCCACATTTAAACACCCGACTTTTTGAGTTGAAGTGAAAAAGTCACATTTTCCATCCAACTTAATGGTGCGTGTAGGTCAGACGCCAAAAGCGCGTGAGAAGGAGCCGTAACAGTCAAAAGCAACTGGAAAATGTCTGAGATATCCCCCTTCTTCTTCCTCTTGACTTTTAAAAGTAGATCTGTGTATTTGTGATTTTTGTTTTATTGGTTTGCTCAAAATCGAATTGGGTCTGTGATTAGGAGGCTTTTTCTTCATAAATTTGTTCAACAACAAAATGGGTCTAATATTTTGTGGGGTTTTCTTCATGAAAATGCCCAAAAATGAATTGGGTCTCCGTAGTGGGTTTTTATTCTATTTGTATCTTCCATGGATCAGATAAGAGAGAGACGAAGTATTTCGAGCGATGGAGAATAGAGGAGTGGAGGTAGATCTGGACGTTCGATTGATCAACTGATCGACGCCGAAGATGGATTCAGATTCGGATTCATCTGACGGGTAGTTTTTGAGATAGAGGTAGAGGATGATGTCAACGACGGAGGAGTCGTTGAAGAGAAAGGGGTGGTTTGGCGGAGAAGCGGTGGTGAGGAAGCAGTACAGGAAGCTGGCTCTCATGCTTCATCCTGATAAAAACAAGGCAAAAGGGGTTGATGGGGCTTTTAATCTTTTCTTGCAAGCTTGGAATCTCTTGTCTGATAAGACCAAGAGATCAATATACGACCAAAAGAGGGAAGCCAAAGCAACAGGTACTCGACTCGATAAAAAATTTGTTCTTCGAAATTACTGAGTTCTAGTTTTGATATGCTCACCTATGGCAAATTTCTTATATTGTCTTTCCTCTGTTTTCGTTTGATGATGAATCACGGTGAGGTATTCATTTCGTCTCTTTATTCGACTCTAATTTCAATTTCTCCAGTTTTAGATGGTGATATCTCTTTATTTTAATTGTATTCTACTGCTTTTTCTGATTTTTGTTCTATCCAGTTAATTTATCTATATGATTTGCTTTAATTCATTATCCACTCTTTCTATCCAGTTAATTTATCTATATTTTTGTATTCTACTACTTTCTCTTGTGTGGAGATGCCAAGACACCACACTATATGAAAGTAGACTGGGACAAATGGGTGGATAAAGATGATACTGGTATACGATATTATTTTTTTTAGTTTATATCCTGATTTTGTTTTGTGCAGTATAATTGCACATGCTCTATGTGTTGCTAATTGTTCTGAATTCCCCTTCATTTGCTATTCAGGTACTAATGATCTGGGTATGGAAGATATGGATTTCTCGGTAAGGTTGTTTTAGGTTACGATTTTACAAATGAAAGTAGATTGAACCATTTACTGATTCTATTTGTTACTATGTCTTATAGAGCCTTGGTGGCATGGGAGGCATGCCTGGCATGAATGATCTCTGTGAAGAAAGGAATTCATTTGAAATAGCTAGATTACTCGCATGTTCTGTCAGCTCTGTTAAATGTCATTTGTAATTTCAAATCTTTTTGTGATTCTGTGTGTAATTGTTGTTGATTTTGGATTTTGTAATGGTGTTTTGATAAATGAGGTTTTGATTTCGTGTTCTAATTCTCTGATAAGTTTAGCAGCTGTTCTTAAATTTTAGTTTGGGGATATACATTCTGTGAATGATTTTCTCTGTTTTGTTGCAAATCTGTTGTTTATATATAAGGAGGGTAAATAAGTCTTTATCCAACTTAAGTAATAGAGTTATGACAGAAAACAGTTTTTCACTTCAACTCAAAAAGTCGGGTGTTTAAATGTAGCTTACTGACTACAGGTGGTTAAGTGGGAAATCGCCCAAACCCCAGGTGGTCATCTGAACTTAACCCTAACATATATATAGGCATATATAGAAATAATATACCATGAATTATTAAAGTATTCCAGTGTGATAAAATATACATGGATTATATGTATATTACATTCCCATATTTCATCTACTACATTAAAACCTTAATTATTAAGTGTGACATTTAATCATAATATATGGTTGAGATGTATATTAAAAATATAGCATAAGAGTGAGGATGTGTAGGAGTATACAAGAATGCTAGTTAACTTGTTTGTCCCAAATTGATAGTCCCATTTACCTCTCATTTCTCATTCACGTGCATTTCATAAAGGCTAAGGCCTAGGTTTTTCATATTTTCTTCCAAGCTTGCTAGGCATGATCATGGGGGAGTGGTACTCATGATGAAATCCAACAACTAATTACCAACTCCTTCTTACACTTCATGCAATCTCTTAATCCATGAGTTTGAATTCTTGGGCAATGGCTTGACATGGTTATTGAGTGTTCTATAAATGGAGCTCTTCCCTTCATTCTTTGTGTTGTTTGAGATTGTTGAGAATTGCTAAGTAAGAATTGAGAGCATACAAGTGTGCTAGAGCTTAGGAGTTCAAGTGGAACAAGTTTCATTCATATTGAAAAGGTATAATTCCATTACTAGCTTTCCATTTCATTCTCTGTAAAAAAATGGAGTCTTGAGTATGGAAATTCAAATTGTTGATTTTATGGAATTGTATGTTAATGAGGTTGAGTAATGTCCATATAGTTGTTAAATGATCAAATAAGCATGTTGCAATTAATTTATGAATGTTTAGGAGTGATATCATGAATAATTTTTGAGGTTGGGCTAGCTTCTTAGCAAAGAGCGGTCATACTGTCAAGCAAACGCGGCCTTGGGCCCACATTTGTATTGAGGCTAACGCAATTGGCCGATTTCGGGTTGAAAGCAACTGTTTTTTAAGTCTGATCCATATGAGCTAGTGGTTATGACTTAAGCTAGCATGTGAACATGTGTATGATGCATATGTGGATATGTTAACCTAATGTGAGCATGTTTAGACTAGATTTGGATGAATAACAAAAGTGTATGATTGTAAATGGATTTAGGAACTTAGAAATGAACTTAATATGCATATATGCCATGTGTATATTCTGACTTTGCAAGCATGATAACATGACTTAGAAATGCATGAATAAACTTTTAGCTTGTATATATGAGATTAGTATGCAAGCATGAATGTAGTGAACCAACTAGTAAGCTTTTAATGTAAATATTGTCATGCTACCATGAGGACTAGAATTTGACAATTGTGATCATATTTAATGACTCCCTTAGACCTACTCATATAGTATAAACATATATATGCCATGCTCATGTATCATATTGCGAGAAAAACGTAAACAAAGTATATTTTCAACTAAAGCGGTATTAGTTTCAACTATGGGTTATGAATACTCGTACGTATACTTAATATGAGTGTTATAACTATCTTGTATGTTTAGAAAGCAAGCATGCTAGACCTTGTGAATTCATGATCTTGAATGGCCCAAAATTGTTGAAATAACTAATGTAGAAATATGTTATAAAAGGAAACCTAGATGTACTTGAGAAGCATGAAAAGACCTTTAACATAACATATATACCATGTGTGAGAGTTTTGGTCAAGCTGGACAGAAACTTCAAGGCCACAGCTTCGATCTGGTGCGGGCGGGGACAGGCAGCAACAAGGCGAATCCCTAAGTTTCAGACAGGCAAGCAATTATTGGCAGCCGTCTGACGATCACGATGTCGATTCTGTTTTTGGTCTGATGTTTGAAGCATGCCTATATGAGGTCTTTAACTTGTAATAAATGATCAACATGCTATGTAATGTGTTATGGAACATGCCATGTGATAGAAATAAAGGTTATTCATAACTTTCGAATAATAAGACCAAAAGAATGTTTACATGATATCAAAACAAAGTTACGGGTGTTGAACTTGTGATGCTGTATAAACTGATTTTGTACCATATGTGAGTACTCGAGTCATGTGAAGCTTGATTAAAGACTGTGTTAGCTAATGAACCTTGTATATATATATAATACGCTATAAATAGGATTCTAAAGTGTTAATTTATTAACGTGAATAAACTACGCTTAAGGCAAGTTTTTCTAAACCTATCTTATTACATTGTGCAAGTATCTTTGCATTCTTTATTCAACAAATACCATAAGCTTATCTCTTTGAATACAAGTTATATTGCTTTCTCATTCAAATGAGCCATTATGCTTAAACCCTTGTGAAAACTATTATTCATGTGAACTTAGTATTGTCCTTGAATATTGTGAAAATATCTATGCCATTTGATTCGGCTAGATTATATGCATGTTTATAAAACTGTCCAAACCAATTGATTGGTGCGAAAATCTGAAAACTGAGTTGAACAACCCTTATGGTAAGGGGATTGTATGTTGTTGGAAACCCCAACACATTAGTATATTATTATTGTGGTGTTATGCATAACGTGGAGTATTATAGATTGATCCTCTATAATACTTGTTCTTTTGGGTTATCAGTTTAATATTGGTGATTCTAGTAGATGTTCAATAAGTCCTTAGTGACTGCTCAGTATAAATTATTTATTCAGTTGGATACCTTGATAGTCGTTGAATTCATATATATCTGTTGATTTATATTGAATTGTCGTTCTTATTCCAAGAATTGTTGATATTTCTCATCCTTGATATTATTTCTGTCACATTGAACTATCCTAGAAATGTCACTTCGATATTTCAAACCTTGTGATATATATATATATATATATATCCTACACCCTTGTTGTGTATTACTTGCTGGGCAATTTGTGCCCATCCTTGCTTATTTAAAAACTTTCAGTTAAAGCGGAACAAGGAGATGTATCTGGGAAAGACAAAGGCAATGGCAAGGCTACCGACTAGCTTGCCCCTTTATATTTAAATTAATCATGTTGTATCAAGACTATTTGCAGACTATGTTTAAGCTTAAGTATGATCATGTAATAAGTCTTTATTAGATATTATTATGTAATCTATTAAGCATTGTAGGTTGCGAGACTTGGGGGAATAATTATAATAAATCATTGTATATTATTCTAAAGTAGATTTTTCATTGTGTATGCGTTATTTTAGTTATTATGGTAATACTTTGAGAAAGTGACGAACCGAATTCGGGTGACCAAGTAGAGGTCAGAATTTGGGGCGTCACAATGTTCATGAACATAAATAAGCTTTGTTTGATATTTCTTTTTCTTTAATCTTTCAAACTTTGATCTTGTGGTTACTAATGTTGCTATGTGGCACTGAATGATTGATTCAACTTGATTTCAAGCACATGGTAATATCTTAAGTGGTGAGTAACAAGATTTGGCAAATCTTTTAACTTACAAATTAAGAAAAAGGGTGTTTTAGTAATTTTGCAACAAAAAAGGTATTTTGGTAATTTCTCATATAATTTTAAGGGTAGTTTGGTCATTTAACATGATTCTATTTAATTTTAACCCTTAGGGTTTGATAATCACCATTAGGGTTTTCTAATTAGGGTTTAGGGTTCCTGAATCAGAAATTAGAGTTTTTGAAAATACAATTAGGGTTCCTAATTGATCGTTAGGGTTTTCTAACTACATATTAGGGTTTCTAATTATCTAACCTCAGAGTTTACTAAGGTTATACCTTATCTGATCAATATTTGATCATTAATCCTATACTCCACAAACACATAATTGTAGATACAATTATAATAACTATATTAATACTCAAATCCCTATCTATAATTAGGGTTAGGGTTTTCATCAGCTGTTTAACATATAACTTCATACATATTTCTTATTCAATAAATAATTTGACTATCTTGCCACGCTTATATCACAGATGCTCAACATAATACTGATAACCAATACTGATATTAAATAAAAAAAATTATTTGTAAAAATTGAATTGTTTAAAATTTAGGGTCCTCACATGACCTGTCCTGCAAAATAAATGTAGCATTGGCATTACGTTTGATAAATACATGAACAATTAATGCTTAATTAGCTTTAGCTTTAGCTTTCATCCCCAAGAACATACCCAAAAACAATTTCTTCCTTCCACCAGGAATGCTAACAAATAAGGTATTATATTCGGTTATTCGTTTAACCGAATAACAATATTTCAATATCTGTATTCATATCTGAACACTGAAATATTAAAACGGTTATAACCGAATTAACGAAAATAATCGAATACAAAAATAATTCTGTTAAAAAAATTCGGTTTGTGATTGGTTATTCGATTTTATCCGTTTTTTGCTCAGCCCTATAAAGGACTATTAATCCCTTATCATATCATGGGATAACATAGTCCCAAGTAATGTTAAATTAAGACAAATAGTTAAATCCCAAATATATTTTTTGCAAACAAACATAACCCAAAGTTTTAACGGTAAAAAATTCATGTGATCCTCAATCATTTAAAATAGACACATAAACTACATGTAGTTGTGATATGTTAAGTGAAACAATTACGTTTTCTATCTAAGATCGAGATACATATTTTTTTGGTCATTGTACTTAAGTCAACTAACAAATGACTAACTAATTTTTTTTTTATTACAGTCAACTAACTGAACTCAAGTTTTCTTACAAAATGTTAGAAAATCCGTTAAATCTTTTGGCTTTAGACGGAAATGAACACATCAGCTGTTGAGTTATAATAAAGAGTTGATGTGGTAATGATAATCCGACATGGTCGTGATTATGTGGATCTTGAAGGAAAATTTTATTAAGAAAATGAAAAAAACTAATTTAAAGTATAATATAAATTTTAAACGTTGGCCAAAAAAATAAGAAAATAAATAAAAAAAATGTATTTGATTTTTTTTTTAATTAATATCAAATGAATTTTTATTTATAATTAAGCCATTTATAAAACATAAAAACTAAAAATATGATAATTAAATTTAAGGGAAATAAGAAAGAAATATAGGGAAAATGAAAGAAAATTATAATAAAATAAAACTTTAGCAAAAAAATACATGGAAGAAATTAAAAAATAAAAAAGAGTTATGTAGTTATTTTTGTAATTTATAAAAAATGGGTTTTTATATAATTAATAACAAATATAATTAAGGAAATTATAAAATTAAAATCTTTTCAAAATAATTTTTTATTTACATAAATGTTTATATATGTTTGGCAAAGAATTATTAATTATTGAAAGCAAATATTATGGTATATTAACAATTTATTAATATATTATACTTAAACAAATTAAACAAACTCATCTTCACCTTCCGTCTTCTCTTCTACTACCACCGTTGCTACTATGCTTCCACCGCCGCTACCACGCTTCCTCCACCAACACTAGTGATGAATTAAAAATCATAACCAACAATAAAGTAGCAGACCATCTGTGACGCCCCCAAAATAGGTCCACACAACCCATTTTGGGTCGCCAAAAATAACATTACTGACAACTTCATTTATACAATTATCATGCAAAATACGACAACACATAAGCTGTGAGTTTTAATACAAATATATGTAACTCTCATGGTGCCTTGGCCACATCACCTTCCAATGGTACCTTACATAAAGGTAAAGTCAATAACTGTTTTAAAAATTAAAATCTTTGGAAAATATTCAAGGAAACCTTCGTACATGGGAGGCCATGCATCTAAGTTATAATAGATATCATATGACTTGAGAATCATCCTTAGTTGACCCAATAGACTCCAAAGAAAAATGAGAAGATTACTATCATGTTCTTTCCAATGGTAAGTCTTCCCTTGATGATAGTGGAAAAATACCCTTCCAAAGTTGGGTTCACCTCACCCTATTCGGTTCACCAAAATCAACGGTTAAATGACGTATAATATACGACACACTTATTTAAAATTCTTGATAAAATTATTTCCATACTGTTTTAGGGGAAACCTCAACAGCTATAGACCACCGTTCTATTCCCCTATTACCCCCGCTTGACCCAACTACACTCTTATTACATGAAAAGAATTATGAAGTAAAAGGGTGAGCACACCTAGCCCAGTAAAGAATATCATGACTAAAGATAATTAAATTATCAATAACCTTCGTCAATAATAAATCAAAGATTTAGAACATGTGGTAGATGATAAAACTTTTCAACCATAGTTGCAGCGGAATGAGAAATCCATTAGAAGAGCCAAATAGACCATAAAGCCTATTATCTTCTCTAAGTTAAAAGTCCACCAACAATGTTTTATCCCTGTAACATCAATCAATAGTTTCTGTCCACAATCATGTGAATAACTCATAATCGTAATTGTGGTTCTAAATTCCTCTTTGCACCCAGAACAAAGATAATTTTCATCACTTATTTTTACCTGAAATATCAAAGATCATGGTTATACAAAATCACAGTTCATGTTCATAACCATACTAATAAATTCATCTTTGCACTACGGGCCAAAGATATTCATCAACAGTTCGTCTTTGCACTACATGCCAAAGATATTCAACAACATGTCATCTTTGCACTACATGTCAAAGATATTCAACAACAGGTCATCTTTGCACTACAGGCAAAAGATATTCAATATCTCAAAGAAATATATAATCATTTCAGAATTTATATAAACAATAATAATAACCATGTTGATCAATTCACCTTTGCACTTAAGCTTAAGATAATCAATTGTAAATTCAGTGGTCATGATCATATTAGTCAACAGTTCATCTTTACACTCAAGTCAAATAGAAATTGTATCACCAGGATAAAAATGTTATATATGATAAGAAAAACAATATGATCAAAACATGGATTTAATTTCAAGAGTATGATTCATAAATGAGAGATAATTTGGTAAAAAAAACTAATTTTGTCATGAATAGTACCCCGTGAATAGTAACACGTGCATAGTATCTCGTATTCGTAAATAGTACCGTATACGTAAATAGTGTCGTATACGTAAATATTGTCATATACATGAATAGTGTCGTATACATGAACAGTGCCGTATACGTGAATAGTATCGTATACGTGAATAGTAACCCCGACATGAAAAAGATAAAGTTTCACAATAAAATTTATATCAATATTTCGGTATAATGATATTAAAAGAAAATAACATCATTTACTTCAAAAAATAACATCACTTACCATCCCTTACCTCAAAAGACAAATACCTCTGACTGAAATATCAGATATAATGTTGAAGAAAACTTGCATTGCTTATCAACTCTCAAAGTATCTAAATACTCACAAAAATACGCTCGATATTATAGAGGGAGAAAACTTCTGATTCTGGTGTGATTTTCAATTCTAACCTAAGCACCCTATTTATAGGAAAATGCTTAGAACACCAAAACAGAAAATTTAATAAAATATTATTATTTATTAAAAAAATTCACGTCCACTTTGAAAATCAGATTTCAGCATTTACAACAAGCAAAAGAACAAGTGTGGGGCCCACCTTCTAGAAATTTCCACCAAAAATATTTTAAATTATTTATAAATTCAAAAACATCAATAATTAATAATAAATAGCCCTTTTATCAGAAAAATATTAACATTATGTCCATTCCATATAAAATTTATTTCTCTACAACTTTGTAGAAGAAATTTTTTCCAAATTCCTAACGAAAATGACCCGAATTTACATACAGATGAAATCTCATAGCATTCCATCCTTAGAAATTTACTTATGAATCAAATTCACCGCACACCCACTTTGGCCAACAAAAACTAGCATATTTCACATGTAAGTGGGGCTCACTCAATTAGAAAAATCCTACACCAAATATTTTACACGTTTTAATCTTTAAAAAAGTACCATTCATACCCAATTTGCACTCTTCCTCCTCATTTTATTCATATACCATGAATTTAGTGTAAACATATCACCATTATTATATTATTATATTATCATATTATACATTTATAATGTAATATAATAATATATTTGAATGAATTATTTTATCAAAAAAGATAAAATATCAATTTTCAACAATTGTCACTTTTTTAAAAATTCCTCCATTTATATCCACAATAAATAAATATTTCCTTATCATATAAATCAATAATTAATTATTCACAAATAATGTTATAGAACTACAATATTAACAACCAGGTCATTCCCAGGAAATATGGGACTTTCCGATAAGGATTTCTCCTTACTAGCGCGCAATTAGGTGACCAAACCCCTTTCCTAGACAAAACTTCCTTAGACATTGCCAATAATGCTATCTAATAATAATATTCAAATAATATGAATTATTGATATGATAACGGGAAATACTGTGCAGTGACAATTATTGAATTAACAATAATATAAAAATATTATGCAATCTTGTGTGCTCTTCGTGCGAGAAACTCGACATTTTACTTTACCAATGGGTATTCCAATAGTTTTAATGGTAAATTCTATTACCGCTTATTATTAAAAAACTCATTCATGTCGTTTTCTTCATTTGATAGTTTTACGTTATGGGCCCATGAATGGGTCTTGGCCATTGCATTAAATGCGAATATTCCCCGACATCAAGAATATTCCACGACTAAACGAATATTCCCCAATAACAATGAATATTTTATAACGACTTGCTTATTTTGAAAATTTTACATATATCACCCTTAACTTTAAACTTTTATCAATTTAACTATTTACTAAATAGAAAAATTGAATACTTTTATTTCATAAAATTCGGGGTCTTACACCATCTATAAATTGGTCAATCCAGATTATAATAAGAATATTTTTCTATCTCTTTCTCTCTCCAACCTAGCACCATTGTCATTATTTATCATCTTCCTCATCCAATTTGGTACAGGAAACCCAGATACTAAAAATACTTTAAGGTTCTTTTGGGGTTTCGGTGGATACTGGGGTTGGGGTTTCGAAGTGGATGTCTGGGTCTATGAGTTTGGCTTAGGATTTTTGAATTTGATTTGTGTACCTTCATTTCATCTTCTTCTTTAATCGGTTTCTCGAATGGTTTTCACCGAATTTGATGACGGTTTTGGTAAACTGATCTAGATAATTGTTCCTCTATTTTGAGGATCATTGTTTCATAAATATGATTTTATGTGTTTTCATTGATTATACTTTTCTAGTTCAGATTTGAGATCTATGTTTGTTATTTGCAATACCTTCTTGGGATTCTGGTTTATTGTTGCCTGTGTTTTTTGGTGTTATAGTCGGTGTTTTCTGCTGGAAATCATGTTCTTATTTTTGCTTGCTTTAGTTGATTTTCCTGGTGTTGGTTGATCCCAGTTTATTGGCTTTTTATCTATGTGTTTTATGATTTGGACTTTGTTCTTTAATGGCTATCTAGGTAATGTTCAATTCAGATGGGTTTGTTGGTTCTGCTATGCTTTGTTTGTAGATTCCACTCTATTCCATAACTGTTTTGATTTTAGTTGGTTCTCTAAATTTGATTTCAAACGATTTTGTGTCCTTTGGTTTAATTTGGGTTTGTTTATGGATGATTACTTGGCGTGGGTTATGGATTGGGTATTGTTGGTAAGTGGGTGGGTCTTATTGGGCAAATTAAAACTGATGTGTTAAAAAAATCTTACAGCTGGGATTATGTGCCTACACAACATTGCCATGTCAATTTGCTGTTAAAAAACTTAACAATCAAGACAAAATTTTAAATTTATGAAAGGAAACTTGAGTTCAGTGAGTTGAATGTAAGAAAAAAAGTTTAGTTAATCATTTGTAAGTTGACCTAAGGTACAATGACTGTAGACACTCAAAATTTTCTGCACACCTGTTACTGACATTGCAGGAGGGCAGATTCATCTTTCAGAGATAACCTTGGAAGACAGCTCATATCCAGTCCGGATACTACTGGACGTTTAGTCTCAACCTCGGAACACACACCGGGAGTATCAGTTCCAACCTCGGAGATAACCCCTAGGCATACAGTTCCAATACCGAAAATTCCACCGGAGAAGGCCGATTCATCTCAGAGATAACCCCGAGATATTCAGTCCCAGTCCCAACACTGGGAGTAACAGTTACAAACCTTGGAGATAACCCCAAGGAGTGCAGTTGTAGTTCCGAAGATAACCTTGGAAATGCTTGTTTCAAAAGCATGCAATCAGCTTCAACCTCGGCTCACACTGAGGCACTCAGTACAAGACTCGGAGATAACACCAGGAAGACAGGAACACCTCAGCGATGACATTGAAGACCTTCAACACTTGCAGCAATCCAATCTCAGAGATAACCCTGAGAAACATCTGCTTTATCAGCCCAAACCGGAGATAACCCCGGTGTGGGATAAAGTCGTCATCTTTCCACCTCAACGCCACATCACACCGTCTCAACATCTCATACATACATTTCTGCACAACAATTTCCCACAAGAACCAAGGAAGTCCAATCCCGAGTGACTATTGCGTAGGGCAACAGATAGAATTTGAAGCTTAAAGACCGGAGGGCATGGTCCCATCTTCCTGAGTTCGTACAACCTCTAATCCCATGTCATTGTGTAACTCTCGACAATGGCAGTGCAAAATAGGTCTCACATACCTCAGTCGGATGCCCGGATTGCAATTCTGAAAGTTCGAACGGACATCACAGTGCATGCGTGCACATACTTTGAGACGGCGGGACTCGCAGAGCCCGAGGCACCCCGGGCAGCCGCAGATGTACCTGCGGCTCCCCCCTCTATAAATAAAGGGTTTGAGGTGGCCATTTTGATAAGAACAAAGGCGAGGAAGAACTGTCAAATTTGCTATGTACTCACTCTAAACTGAGTGCTTTCTCATTTTAAACAATTGTGAGCTCTCATATAGCTTCTATTTGTACCGGCGAGAGCTGAGTGTTCATCCACTTAAAGATATAGAAGTCTTCTTTGGCAGCCCAATGTAAGCCTTCTTACACAGTTTGAAGCCATTCTCTTCATCTTTGCACACACCATTCTTCACGTAGAGAGTCGTGTTGCATGTGTATGCCCGAACTTCGGTCCGTGGTTTCATTTAGGTTTATATATACATATATATACTTATATATATATATATATATATATATATATATATAGTTTATATATATATATATATATATATATATATATATATATGGACTAATATATATATGTTAATAGAACTTTGTTCGATGAGCCTAGACTTACGTCAGGAGAGTTTATTTACTTATATATATATATATATATATATATATATATATATATATATATATATATATATATAGTAACTGTGTGTGGGACTTTGTTCGATGAGCACAGATTTTACATCAGAATGCGTTTACTACTTTAATATATATATATATATATATATATATATATATATATATATATATATGCTCATCGAACAAAATCAATTACACAGTTCATATATATATATATATATATATATATATCAATCGGACATTGTTCGATGAGATGAATTTTACATACGATGAGTTTTTAATTTATTTATATATATATATATATATATATATATATATATATATATATATATATATATATTTCCTTTCATTCCACTTTGAGTCTACTTACGTGGCGGTTGATTGCTTTTACTGACTTTATTTACATTTTCGATCCCCATGAAGGTGCTTCATGGTGGCGATCGATCACGTCATATATATATATATATATATATATATATATATATATATATATATATATATATATATCTTCTTTGCTTTTCATATAAATTGCGGCATCATGTGAGCCTAGGAATCATGTGATCACAGATTCAATTTACTGAATCTAGATTTGGTTCCCGTGATGGACATTTTTAGCTGTAAGCTGCTTGTAAATTTATTCACGGTGTCTGGATTTCCTCATATGGTTTTCATGCCCATGAGGAGTTGGGCACCATTTTGTACATTATTTTCTCGAAGATGCTTCGCATCTCAAAAATAAAAAGCAATCAACCCGAACACTTAATAAAATGGAAGTGTAAAAGGTCTCAATTACTATTGAGCATAAGGGTTTGAAAAACCTCTTTTATAAAACATCACTTCCATATCTTGTTTAAAACTGAATTTTATACAAATTCAAACCCTGTGTATATAGCTGCGAACGAGGCCTCACACTACTTCTAAATAACAGCACATTGACCCCCCCACACACACATTCATATAACAGGTTCTTGAAAATGCTTGATGCGTAGTGGTAACACGGATGTCGTGGGGTGCCTAACACCTTCCCTCCGCATAAGAAAGTCCCCGGACCCTAATGAATCTCGGTTTCACCGACCCGTTTAGCAGTGTCACATCACTGGGTCAATGTGCAAACCTTTTCTTGGTTGTGTTGGTACAACCATATAAAAAACCACCTGGCGACTCTTAACAGTCCATCGCCGAAATGATACACGTTGGACCTTTTTCACTTGTTTTTTCAAACAAATCTCACCTAACATGAGAACACCAAAGAACAAGAAATGAAAAGGGACAAATAAAAATCCCGACGTCGACAGGTGGTGACTCGGTTGGGGATTCCAATAAGAGGACTTAAGCCGCTATTACAAGCTTTTCAAAACTGTTATATGTTTGTGTGTGGATGTTGCATTTACATTTGATGAATGTGTACGAATGCATTTTTTTACTGCACTGCAATATATCTATCTGTTATATTAGTGCTTCGCACATGTCATCATTTTCATAAACGGTGATACACGTTGTATGTGAATGTATATTGTGTGGTTCGTCCACCAGGAGGCTATCTTGTCGGTGTTTGATTACTGGACTCGTAGGAAGACTAATTCAAACGAGGCTCAGGAAAGGCACCACCCAAATTCGCTCCAGTTGAAAGACCGGATTAACTTCCCGTTGAGTAAATTGCGATGATTTGGGAACCTTCATGCTAAAAAGCCGCGAGAGTAACCTAAGATTGGCCAGCCTCTGATAAACCAAATGCGGAGGAAAGTCTCTTCATGCTTTCTCATTTCAAAATTACTCGTAAAGTCAAGTACTTGTAATTTCATTTCATATTCATCTCCATGTAATGAGAAGTATGAAGAAATAAGTGTACATACATATTTAAATTAACATGCTATTCTGTATTACAAATAGCTAACATGCGTGTTGTAGGATAATATTCCTAAAATGGATACATCACATAGCATGTAAACTTTTACATATTCCCTAAGACTAAACTATGCAAGTCTTTCCCTAACGGCGTATTTGGGTACATTGACAAGAAGAAATAAAGAATGAACCTGCATATTACTATTCTATCTTATTGCTTATGCAAAACATATTGGTTATAAATTAGTCGACGTATAAATAATTTCTCTTGTAAATATTATAAATGGGAATCTTTTTTATAAAGTGAAAAGAACAACAAAGATATAACTTTATATCATCACAAAATAAATTCGACTTGAATTTGATTCCTCAGATTGAGCAAACTCGATTAAGTTTTTCGTCAACTTGATGTTTACATGCATTTTATTTGCATGAGAGATTTACGTTAAAGGTTTCTAACATGATATTACATGTGAGCTAATTAGTTAAAGTTTTTATTTTCCATTACATTACATTTGTTTTTGTTCCTGTTAAGATGCTTTGTTCAATTTCTAAAATTGGGGTGGTTTTGGAGTTAAATACACTTTTCCTCACTTTACTCGATCTTCGTTTATAAATGCATTACTATATTGAATTTTTTATGGTTAACTCATTGAACTACACAATATTTACAAAAAGTGATAGAGCCGTCTGTGTTCGTTAACTATTTAACAGAAAATTGATATGGCATTAGATTACATTACTTGCATGGATTAAATATATAAGTAAAAGACTAAATCCCTAAATCCCCAAAATCAATCTCAAATCGTTTCCAACTCCTTTTTCCTTCACCATAACCTAGAGTGACAAAGAAAATAAGGTAATTAATAGAGGGAGCAAAAGCCATAAATGTGACGCCCCCAAATTCGGACCTCCACTTTGTCACCCGAATTCGGTTCATCACGTTCTCAAGTGTTACCATAATAACTAAAATCATACATTTGAAACGAAAGATCTAATTTAGAATAATATACAATGATTTATTATAATTATTCCTCCAAGTCTCGCAACCTACAGTACTTAATAGATTACATAATAATATCAAATAAAGACATATTACATAATTCTACTTAAGTTTAAACATAGTATTCAAATAGTCTTAATACAACAAGATTAATTTAAATATAAAGGGACAAGCTAGTCGGTAGCCTTGCCCTTGCCTTTCCCAGATACACCTCCCTGTTCCGCCTTAACTGAAAGGTTTTAGTAAGGATGAGCATGAATTGCCCAACAAATAATATACAACAAGGGTATAAGATATAATATCACAAGGTTTGAAATATTGGAGTGTCATTTCTAGGGTAGTTCAAAGTATCAGAATGACATCAGGGGTAAGAAATATCAATAATTCTTTCAATAAGAATGATAATTCAATATAAATCAACATATATATATGAATTCAACGACTATCAAGGTATTTAACTGGATAACAATTTATACTGAGCAGTCACTAAGGACTATTGAGCTTCCACTAGAGTTACCAATATTAAACTGATAAACCAAAAATATCAAGTACTATAGATGATCAATCTATAATACTATACGTTATGCATAACACCACAATAATATTTATTCATGTCTTGGGGTTTCCAACGACATACACTCCCCTTACCAAAAGGGTTGTTCAACTCAGTTTTAAAGATTTATGCACCACCCAATTGGTTTGGAAAATTTTTATAAACATGCATATAGTCTAGCCGAATCAATTGGCATCGACTCTTTCACAATATTCAATGGACAATACCAAGTTCAACATTTATAACAACTTTCATAAGGGTTTAACATACTAGCTCATTTGAACGAGAAAGTAATATAACTTGTATTCAAAGAGATAAGCTTACGGTATTTGTCGACTAAAGAATGCAATTATACTTGCACAATAAGAGTAAGGTTCGGATACTTGCTCAATGTAAATTTGAGTAAGGTTAGAGAAACTTGACTTACGCGTAGTTTATCCTCGTTTAAGAACTCAACACTTTCGAATCCTATTTATAACGTGTTATATGTTCAAGATATTCATTAGCTAACACAGTCTTTAAACAAGCTCGACATGATTCAAGTATGAACATATGGTATAAATCAGATTATAGATTCATTATAACTCAAACTTCTAGTCATTTCTATAAGTAATTTAAGAATACTCAAAGTTAGATCCTTTTTACTCATAGACCTTCGTATTGCGAGGCAACCACCAATACATTATTTAAGCATCACCTATAGACATGTATCAGTAGGTTTTAAGTTACTTTTAGCAATATAAGCATCACATAGTTACTGTCCAAAAGATCAGAACTTACTATATGGGATTCCAGATCATGGCGTAGGCTTGCACATAGCTAAACTGGGGCCATGGCAATTGCTTGTAAATCCACCTGCCAAGCCAAGATGCACATTCTTTGCCTTGTGGTTTCTGTCCGGCTTGCCCAAAATAATCACACATGATCTATTTGTCATGTTAAGGGTCTTTTCATGCTCCTTAAGTCAATCTAGGTTTCTTCTTTCATAACATATTTCTAATTTAAACATTTCAACCATTTAAAACCATTCGAGGTCATGAATTCACAAAGTCTAGCATGCTTGCTTTCTAAACATACAAGATAGTTATAATACTCATTTTAGGCATGCTTGTGTGTATTCATAATACATATGTGAAACTAACACCGCTTTAGTTGAAAATAGGCTTTGTTCATGCTTTTCTTAAAATGTGCTACACAAGCATGATATATATATATATATATATATGTTTATGCTATACGAGCGAGTCTAAGAGTGTCATCAAATATGATTACAAATGTTAGATTCTAATCTTCATGGTATCTTGACAATATTCACATTCAAAGCTTACTAATAGGTTCAACATGCTCATGTTTCCATACTAATCAAATAAACACAAGCTAAAGGTTTATTCATGAATTTCCAAGTCATACTCACATGCTTTCAAAGTCAGAATATAAACCATGTTGAAATCATGCATGTTAGCTCACTAGGCTAAGCTTCTTATTGAAAAATATTACTAACATAAGGCTTAACAAGTTTGATCATGCTCAAAGGACTATGTACACTACAACATGCTCATCTATGTGTAAAATCAGTTATGTATAGCTTACTAGGTTCATAATTTGTAGAACATGATCTTTACATAGTTTGTTTTCAGAACTTAAGGTTCAAATCTCCATGTAAACCATACGCCTTCGTTAATCATGCAAGCTTAGTCTAAAAATGCTCACATTAGGTTAACATATCCATATATACATCATACACATGTTCACATGCTAGCTTAAGTCATAACCACTAGCTCATATGGATCAGAATTACAGCAGATCATTCAAATGCAAACAGGGAATGGCAGCTTTGGTCGCGCATTTAGTGTAATTCCTAGGCAATTTGTGTCGTGTGTTCGGTTCAGTGCAGTATACCCTTAGTAAAGCAAGCCCAACCTCAAAAATTATTCACCAATTCATTTCCAAACAATCATGTATCAATTGCAACATGCTTACAAGATCATATAACATCTATATGGACATTACCCAACCTCATTAACATACAATTCCATGAATTCAAGAATTTGGATATCAAGACTCAAGACTCCATTTTTACAGAAACTGAAATTGGAAATCTAGTAATGGAATTATACCTTTGTAATGTGAAAGAACTTGCTACTACTTGAACTCTTAAACTCTAAGGATGCTTGTATGCTCTCAATTCTCACTTAGCAATTCTCAACACTTGAAAAAATGAAAGGAGAGCTCATACTTATAGAACATCAAAAATCTAGACAATAACATTCTCCCCTAAATCAAACTCATGTGTTAAAGGATTGCATGGGGGTTAACAAGGAGTGGTTGGATGGTGGTTGAATTGCATCATGAGCACCACTCCCCTTATGATCATTGCCTAGCAAGCTTGGAAGAAGAAATAGTCTAGCCTTTTGCTATTACACGTGAATGAGAAATGAGAGGTAAATATGACACTCAATTTGGGACAATCCAATATAACTAGCATTCTTGTATACTCCTACACATTCTCACTCTTATGTTATATTTTAATACACCTCTCAACCATATATTATAACTAAATGTCACAATATGCTTTAATATTTCAAGGTAGTAGATGTTATGCAACATACATATAATCCATGTACATTTTATCAAAATGATAGTTTACAATGTGTTCATGGTATATTATTTTAATACATACCCGCATACATATTGTCACATAGATAATGTATTTATAACATATAGTTCCAATATATTTAATTATAATGCCCATACAATATAGTTCTATAAGACTTAATACAAAGCCACATAAATGTCACACTACACCATATAGTATAGTTGTATATGCCCATATGCACATAACTGTTACTCCCTCCATCCCAGGATAAAAGTCCTGGTGGACTTTTCACGCATATTAAGAAGAGGAATAAAATGACAAAATTGTCCATAATAATTTCATTAAATATGGAGAGAGAATTAGAATAAGAAAAGTATGAGATATTTAATGCTACGGGCATAATTGAAAAAAATGTGTAAAAATTTGGTTATTAAAAGAAAGAGGACATTTAACATGGGACAACCCAAAATAGTAATAAGGACTTTTATCCTGGGATGGAGGAGTAATATAATATTATTATATTACTAACTTACTTATTTATGTTAAATAAATAAATTATGCACTTCCTTACTTAATTAACACCAATATTAATTAATCCAACCATTAATTAATATATTTATGGGTTTCCATAATCATTATTCATTTTTATAATATATTGCAAATAATAGTAATCACACATTATTAGTTAATTACTAAAAATTCAATCTTCTACCACAACCATCATCAATTAATTAATTTAATCATTAATTAATCCTCATTATTAAATAATTAATTTACCACACATCAATTAACAACTAATAGTATACTACAACAACAATTAAAAATTAATATTACTTAATTGCTCATCTTATAATTTCTTCGCCGATTAACATTACTATTAGTATTTCTCATCACCATGCCACACAAGGCATTCAACGAGTTTACCACAACTCCACGTATTCTCAATTATTCAATTATTTAATATAATTGAGTTATCTAATTGTTCATATTCAAATAAATATTTATTTCCATTAGTATATTTATTTAATAATATACGAAAATTCTCGGGTATTACATCCTCCCCACCCCTTATAAAAATTCCGTCCCGGAATTGCTACAAGGTTATACAAACAGATGGGGATAATCTCCAATCATTCTATCTTCTAACTCCCACATTGCCTCCTCGACATCGTGGTTACGCCAAACTACTTTTACAGAAGAAATAACTTTAATTCTCAAGGTTTACTATTTCTTATCTAGAATTTGGACAGGAATTTCTTCGTACGCTAAGTTCTTCTCCACTTGAATGGGTTCGTAAGAAATCACGTGCTTGTAGTCGGGCTTGTATGGACGCAACCCAGATATGTGAAACACGTTATGGATGTGCTCCAACTCAGGTGGTAGTCCAACTTTGTACGCTACTTCGCCCACTCGCTTTAGTATCTTGAACGGTCCTTTGAATCTTGGACTCAGTTTTCCTTTCTTGTCGAAACGGATTTATTCCTTCCATGGAGATACTTTCAAGAATACAAAACTTCCGACTTCAAAATCTCGGTCTTGCCGATGCAAATCTACGTACTTTTTCTGGAGATCTTGAGCAGCTACGAGTCTAGCCCTTATCACTTTTACCACGTCTGCGGTTTATTGTACTAACTTTGGTCCGAGTATTCGTCGCTCTCCGACTTCGTCCCAACATAAAGGCGTTCTGCACTTCCTTTCGTAAAGAGCTTCATATGGTGGCATGCCGATACTCGCATGGTAACTATTATTGTACGCAAATTCGACTAAGGGTAGGTGGTCGTCCCAATTTCCCTTGAAGTCCATCACGCAAGTCCTAAGCATGTCCTCTAGCGTTTGTATAGTTCGTTCACTCTGTCCGTCTGTTTGAGGATGATAAGCAGTACTCAACCTCAACTATGTTCCCATCCTCTCTTGCAAGCTTTTCCAAAATTTCGACGTGAAACGCGAGTCTCGGTCAGAAACAATCGATATCGGCACTCTATTTCATGAAACGATTTCCTTTACATACAGACTCGCTAATTGATTCAAACTGTAGCGGATCTTGATTGGTAGAAAATGTGCAGTCTTTGTAAGTCGATCCATGTTAACCCAAATGGCATCCAATCCTTTCTGCGTGACATGAAGTCCTACCACGAAATCCATCGTAATATGTTCCCATTTCCACTCTAGTATTTCCAATGGTTGTAGCAACCCACTCGGCCGCTGATGCTCTGCTTTTACGCGTTGACAAGTCAAACATCTACTAACACATTCCGAGACTTCCCATTTCAGATTAGGCCACCAAAAATGTTGCTTCAAGTCTCGATACATCTTAGTGCCTCCCGGATGAACGGAATATGTGGTATTGTGTGCCTCTTGTAAAATCTCCTCTCTCAACTCGGTTACCGCCGGTACCCACACTCTCTCTTCGAATCTTAAAATACCGTCTTTATCTATTCAAAATTTTTCTTCCTCATATTCCGTAACTCTTTTCCTGATTTTATCGCATTCTTCATCTTTCTCCTGTACTTCCTTTACTCTATCCAACAATGTCGGACAAGCTTCCATTACAAATAATTTCTCGTCAGACCTCTAAGGTCCCTTCACTTCTAATTCCAACTTCTCCATATCTCTTATTAATTCCTCCCGAGTTGTTAGTTGAAACAATTTCTCCCTTCCCTTCCTGCTCAGAGCGTCGACAACTACGTTTGCCTTCCCCGGGTGATAAAGAATCTCACAGTCATAATCTTTGATTAGTTCTAACCACCTCCTCTGACACATATTTAACTCCTTTTGTGTGAAGATATATTTCAGACTTTTGTGGTCCGTGTATATCTCACATTTCTCTCCATATAAATAATTTCTCCAAATCTTTAATGCAAAAACTACTGCCGCTAACTCTAAGTCATGAGTAGGGTATCATTTTTCGTATTCCTTCAAGGATCATCGAATCACATCATTGAATCATCCCTGCACTATGGGCCAAGGATATTCATGTAATCATCAATGGTCATGATTATACCGAATAATCCCAAGTCATAATCATAACTACAACTGTCCATCAATGCACTACAAGGCAATGAGGATTTTTATCACATCATTTGTAACATTACGGTCATGATTACACCGAATAATCCCTGGTTATAATCATAGCAATCAATAGTACGTCTATGCACGTAAACCACATATGACTTTTATCACAATATAAGCATGATGATGATGACAATGATATAAGAATTCAATTAAAAGAAAGCAAAGGATAAATTTTTTAAGATTTATAATTTAATTTATCCAGAATTCAATAATGTCCAAATTGTCAACATGATACTGCTTTGTGGAGTAAAATTCAAGAATAATATTGTATCAAAAATGATTTGGACAGCAAAGAAATCAATTTTTATCATGAATAATTTTCCGGGTGAATAATACCCGAGTGAATAGTATCCCATGAATAGTACTTCAGGAATAGTACCCCGTGAATAGTACTTTGTGAATAGTACCCTTGAATAGTACTTTGTGAATAGTACCCCGTGAATAGTACTTTGTGAATAGTACCCCATGAATAGTACTTTATGAATAGTACCATAAAAATGAATACTACTCATGGACAGTACTCCGTCATGAAAAGCTTAAAATTTAACAAGAATGTGCAGAAAATATCCTTGTGAAACGATACTAGATGAAGCGCAAATTTTAAGGATATTCTACTAATTTCACGGAGTATAGAAGCAATACTTTAACCAAATGAGGGTATAATCAGGAATACGAGACGAAATAATATTACCTATATATTACAGAGTATGGAAGACAATATTATTCCTATTAATACTGAAAAAAATAATATCCCTTACCTCAAAAGAAGCTAGACTGGATACTGGAATAGTGAAGTAGCAGACTTCTCTTCTTCTTTCTCTCTATAACTTCTCTCTCTCTCTCTATAGCTTATCTCTCTATAATTGTTCTTGTGAGTCTTAGTGAATAGGTCTGAATGAAAGAAGAATGAGCTTCTATTTATAGGAAAACATAGTTTCGATAATTGCACGTTTTGGGGATCAAAATATTATAATATAATACCTTCATCTTTTCTTTCATTTGTAATTTAGTCCTGGAAGTATTATCAAACTTGCACCACCTCCCCTAATAGTACATCATGTGAATCAATATTACAATCATGTTAATCAATAATTCTATACATGAGAAAAAATAATTACAGTATAGTACATTCATCTATACCTCCATTTTTAATTTGATCATGCAAGTATTATCAGTCTTGCACCACCTCCCCTAATAGTACATGCATGTGAATCAATAGTACACACATGTGAACAAATAGTTATAAGCATGAGAATTAGTAGCAATTAATTGCTCATTTATCCGATTAATTACCCGATTGCTCAATATAACCTCCAGACATCAATTATTATCGAAATAGATGTCGATTTCCATTAACACTGATAATCCCAACACAATGAAAATATCAATTTCATCTTTAATCAATACGAACTTATTCATCATTAATATTATAACTCATAATATTTAACAACCAGATCATTCCCAGGAAAGAGGGGGCTTTCCGATAAGGATTTCTCCCTATTGGCGCGCAATTAGGTGACCAAATGTCTCCTTGACAATACTTTCTAGACATTGTTAATATTGCAAATAATAATATGAATAACTTTGTCGTCTCAATTATTAATTTAATAATATAAAATATTCTGCAGATGATATTGTGACAATAATTGAATCAATAATATGTGAGATATTATGCATCAATTATTGTAGCAATAATTGAGTATAACTGAGTGACTTCTCACGTAAGCATCAATAATTAATACCGTGTGCTACTATGCAACCACGCGTATTACTATACTTTTACCACGGGGTAGTTCAACAGTTTAACGGTAAAACTTTCGCCGTTATTTTTATAAAAAGATAATTCTGTCATTTTCTAACAAAGACAATACTTCCATTATGGGGTCCGCCAATGATTGTGCCGTCGTACGAATATTCCCTGTTAAAACGAATATTCATCGACCAATCGAATATTATATAACCACTTGCTTACTTTTCAAAATTTGTAAATAATACCCACAACTATAACATTATATCAAATCCACACCATAATATTCAAAAATATATTTCGAGAAAAATTAATCTTTATTCATAAAAGTTGGGGTCTTACAGAGGAGAGGGGCGGCCACTTTGAGCGAGAAGGAGGAAGAGAAAATTTCATATTTTCAAGCTCCATAATCAACTATAGAAAGAAGAAGAATGAATCTCACAAGCAAATGTATAACTTTAAATTAGTTATGTAATTTATTGTTGCTTGTTTTAAATTAAAACTTGGATTTATATTCTTGAATTTCAAAACTCTAGATTTACATTATCTAGAGTGTGTTATGTATGGATCTATCCATTTTGTGTGTTAAAAGTTAGATCTAAAGAGAGAAATGAAAACTAGTTTCTAAAGGGTAGAAAACCCTAACTTTTGTTCACTTTGATCAACTACCGTTTTAGATATATAACTCCTTCTTACGATCCTTCAAAGAGGGGTGCTAGAAATATAAGTTAACTAGAAAACCCAAGTAGTAGCACTCAGAAATGCTAATTTTTCAAGCCGTAGTGGTTGTTTTGGTCAGAACTGTCCGGCTGACAAAAGATAAAATCTGAGCACAAAAAAGTCCCCTGGCCAGTTTGGTCCAGGGGTATTTTCGTTAACTTTTGTTACTTCAAAAATTCAGAGAAAATTTGGAGTGATAATATGATAAGTTATCTGAGCCTTGTAAAAGGATGGTAATTTTTGGATGTATAAAATGAGAGATATGGATTTTACGGGAAATGACTACTTTAAAATAAACTCGAATAACTGTTTCTGGGTAATTTCAAAAATTATAAAAGTTTTATTGGAAGTGTGTGTGTATATATATATGTGTGTGTGTGTGTGTGTGTGTGTGTGTGTGTGTGTGTGTGTGTGTGTGTGTGTCAGGAACATACCCTGTAAATTTCAAAATTTTCGAACAAAGTTTTGATTTATGATAAATGTAGCGAGTTTTGGCTGTTTTGGACTATTTAAATATAGTAAATGAATTTCAAAAATTTCAGAAAAAATATATGTTCATAAGCGAGACATATTCTGTCCAATCCCATAAAAGAAAATATTTTGGAACTGATTTGGTATTTTTCATGGAAATAGTTTAGTTATGAATAAATGAATTAAATTAATTATGTGATGTTGAAAATTATGAAAATAGGATTTTATGGCTTGAGAAACCTAGATATATTATATGAAGATTTTTGAAGGGTGGTGTGGTCATTGTTGATAAGATGTAATGTATATGGCATTTGAGGTTCATTAAATAAATGAATTAGTAAAGATTAAACAATTAAAATAAATTATTTATAAGTTTAATAAATGATTAAAATATTATTAAAAGATTAATAATATTAGATTAAGATATTATTAAGTGATTGATAACATTTAGATTAAAGTGTTATTAAATCATTGATTTAAAATATTATTTATTGAATAATAATATTAGTAAATGATTTAAATATTATTAAATAATTAATAATATTAAATGAGAGTTTAAAAGAGGAGTTAAGTTATTGATTGTACATTCAATAGGCTATATTGAATAGTATGATGAGTTGGAAATTCAATATTTTAAAAAGGGAATATAGTTTGAATCCAGGTTATTGGATTGATATATTCGGCTTGTTGGATTAATTATGTAAGACCCCAACTTTTATGAATAAAGATTATTTTTTCTTGAAATATATTTTTCTATATTATGGTGTGGATTTGATATAATGTTATAGTTGTGGGTATTATTTATAATTTTTGCAAAGTAAGCAAGTGGTTATATAATATTCGGTTGGTTGGGGAATATTCGTTTTAATAGGGAATATTCGTACTGTGACACCCCCAAATCCGGGTACTTCATTTCCACAAGATTTGGTGTTCACTTAATCAAAACATTCATATCTAACTACCCAATCATAATAAAATTGAATAATAAAACCTGCCCATACAGGATTACGTTAATAAAAATCATCTCCCAAGTTATCTAACCTTTAATTACAATCATTCAAATGCGGAAATTAAACTATTACATCACATCATCATTAAAAGTCTATCATTATAACAATAAAATAAAATTACAAGTCTTCATCACTTGTACATTTTCCCTTTCCTTTGCTAGTTGTAGGTTCATTTACCTTCTCAACCTTAGCTGCAATAAGTGTATAAATATGCAAGAGTGAGCAAAACAATTGCTCACTAGATATAGAAATGAATCAACACGAATGAAATAAATGCCAACAAATAGGCTCATCAACACTAAATAGTACTCTATCAATAATAACCAACGACTTGAATCAAAATATGGAGTATATAAAACTGAGGGTCATAAGACCACAAACTATGTCCACAAATGCAAGTAATCTTTCAACTTTAACTTTAACAGTCATAAGACTATAAGGACTCCTCGTACTAAGGGGGATCAGCCCTTCGTACAATGTATTGTGCACAGACATTTCAACGCTAAGCGTAAACCCTTAATAATAGGGTTGTTCATCTTAGTATTTAGAGTACAAGTCCGCACCAAAGAAAGTTTGGTTTGGATAAGCTTTCAAGGGTAATTTGAAGTTTAACAAACGTGTTGAATCAATAGTGTTTGATAACACAACAGTTGATCAATAATAACATAATTATTGAATATACATTAAGTAATAGCAAGCTGAAATTAAAGCTTGCTCATTATAAGAATGGCTTGTGTCAAGTAAATAAACTAAGATAATTCAACATTAGAAATTAGAATTCAAGAAAATTGCATTCATTATACATGAAGGACAATAAAGAAACTTGTCTAACAATAAACAAGTTAGAAATAAATATTGGAATTCAAAACTTGTTTGAATAAAGTTTAAGTCATAGCTAGCTTGTTCAAATAATGATGAGGAATGCAAGAATTCGATTAATGAATGATTAAAGTAAGAAACTTGCTCAATGTAAATGTAGGATTAGAAAACTTGCTCAATAAAAAAAATGAAGTTACACAATGTAATAATAGAACTAACTCAACGAAAGTGTAGAGTTAGAAATCTTGCCTCGAGCGTAAGCTAAAATATTAAAACTCACGTTCACCTATACACAGTATTAAAACCACAACATCTATTAGACATATTAATATTCACTTTTCAATATAAAACGCATTACTAGCTAAACTTGTTATTTTAGCACAAGTCTTATGCTACCATATATATTTCAGAATTCCCAAGTGTTAACATCCCAACACTTATCTAACATTCATTGTATATGTGAGGTCCCCGAATTCGAGGTCCCGAATCACCGCGGATCCGGTTCGATCATTCTATACCACTTTTACAATTTACGGAAGATTTAAACATAAATTGTTTATACATTAAACTTACACCCTTATCCCCAAAATCGAGTAACCTTAACTTATACACAATTCATAAACTATCTAACATATAACATTATTATCAAACTATACTATTACAAAACTAATCGCGCACATTAACTTTAAGTTGGAACTGTCTTTAACCTTTCATTGTATCCGATGCATTCGTCTTAATCTGTAATGTTTTATCATGATATAGCAATGGTGAGCATAAGGATTGCCCAGCAAGTTTAAGTTCAATAATATAACGATATATCACGATTGAAAGAGTTTGAATAATAAGCTGGCTATAATTCATCAATATAATTGTGAACTAGCAGGAACAAACTTTTGACTCAACAAGTATATAACATGAACAAATATATCTGGACCAAAGGGTAATGAAGGTGATCAGCCTTTCATACCTGACTTATACATGCAATATGTACATAGTACAATTCTACAATGGCAATCAGCAATGATTATCTATAAGCATATATGAATAAAACAACTCTTAGTAGAGTTAAGTAAAACAAACTTGCCTGAACCGTTGATTACCGCTACGTAATTTATAACACTTTATCCAAAGACCTAATATTTGTAACATAGATCTCCAATATTAGAATAATATCATCACAATATAATACTATTATATATATATAGATACACATAGAATAACCTAAACACATAACACATACCACATAACACATAACCCTATCACTCTACAACACACATAAGACTCGGTATCAAGTCAAGCTATTGCAATCTGACTTGAATTTGACAAAGTTCAAACGTCCCGACGGTCTAGTCGGACTTTTATCGAGTCTAAGTTCAATTAAACTCTGCCTAAACTAAACAATTATCTAAGATAATTTTAATATCAGTCAAAATATTTTTCATAAGCTCGCAATAATTTTTAAATAATTATTATCATTTATCATGAATTTTTCAATCATTTATAACGTATTTATATGAATTAAATACCTCATAATTCCATTATCATTAATATTTATTTATTATCAAATATTAATGAAATACATGCCATAATATTATAATATATTTATAATATAACAAAGTATTTTTAATACTTTAAAATCACCTTTATATGATTTTTAAACAATTAAATTCATTATCTGATAATTGCTATTAATATTAAAATATTAATATTTTCATGACAAAATATCAAAAGCTATATTTTATAACTTAAAATATTTTTATAACACTTAAATCATTTTTATATGATTTTTAAATCATTTATTCTATTTTTCCTTAATTTATTTAATATAGTTATTAAATAAATTATTTGTCATTAATATTAATTAATTAATTAAATTCATCACAAAATATTAAAAGTCACTAAAAATAACTTACAATATTTTCTTTTACCATAATATTATTTTTCATGATTTTTCATGTATTAAAATCATTTTAAATAATTTATTTAATATTATAACTAAATAAATTAAGTACTATTTATATTCCAAAAATATTAAATATTTATGAAATATACTGAAAATAATTAAAAACTATTTTTCAGACTTTAAAATAATTTTTTGAAATTTATTATGAATTTTTAATAATTAAAAGCCATTTTTATCTATTTATTTAATTAAAATATTAATTTCTAAAATTAAGTGTCGCTATAGGGGCTTTAGGTGACAAATCCGTCGCTGTTGGTGTTCTTGAGCCTCAAGAACACTCGGATGTGCCTGCTTCAAGGGTACTACTTTGACCACGCTTAAGTTTCTGCTTATATTGTTTCTGTCCAATCCAAGACTTAGATCGTGTAAGCGGAATGTATTACTACAATATCCAATCATCCAATGGGTCAAATAATATTACAGAATGAAGATCTGGACCCTCAAACCTCTTGTCAGACCATGTCTAGGTTTTCTGGGTAACCCAGAAACCCAGACAGTGTCGAGTGAACACTTTCAAGCTCGATTAATTCTAGGTTCCGGTCTTTGTTCATGTAGTCTCATGGTTCAAGTAGGTAGTACTTATGTCAAGGACCAATAATATAACAATAGATCAGTCAACAGATAACACAATCACAATTTATAAACCGGTCAAACTCTGTCAAAGAAATTGTCCAACCGTTTTCTGGGTTTTTCCAGAAACCCACAATCAGTGCGAGTAGCCTACTTTGACCACTCTCTACCTCAAGTTTACTTATTGTTTTGAATGTTCTAAACACATAAATATGTAGTTCAGTAAACATGCTACAAAGTGGTTACAAATACACCCTCACACAACATCAAATCTGTCAGATCGGAGCCGTTCAAAAGGTTGTCAGACACGGTTACATGATTTCTGAGTTACCCAAAATCGCTTCGGTCGAGCTAAGCTTCATTCAAGCGGGTTTTCAAATTAATAACGTACGATCTAGACCTTTTATGGTTGTAATTCCAATTCCAGATGAAAGACCTCATGACAAGCTACATATTAAAACCATAAAACAACAAAAATCATAATCAAGGAAAGATCTAGAGCGACTGACATATGCATGTCAGACCACTTTAGGGTTCATGAACAATTTTTGAAAACTTCGATTTTTCTCCACTTTGATGCTATGAATCTATGATAGATCATCATAGATCATCATAAAACATCTTCTAGCAAACATCTAAACGCATAAACACTAACTCTATCCTAGCATACAAGATCAAAAAATTAATTTAGGGTTATACCTTCTAGTCCAAGTTTTGATCTTGATTCTCCTTAATTGATCTTGGTGTTCTAAGGGGTTATCTAGTGACTGAATCACTCAAGAAATTCGGAGGTTTTGGAGAGAGAAATGTAAGTTGAGAGCTTGAGTGCAAATGACCAAATTTTATACACTTTCTCTTTCTCTTTCCTTATATATATATATATATGTATATATATCAATTGGTGAAATTTATTTGATGATATTGCTGCTGATTTGCTGAGATTATAAGCCCCAAAGTCAATTTAGTAGGTCACCAACTAAAGGTGTTAGACAATTTTACAAGTTACCAATTAAAGAAAGTAAAAAGGGCATAATGGTCATTTGGATTTTATATTTAATGGCATTCTTGTCAATTAGCTAGACTCTTAGGGTTTAGGGTTTGGGTTAGGGTTTAGGGTTTGAACCCTCAAGTTTATCAATTTGATTTTCTAAAATTTCCAATTTAGGTTTTAAAAATAGAAATTTAATATTTCTAAATTATAATTATAATTTTCTTATTATATAAAAATTTCTTAATCATAAATTAAATCTTTCTAATTAGGATTAATATATCCTAATTAAAATTGCTAATTAAGCAATTAGGGTCAAAATGGTTATTAGGGTTTATAACCCACGAATTAGGGTTTCTAATAGAAAAATAATTTTCTAATTTATAAATTAGATTTCGTAATTGGATTAGGGTTTTCTAATTACTATAATCTTGAAAATTAGGATTAATGTTTCCTAATTATATAACATGAATATTACCTAATTACAAATTAGGGTTTCAAATTTACAACTTAGGGTTTCTAATTATTAGGGTTTCTAATTATTAGAATTTCTAATTAATCAATTAGGGTTATCCCTATTTAAGTTTGTAAAGAATACAAAAACCATATACGTTGTACTTAAATCCCCGAATTAGGGTTTCCATATACCGAATTAGGGTTTCGAATTCCCGAAACTAAAATTAGGGTTTCCAGAACCGGTTTTAGGTTTCTTGTTAATCGTTAAGGTTTTCTAACCGAACATTGATGTTCTTAACATATACTTAGGGTTTGTTACAGATATGGTTTATCTGGTCAATATAGACACTCGAAATTTTATGTATCATCTTTATTCTTAACATTGTAGGAGGATGATTTGTCTTTTAAGAGGAACCGAAAGACAATCCAAACTCCATCTAGGATACTACTAGGAAGTTCAACATCAAACCCCGGATCTCGATGCAGGAGTAACCAAATCCAACCTCGGAGATAACCCGGAGACCTGCAGATACAATAATACGGAACACACATTGGAGATGACCGATTAATCTCTTGAGACAACCCCGAGGTATCCGGCCTCTCATCCCAACAATGGAATAGCCACCAACCTTGGTGATAACCCCAAGGAATGCGCTTTTTGTCTATAACCCCTAAATGCTTGTTTCAAATACGACTGCTTCAATCTAAGGCGCACCACAAATACATCGCACCAAACCCGGCAATAACATCGGAAGACAGCACACCTCAAAGATGACAATGAGGACCTTCAACAATTGCAAAGCGATTCAATCTCGCGTAAGTCTCGAGCAATGTATCTTTATCACCCAATCCCGCGATAACACGGTGAGGAAGGGAAACATCGTCTATCTGCCAAACACGATGCCATGTCACGCCTCTACGCAACGATGTCCCACAAGGCTAACCAATCCCGAGTGACTATTGTATGGGTAACGGATGAAAGTTGAAGCTTGAAGACCGGAGGGCATCGTCCCATCTTCATTGACTTTCAGACAAACTCTAATCCCATGCCATCGCACAACTCGACAACAACGGCGATCCAAATAGGTCCTCAGATACCTCAAACGGATGCGGATTGTACTTCGAACATCCAGTGGACATTATTAAAGGTTCGAGTGCACGCTTTGAGAGACGACCCGACCCGACAAACCCGGGTCAATCCGGGTTGCCTCTGGTACACCTGCGGCTAATATGCCTATAAATAGAGGGCTTGGGGTCATGATTTTCTAGGAGAAAAAGACAGGGAAACCCTGCACAATTCGATCTGCAGTCGCCCATATAGTGTATTTCCCACTTTCAAACATCTGTGAGCTCATATATAGCCTCTTTTGTACCCACAAAAGCCAGTTTTTACCCACTATAAAGATATAGAAGCCTTTTTTAGCAGTCAGCTGTAAGCCTTCTCACACACTTTAGAGTTTTTCTCTTCATCTTTGCACACACCCTTCTACACATTGAGAGTCGTGTTGCTTGCTTTTGCCCAGACTTCGATCCGTGGTTTCATATATATATATATATATATATATATATATATATATATATATATATATATATATATATATTGACTAACATTATCGAGTTATGCCTCGATTGAGCCTGAATTTGATTCGAGCGTTTATTTGCTTTTATATATATATATACATTTATATATATGAATCGTGTGTCGAACTTTGTTCGATGAGCCTGTCAGATTTTGATGCGAGCATTTATTGCTAATATATATATATATATATATATATATATATATATATATATATATATTATATATATATTAATCGTGTGTTTAACTACATTCGATGAGCACAATTTATATATGGGTGCATTTATTCGCTTTTTATATATATATATATATATATATATATATATATTTATACTTATATATATATGAATCGTGGTCGAACTCTGCTCGATGAGCCTCGGATTTTACATCCGCATGCGTTTAATGCTTTATATATATATATATATATTTTTTTTTTTTTTTGTCCCGCCGGAGTTTCCTTCGTGGCAGGTTGACGCATCTTCTACGGTTTTATTTACATTTTCGATCCCCATGGAGGTGCTTCGTGGTTAGTGATCATATTCTATATATATATATATATATATATATATATATATATATATATATATATATATATATATATATATTTACCGCTTTTTATATATATACCGCTTAGTGCTTTCATACAAATTGCAAGCATTCCGCAGGCGCCTAGGAATCATGTGATCACTGATTCATCCCATTCGATCTAGATTCGGTTCCGTGATGGACATTTTCAGTTGTAGCTTGACTTTGTAAATTATTCTGCGGTGTCTGAATTTCCTCAGATGGTTTCCATACCCACGAGGAAGTCGGCATTATATTGTATATTATTTTCGTACGGATGCTTCGCATCGGTCAAATAAAATCAATCAAGCCGATCACTTAATAAAATGGGAGTGTAAAAGGTCTCAATTCCTATTGAGCATCAGGGTTTGAAAAACCTCTTTTATAAAATATCATTGCCATATCTTCCTAAAACTGAATTTTTACATAAATTCAAACCTTGTGTATATAGGTTTGAACGAGGCCTCGCACAACTTCCATATAACAGCACATTGATCCACACACACACTCAGATAATAGTTTCTTGAAAAGATGCGGTCATCGTGGTAACACGGATGTCGGGGGGTGGCTAACACCTTCCCCCCGCATAACCAAGTCCCCGGACCCTAAAAAAATCTCGGTTTCTCCGACCCGTTTAGCAGTGTCACATCACTGGGTCAATGTGCAAACCTTTTCTCGGTTGTGTTGGTACAACCATTTAAAAAACCAAATGGCGACTCTTAACAGTCCATCGTTGACATCATACATGTCGGACCTTTTTCACCTGCTTTTTTCAAACAAATCTCACCTAAAATGAGAACACCAAAGAACAAGTAACGGAAAGGGACATCCAAAAATCCCGACGTCGACAGGTGACGACTCTGCTGGGGACTCCAGTAAGAGGACTTAAGCCGCTATTCCAATCCTTTCAAAACTATTATCTGCTTGTATGTGGATGTTGCATTTATATTTTGATGAATGTGTACGAATGAATTTCTTTATTGCACTTGGTGCTTCGCACCATATCTGCTTGTGATATTAGTGCTTCGCTTATGTCATCATTTTTCATACGGTGAGACGCGATGAATGTGAATGTATGTTGTGTGGTCCCTCCACTAGGAGGCTATCCCGTCGATGTTTGATTACTGGACTTCTGAGAAGACTAATTCTCCGAGGCTCAGGAAAGGCACCACACAAATTCGCTCCAGTTGAAAGACCGGATTAACTTCCCGTCAAGTAGATTGCGATTATTTGGGAACCTTCATGCCAAAAAGCCGCGAGAGTAACCTAAGATAGGTCAGCCTCTGATAAACCCAAAATGGAGGAAAGTCTCTTCATGCTCTCATGTCAATTACTTGTAAACACAATTACTTGTAATTTCATTCCATATCTATCTCCATGTAATGAGAAATATGAAGAAATGTGTACACATACATATTAACATGCTATAAACAGCTGACATCCATTGTGCAGGATAAAAATTCCTAAAATGGACACATCACATAGAATGTTATTATATACATTCCCTAAAGACTAAACTATGAAAGTCTTTCGCAAGGAATCAATCGGACCTACTACCCGTTCAAAGTCCAAAAAGGCAACATGCTTACATTCAAACATGTCATCATCCGACCAGACTGAACTTAATCCAGTTTCTCGCAAAGAATTTGACGGATTAAGCAAGCAAATTACAGATTTGGTTGTACTACTAAAAGAATTACACCAGTCTACACAGGGTCAGAAAATACCTGTACATGCTGAATCCTCCACACAAGGAGGAATCCCAGTCATTACCATACCGAAACCATGATTGGATACGACCAACAAAATTCATGATGCTGCCCATCCCACTGGAGATCCAGACACTGGTGACATTAAAAAGAAAGTCCTCCAAATGGAAGAGACCCTTCGCGCTATCAAAGGAATTGGAACACACGGGAGTGTTTCATATGCTGATCTGTATATTTTTCCTAGTGTTCATTACCCAGAAAAATTTAAAACTCCTGACTTTGAAAATATGACGGGTTAAGAGATCCTTACACACATTTAAAAGTATTTATTAGAGAACTTGGATCCTATGTAGAGGATGAAAAACTCAGAATGCAATTATTCCAAAAGAGTCTAACTGGAGAAGCCCGTTCGTGGTACACAAGATTAGACAACTCCAAAATCCATAGCTGGGAAGGGCTAGCACATGCCTTCCTCACTCAATACAGTTTTCAAACTCAGATGGCTCCTGATCGGTATCAAATTACCAAGATCAAGAAGTAGCCTAACGAATCTTTCAGAGAGTATGCTCAGAGGTGGAGACGCTTGGCTGCCCAAGTTAGTCCTTCCATGATAGAATCAGAAATGGTCATGACATTCATAGACATACAAGAAGCTCCCTTCAATGAGAGAGTTTTAGCCAGCATCGGCAAACCATTTTCTGAAATGGTCAAGCATGGGGAGATGGCTGAGATGGGATTGAAGTCAGGAAAGATTCAAGACCTAGCTGCACTCAAAGCTGTTGCGGATCACATCCAATCTTTAAATTATGGGAACAACCCCCGGAGGGTCCACAAAAAGAAAGAGGAAGATATTTCCCTGATACTACAGGGACAAAAAGGCAATCAAAACATGCCTATTCAAAGGAGAAACTACACTCCCTTTCCAGCACAGTCTACAAATCCTCCAATACCAAAAGGTGGAGAAGTCAAACGCCCTCGAGTATTTACACCCTTAGGGGATACCCTTGAGAACATTCTTAATCTTCTGACAATACAGAAGAAAATTACGCATCTTCTTCCACCAGCCAGCCCTAATGGACGGGGTTTCAATGCTGCTAGGAAATGTGCTTATCATGCCAGGGCACCTGGACATGATACTCAGGATTGTTGGGCCTTGAAACACAAGATCCAGGACCTAATAGACAACGGGGAGATCGTAGTCACCACACCCGATCAGCCTCATGTTCAAGATAACCCTCTTCCTCAACACAAAGAAGAAGAGGTCAACATGATTAATTGGAGCAATGGACAGAGTTCCAATTTCAGCTGTGATTCCTCCCAGACCATCAAAGACGGTGATGACAGATGGGACTATGCCAAGTTCTAGTTCACAATGGAACGAAAGATCAAAGCTCTCTGCAAACAGATTGAACAATTGGCGGAATTGGTGACTTATCAGCATTAAGTGACTCGTCAGTTAATCAGCCAGGAGCATGCCAGTCTCCTACCTATTGTCATGAATATTCCTTCATCACTTTCAGAAAATGAAATGCTGGAAGACAAAGTGACAAAGAGAGCAAATGCCAAAGCCCTGTCGAGATTTCGGCAACAAAAGGGAATTCACCTATTTGGGCCAACCTATGGAGGAAATTCTTCATATGTTAATTAATGAAGGAAGGATCAGTTCCATTCTACCTCCAATCAACCCCCATTCGGGATGGTACAACTCTGATGGAGTATGTCAATATCACTCCCAGTCTCGCGGTCACAGTACAAAAGAATGTTGGGCACTCCGCCACCTTATTCAAAATCTAATTGACAGTGGTGTCCTGCGCCTGGCAGATAACGACACTATGTTACGTGCAAGTGAGAATGCGGGCCCTACCAAGTGGAAAAGTGTGGTAGCCGTCATATCCACTAAAATTGATGGGATTAATACTTTACTCACAACGCCAACAATTCAACTCAAGGGAGGAAACAATCCTTTGAAAGTGGCCGCTCCCGAGCCAATCAACTTGCTATACAGAGCACAATATCCTATTGTTAGCTTGTGCAAGGTTCCGTGGAATTATGGAGAAGGTGAAGGATCCACCTCACACACAACTGCTGCAGTGTCGAAGGAAAATCCACTGTATCTCCCCCATCGGGTGATGAAGTCTACCACCAAATCAAAGGGGAAAATACCCATGGAGAAGATTGAAAAATTCCTCCGCGTTGTGGGTCATAATGAAGCTACGGTGGTTTTAATCTTGAAAGAAGCTCCACAACAAATATTAATTTTGGACTTGGTCCTAACTTCCGAGAATCACCGGAAGGTCTTGTTAAAGGTTTTGGAAGAAGCCTATCTCCCGACATCAGTGGATACGGAAAAGTTTCAACATATGGTTAATCACATTTTCAACAACAATGTGATATCCTTCACTGATGATGATATACCGCCCGAAGGGATCGGTCATTGCAAACCGTTGCACATTGCGGTCTTGTCCTCCGGATATATGGTAGCTAGAGTCCTAATAGATGGAGGTTCCTCTCTGAATATCTGCCCATACGCTACCTTTGTGAAGATGAATATCAATCTCACCAGAATTCGGAGTAGCCATACTATCATCAAAGCTTTTGATGGAGCCCGTCGTAACTCGGTCGGAGTAATTGAGCTGCCAATCAAAATTGGTCCTCATACATTCTGCGTATCTTTCCAAGTGCTCAAGATAGACTCGGGATACAACCTACTCCTAGGACGACCATGGATTCACATGGCAGGGGCAGTCCCCTCCACTCTTCATCAACAGTTGAAATACATCATCAATAATAACATGGTCATAGTTAACGCTGAACCGGAGATACCTCAGCATGGGGGCATGCCGTTCATCAATGCCAATGAGGATGTTGAGCCAATTAGTTTTCATACTTTGGAAATAAGCAATATCCAATACCATGCTGTTGGAACGCCACCGCCCGAACCCCATATTTCTGTCGAGGTGATGTCAGCCACTTAAGAAATGATGTCGTTGGGTCATAAACCGGGACAAGGGTTGGGTAAAGATTGACAGGGTATCAAGTACCCCATTCGATTAACCAAGCAAGCTGAAACCGCTGGACTAGGCTATTCTGCCAGCTCTAGTCACAGGAATCTTCATAAGCATCACCAGATTCCTTCAGCTTCAACCATGTGACGTTTAGCTTCGCCTTCAAAACCTGAGTCCGCACAACCTCCCGTAAAGGTGCCAGCCAATGTAATGGCTATGCTATTTCCCAAGCCGGTACCGGTGAAGGAGAAAGAAATCTTTGTTCCAAATCCCGCAGTAGAAGAAGAGGAACAAAGAATCAAGCAAGACGTCATACGAATGATGTCCGATATACGCATCATCGTTCATGATGAACATACCAACAGATACACCCTAGACGATGATTGCCAAGACGTAATGGCCATCATTCGGGACAGGGAGGATGGTGACATTCCCTCCATCACTGCGGTCCATCCAAACTTTGCCCTTGCCAATTGGGACAACATTCATTGCTTGGTCGTCAAGGGTAAAGCGGGCAGAAACTCTTTCTGCCCTGTAGATATAATAACTGCTTACTTTTTTGTACAGTATTAGTAGTTTATTTTGCCAGTATATGCTAACACTGTGTATGATTAATGCATTTCATATATACTAAGTGAAAACGTATTTTGTTTCAGGACTTTGAATTTAAATGTGCATGTACTTGCTGATACGGTGCCTCTTCTATACAGGGATTGTACCTTTGATGTAGAGATGAATTCAGCCTTGATGGATATACATGATGACATTGAGGTGCCTCCAGAATTTCAGGAATGGGTCAAAGATAAACCCAAACCCAACCTTGATCAAACAACTTCTTTCAATCTCGGAACCTTAGAAAGCCCTAAGTTAATCCAGATTGGTTCAGATCTTACCCCAAACCAACGGAATGATATGGTTACGCTATTAACCCAATTCCAGGATGTGTTTGCATGGTCTCATGAAGACATGGTGGGTTTATCCACTGACATTGTCCTTCATCGACTTCCCATTAAAGAGGGATTTAAGCCAGTCAAGCAGAAACTCAGGCGACTGAAACCTGAGTGGAGTTTAAAGGTGAAAGAAGAAATTGTGAAACAATTTCAAGCTGGCATCATAATGGTGTCTACATATCCTAAGTGGATATCCAACATTGCACCCGTGCCTAAACCTGGAGGGAAGGTGCGAGTTTGCATGGATTACCGGGACTTGAACAAATCTTGCTTAAAAGATAGCTTTCCCATGCCATTTGTCCACAATCTCATTGACAATACTGTGCAATACGACATGTACTCCTTTGCTGATTGCTTTGCGGGGTACCATCAGATCATGGTTCCCGAGGAAGATCGTGAGAAAACTGCTTTCATCACTCCTTGGGGAACTTTTTGCTATAGACGATTGTCATTCGGCCTCATCAATGCCGGAGCTACCTACCAACGAGCTATGATGGCTCTTTTCCATGACTTAATGCATAAAGAGATCGATATCTACGTGGATGACATCATTGTCAAGTCCCGGAAGGAGGATGACCATATAGACCATCTTAAAAAGTTGGTCAACAAGTTACATAAGTACAACTTGAAGTTGAATCCAGCTAAGTGCGCCTTTGGCATTAAATTAGGCAAGTTGCTAGGATTTCTAGTCAGCCCCAAAGGGATAGAGCTGGATCCTGCCAAAATTCAAGCCATCACTGAAATGCCCATTCCTCAGACAGAGAAGAAAATACGGGGATTTTTGGGAAGAATCAACTTCATTAGCAGGTTTATCTCCCAACTCACAGCAACTTGTGAGCCAATCTTTAAACTATTAAGGAAGAACTCCTCCATGAAATGGAATGATGAGTGTCAGAAGGCCTTCCTTACAATCAAGAAACAGCTAGTCAAAGCTCCCGTCTTGGTACCACCCAGGATGATGTTCCCTGTTTATGTATCCGTCCATAAGTGACAATGCCATGGGTCGCATCTTTGAGACGTAAGGAACGATAGAGGCCAAGAACGAGCTATCTATTACCTCAAAGAAAAGGTCAAAGAAGAGTGAACACAAGTACACTCTGATCGAAAAGACGTGTTGTGCTTTAGCATGGGCTTCCATGAGGTTACAGCATTACCTCCATGGTCACACAACCCATCTCATATCCCGCATGGATCCTCTGAAGTACGTGTTCAACAAACCCATGTTAAATTGCCGGCTGTCCAGATGGCAGTTGATTATACAACAGTTTGACATCGTATATTTGACTCAAAAGTCCATCAAAGGTCAAGGAATCGTGGATCAACTGGCCGCTGCACTGTTAGGGGATTTCAAACCCTTGGAAACATATTTCCCTGATGAAGGAGTAATGACAGTGCAACAACACCATCATTACGATACGCCCCAATCATGGAAGATGTATTTTGATGGAGCTGTTAATATGGAAGGTTCTGGAGCTGGAGCGAGGTTCTAGTATCCGCATGCAGGGAGCAAGATATCCCGTTGCCTTCAAATTACTGAGTTTAGCGGCACCAACAACAATAATCGGAGTATGAGTATGAAGGTCATCTCATGGGGCTAAAACTTGCCCGTTCATTAGGCATCAGGCGGTTAACTGTCTTTGGAGATTTGGAGTTGGTAATCAGACAATCCACCGGAATCTATCAAACCAAGGAACTACATTTGCTGCCTTACCATCGACAGGTTTTGAAGATGGCTTTGGAGTTCAAAGAAATCTCCTTTCTACATGTTCCTCGTAATAGGAATGATTTCGCGGATGCATTAGCAACTTTGGCCTCCTTGATTCGCATATCGGACAAGGAACACTTGCCAAGCGTCACAATTTCCCTGAACAAGGCCCCAGCCTATAGGAATTACGTTGGAGAAATATCAGATGAGCTACCTCCCATCCAACCTCCTTGGTATCATCATATCAAGGAATATCTACGAGACCCGCTGAGGCGAGCCCGACTCAGAAAAAGCAGATCCATCGACTTGCTATAAAATTCTATCTGAGTGGAGATGCGTTCTACAAAAAAGATGCAGGATTAGGTCTCCTCAGATGTTTAGACAAAGATCAAGCCCAGAGGCTTATGGATGAAATCCATGGCGGAGTCTGTGGCCCCCACATGAGTGGCTCCCTCCTTGTCAAGAAAGTCCTCAGGACGGGACATTATTGGCTATCCCTCAAAGCTAATTGCAACGACCACGTCAAAAGATGCTATCAGTGCCAAATTCATGGGAATGCTATACACGCCCCTCCACGAGAACTCCACAATATGAGTTCGCCTTGGCCCTTCTCAATATGGGGAATGGACGTTATCGGGCCCATCGAGCCTAAAGCCAGTAACGGTCACCGATTTATCTTCACCATGATCGACTGCTTCACTAAGTGGGTAGAAGCAGCCTCCTTCCCCAGGGTCACTAAAGAAGCCATCATTGCTTTCATTAGAAACAATGTCATTTGTCGATATGGACAACCAGAGGTGATTGTGTCAGACAATGCCAAAAACCTCAACAACAAAATGATGGAGGAATTATGCAGTAAATTCCACATCAAACATCTTAACTCTGTTATCTATCGTCCGAAGATGAACGGTGCTGTTGAAGCGGCTAACAAAAACATCAAGAAGATTATGCAAAAGATGTCCGCCAACCACAAAGATTGGCCTGACCTATTGCCTCTGACTCTGTTAGCCTACAGAACCTCAATGCGCACTTCAACTGGGGCAACCCCCTACGCTTTAACCTATGGGATGGAAGCAGTGCTCCCCATAGAAGTTGAGATGGAATCTCTCAGAGTGTTGATCGACGCTCAGCTGGATGAAGACCAATGGGTACAAGACATGTATCACCAATTGTCTCTAATAGACGAAAGGCGAACCGTGGCTATCTTCCATGGTCAGTTATATCAGCAAAGGATCGCTAGATCCTCTGACAAAAAAAAGTCCGACTACTTAGCGATTTAAACAACATGACTTGGTTTTGAAAAAGATTCTTGACAACCAAGATCAAAGCTAGAGGAAAATTTTCTTCTAAGCGGGAAGGCCCGTTTATTGTCAAAGAAGTATTGTGAGGCGCTCTCAGTTGCAAGAAATGGATGGCGATGAATTTCCACAACTCATCAACTCGACACCGTGAAGCGGTATTATATGTCCAAGTAACCAAAGAAACACCACGGTGCATCATCATCGAGTCCCCGATCATTCCGGTTCTTTAACCCTTTACCACATACAACTTATCTACACTTTGCCCCTTAGGGAAACATACATTTCAAGCCAGTGACTGGCTTTTTCCTTTGCGCTCATACAATTTAGGTCATCCCACCGCAGATTGAACCTCTTGCGTTTGTAGTTTGGCTACCCATACACGGGATCAAACTTTTCACTGCGATTTATTCTCAACCTAAGATTAAACTTTCTCCTCCCCGCACTCGACCGCACATGGGATTACAATTTCTTCTCGCCTTGAGGGCGAACTACGTCGACTGATCTCCTCTTCAATAGAGATGCGTAGGCAACCATTTTCATATACTTTGGTCACAATAAAACAAAAACAACAAAAACATATCTACCCTCTTCTCCTTATAAAAACAAAAACAACCAAAAACATTCCTACACCATTTCTGTCACATACAACGTTGAACCTCTTACACCAGGTTCGAACTACGCAGACCTGATCTCCTCTTCAATAGGAGTACGTAGGCAGCCATTCATGGTACGGTCTCACCCCTTACAAAAACACAAAACATTGTCAACTGATACGGGGATCAACCTTCAATACACTACATTTCATTCGGCTTTAGACCAAAGGGATGGAATTACCTGAACTCCTCCCAAATAAGAGATTCGGCGACCATCTAAGCTGCGGTCATACCTTGAAGAGCAACACCAAGCCATAAGAGATGGAATTAACCAGGCTTCTCCTAAATAGAAGTACTGGCGACCATCTTTGGTGCAGTCAATCTCAAAGAGGAAAGCCACACTCCTCTCCACATTTACATCCAGAAACCAGTCCCAAGACACCAAAGATGGTAGGGATACACATAGATCGATGATCCATTCTGAACTATCCAGAGACAACTCAATGTCTATCCATCCAAGGAGGAATTCAGAATACATCAAGATCACAAGCCCTGAAGTAGTAGGCAAAATATCAAGCAAATAGCAGGACATATCTAAAAGGGGAGTGATCCAAAAATATATTTCCCTGTCATATATAATGTTGTTTGATATATATACAATGTAAACTTTCAAATGACAAAATAGCTAAGCTAGTCTGTGCAGGTAAATACAAGCTCATCTACAAGTCAGGGTATATGCGAGCTAACAAGCCCAACATGGCGTCCCTTTTAGAAGACAGAGGAGAAGCTGTGGTCTCCTGTATGAGAATATCCACACGACCCAAAAGATCTGTAGCCATCTGCATGGTGACCATATAATCATCAATATATGCGCTCATCTCTGCAATTATGCCAGTGGTAAGGGACCTCAACTGCGGTCTTATCTATGTGTGGTACCGCATCCGAGGCAGATATAGCACTATCCCGCTCAACTATCACTGCATCTCTGGCTGATATAGCCTCATCCCACTCAACAACAGCGACATCTCTACGATCTAATGCCTCTTCTCTCTCTAATAGAGCAGCATCCCTCACATCAAGAGCAGTCGACATCATAGATCGAATCTGGTCTCTCTCAAAGGTCATCAGATGAAGACTCTGCTCTAAGTACTGTGCCGAGTGCTGAATCACAAAAGTACTAGTACTAGGAGCATCCGGAAGAAATGCTGGCAACCCAGCAGCGGGCTCCTCCTCGATGTAGGTATCAATGTCCTCCATGGGCTCTGCATCATCTAACTTCGATATCCGATCTCGGAATCATCACTGCGGTAGATAAAATCTCTGTCTCCATCCATGCTGAATACTCTGCAGAATAACCGGGATGACTGACAGAAAAAGAAGCTATCTCACGCTGATCCCAGTAAGCATACACACGAGATCGGTCTTCTGCTGAGAGATATCGAGAAGCTGACGACGATATATCCCCTCGAAAGGATAAAAAATCGAGGCCGGTCAAACTGCGACATCACTACCGATGGGTGATAAGTAGTCCGCCCCTCAAGCCGACCCGGAGGAAGAAATCCATGCCCGGAGCATGAGTAATGAAGTTGTATGGTGAACAAAGCCCCGAACATAGCAATATGCTAAATGGATCTCTGATATCTGCCAAAAATGCGGACCAGGATAGAGCATCTATACACTCCGATGGTTGAAAGGAGTATGACATAGCCACATCATGGGAGAAGCAATACCTATGCCATCTAAGGGTACCAACCGGTCGCGAGTGTGATATAAACCACACATACAGCATGACCGAACTCCCAGTAAACACGCTTGACGGGTAAGTACAATAGTAGGACGATGACTGCAGAGTCTCTGCTACAATCATAGGCACAATGGTATGACCCTCCCTGAGAACTCTCACGGCCATGATAACGCCTATATCTATCTCATCCATATACCGTGACATGTACACATATGACAGTACACTTAGCATTAGTACATCAACTCTGGCAAAATGCCAATGATCCTCCGACGCGGTGAAATCCCCGGAATGTCGTGAGTAGCCATCCTCCCCGCCAAATCATCATACGAAAAAATTTGAGAGATCACGTGGCGGATGTCACTCATCACCTGCACTACTCTCTGCCGCAATCGATCTGTGAGAGTCGTGAATCGTCTACTCATATCTCCCAAAGCTAGGTGCACGCATGAGAGTGCATCTAAAGGCGAGATCGTCAATCGTGCATACTCCTCCGCAGGTAGAGTCAACTCGATGGGTGCCAAATGGAATACCTTCCTGTCGGTAGCCAATGCTCTAACATCCCGTCTACAAATCCTGCGCAGAACTGAAATGCCAAAAGGGTCATGGTATCTTTGCGGTAAACATATCTCTGATCACCTTGTTCGGTGGTGACATGCTATCATACCACGATCGCATACCTAATGCCACCACTAACGGTGGGGTATGATCTATCTGACTAACTATCGAAGAAGACATACATGTGGTAGTCATAAGACCAACCAGGTCAATGAATATCTACGGACATACATACATATGCATAACATGATACATGCATAATGAGATAATGGATGGAAATATGATATAGGAATGAAAAAATGGTGCATACATTCCTAAATATATCATCATCTAATACATCATTTCAGTATAGCTATAAATACAGGAAATGGGGCTGTAGCCCTACTACTACTAATGAGAGGCCTATCAAAAGATATAGTGAGAATGGGGAACAGCCACCCAATATCTAATAGAGACCTATCAAAAGATATAACGAGAATATACATCAGAAGAAGACCAGGGTCTCGATGTCTACGTCCTCAATTTGTCCATCTGATGTAACTTCTCCTGAGTCACTGGATCTCTATCAACAGGGATGTCAGGCCTATAAAGAGGAGGATCTGCGCCGGCAAAACCAAATGGGTCGTTTGAGGGGCCAACACCTGAGTTGGAAGGAACAAATGACTCCGCCTCTGCTGGATCTCTGCCCAAATGCCGAATAAATACATATGCACGATCCATTGCCGGGTCAAACTATCAATCTGGGTCATATGAGTGAGCTCGGACACAAGCTACCCAATCCGTCATCATTAAAGATCACGGAACCATGTCCCCCATAAAGCTGTGTGTGGCGTGGGATTTGGGCTCCAATAGTCTTGAGGAACCACCAACAATGGAATATCTCACGAGTACATGGACCCTCGATAATGCAAAGCCGTCGACCCCAACAATGGATATCGGTGGCGGGTGGTTTTGTGATATGGGCCAATGAAGCTGCAAGAAGAGGCATGATCGGTATCTGGATCTCCCCTGTGGTGCTCCTAATAGCACGCTCTCCTAAATAGAGCTCCGGCCTCCATCTGTGAAGAAAGGAAATCTCTGGTGGAAATCAAATACTCGACTCAATCGGTGTCCATCCTCAAAGCCGATGGTTAAATGTTCCCCGAATAGGGAATCCATGTAATGGTGTCGGCCGTCAAGAACTCCATTTGAATCTGGTAAGTGAGTGAATCCCTCAGATATAGGGACCTCCGATAAAATAGAATGGTGCCATCGTCGTCCTCGTGGATAGGTATCTAAACCTAACACACTCACGGGGACACAAACATGGGAGCCTCTCACAGGCCCAAAACCTTGACCTGATGGCAAAACATCTCGCTATCGATAAACACTCTTAACCTATGAATGGGAAAAGATAAGAGAAATACTCATCGCCAGAAATGGGTAAAATCTAGCCAAGCCTCGGTCAAACCCACGGTGAGCGCGCGCGCTCACCCCGGAGGAAATAGGCAAAGGTGTAAGAGCCCCAATCGTACTCTCCAATATGGTCCACATCGCGTGTGGCACTAACCAAAGTGAAAGATACCGTGGAAGAGTTGTCTGCTATGAAGCGACCTCGAATGATCATCGAGGAACAATCGCGCAGAAACGCGATCCACGATCCTCGACATCATCGTGCATGGGCTCACTCGATAGCCCGCTCATAGCATCTATGCTCAAAGGACTGAAGCGAGACGACGATCCCCGCCTTTGGCGCCTCGCAAGCACTCTAGTAAGGATAAGACGGTAGTAGTGGTGATATTCGCCATGCGCAAGCCTTTGGCTCCCCTCAAACTCCATACTTGTGATAAATCGCCAATCCATAGGCGTCATCATCACCTCGCAAATCAATAGGTGGAGTGATCGAGTCGATGAAACCATCGCTCAAACAATGCCACGAGGTAACCCGGGGACAACGACGGGGAAGGATGGAGAATAACGCCCCAAATCCCCACTCATGCACTACCGCTCTATAGTCGGGATGAAGGCGCTGGTACATGGAGTGAATCTTTGAACCGATTCCCTCGAGGTACATGTAAAAACCGGAACCCGAATGAAATGCGATCAATATCAAAACCCTTTAAATCCTTATCAATAGGAAAGAAGGAAGATCAAAGTCTAACGCCATACCTAGTTAGCATGCAAATACATCGATGGATGTCTGCCAAAATCACCCAACAACTCTGGGTTTGCCACCTGAATGCTCGGAAGCTCCTCTGCGAGGACATGTAGCGCAGAGCGGGATCCTCAATTGGAATATCCGCCTCCTCATCCTCAACGAACATCTACCCGACGGGGCGTATCATGGCCTCCACCAACAAGCGAGGCAGGTCGTGCAGCGAGAAGCGGGACGAGGCACTACCTTGAAGCCCTCCCACACGTCATGCTTGAAGCGGTCCTGTAAGAACTGCTCAGCTGATCCGGATCCATAATATCTGGACAACAAGTCTCCAAATCACCTCAGAAAGGGTGTGGTATTTTCTTACCTGGAGCTTTCTAAAATGCATTTATAACTATATGCATGCATGCATTTACTTTAACATATAATAGAGTTAAAATGCATGACTACCCAATGCCTACATTTGGAAAATTTTTGCCATAGTCCCCTTTGAAAATAGGACTATCCACATGCACATAGGCATGTCTAGGTGGCCATTCAGTAGCACACCTGCCCCAAAGTCATATACATAATATATGCATAAGAAATCAAAATCATCATGCATAAGGCCAACCTCAATTCTAGGAGTACTTTGCCTTTCTACCTTTTGCTCATTAGACCTCGAATAGAACAAAAAATAGCAGAAAAAGGTGTCAATTGATTTATCTCAAAAGTCAAATTTTTTCACATCATTATGTTCAGCATGGTTTAATACTAACATTTACAATGTTGAATATTTTTTATCAAGTCATTTGTGCATACATAATCACTACTATGTGTTTAGATGCATGTCGTGCTATAACTCACAATCCAACGGACATAAATTGGAAAAAAATACAGTCATACGTTACCAGGATAGTGTAGAACACTTGTACGGTGATAGAATTTGCAAAAAGCATCCTGAACTCAGCAGATCTAAAGAGTGGCTCATGGTTTTCTATGAAAAAGAGTTGAAATGACTGATGAAGGTCGGGTGCAGGATTTATCATCCGCGCTTAGCGCGAGCTCACTGCACACTACAAGCAAAAGTGCACTGCGGCTCCTCTATATGGGTCCCACCCCTCTGGCTCGGTCCAGTTCGAGTTGAAACGGAGTTCTTACGGACTAAAAAGGTCAAATCGGGAATAAAAACGCCACGCGATTGAGCAAAACAGCATACAATCCTGGTCTTCTCAGATGAGACTTTGAATCTATACATCACTCATTGGTAGTCACCTGAACACAAGGTGTACCCTGCTGATGATTTCAGTTGTCACGAATCTCATACGGTGATACCTTATACAGGTCCGATGCCGCCAACTCCGGGTCGTTACCCTAAATGGGTCCCCGACGGGGGTTACAACGTGGGTCCCCGACGGGGGTTACAACGTGGGTCCCCAACGGGGATTACATCGTGGGTCCCAGATGGGGGTTACAACGTAGGTCCCCAATGGGGGTTACAACGTAGATCCCCGGTGGGGGTTACAACACGTTCATCCGTTAACATTTCTATCAACGAAGGTCAAGCAGCCTTGACGTTATTTCAACTAATGGCAAGTAAGCCCATCGAAGCCTTGGGAACCGTTCGATAGTTACATACGTACTCATGCATCCCCAGTAGATCCCCGACGGGGGTTACAATGTATATCTCCAGCGGGAGTAACAACGCATACTCAACCGTTGACACACATATCAATGAAGGTCAATCAACCTTGACATCATTTTAGCCGATAGCGTTTAAACCTATCAGAGCTATAGAGCTATTCGAGGTTCTCATACCCAACTACTCATATCCCCCAGCGGATCCCCGGTGGGGGTCACAACACAATGCTCCGTTGATCTACACATCAGCGAAGGTCAAGCAACCTTGACGATCTCTCGCGAATCTCGGTAGTTGATTTAAATGTCGTGAAGGTCAAACGACCTTGACAAGATATCCCACAAGGAGTTTTCAAATTAGTTGATTCACACGTCAACGAAGGTCAGGCATCCCTGACAACATCTGCTGTTGGCGATAAATCCAACAGGATCTTGACATACTCTGGTGATACTACCCGAAAAAGTCAATATTATCAAAGAGGATAGATGATGGAATATGTTATACACATCCTCAAACAGATCAAGCTTTATCCCCACAGATCTCTTGCACATAAGAGGTACCTCTTCAGGATCAAGTCGTTATCGAGAACACATGAATTTTGTGATAACTCCAACATCAACATCCTAACAGATTTGGCTTACACATCAAATCTGGTCAACATTGCCAATCCCCAGTTGAAGCAATAGGGATCCCGCAATCATCCCCAGCATGTTGGGCTACAACCCCATACACATGCATCATACATTTGCATCATTTTACTACCCATAGTACCATGTTTATCTTATTGCGTTTGAAGTGTCTAGGATTCTTTATCCTACCCATGCATCGCCATGCATGAGTATGATAAAGAGGGGCATCTGTAGACACTCGAAATTTTCTATACTACTGTTATTAACATTGCAGGAGGACATATTTCGTCTTTTAAGAGAGAACCTAAAAAGACAATCCAAATCCATCTGGGATACTACTAGGAAGTTCAACATCAAACCCCGGATCGCGATGCAGGAGTAATAGCAAATCTAACCTCGGAGATAACCCCGAGACCCTGCAATATACAATCTGGAACACACACGGAGAAGACCGATTAATCTAGGAAACAACCCCAAGGTATCCAATCTGAGTCCCAACCATGGGAATAGCCACCGACCTTGGTGATAACACCAAAGAATGCAGTTTCGGCTAAAACCCATGAAATGCTTGTTTCAAATGCGACCAGCTTCAATCTCGGCACTCTGGCGAGATACTTTGCACCAACCGGCAATAACATCGGGAAGACAGGCACACCTCAAAGATGATAATGAGGACCTTCAACAATTGCGGCGGATCAATCTCGGCGAAATCGAGCAGCGTCGCTTTATGACGCCCAATCCGGCGATAACACCCGGTGAGGGGCAACATCGTCATCTCGTCAAACGCGATGCCACATCTCATCTCTATGCAATGATGTCCCCACAAGGCTAACCAATCCCGAGTGACTATTGTGTGGGGTAACGGATGAAAGTTGAAGCTTGAAGGCCAGGAGGGCATCGTCCCATCTTCAATGAATTCATACAAACTCTAATCCCATGCCATCGTATAACTCTCGACAATGGCGGTCCGAAATAGGTCTCAGATACCTCAAGCGGATGCGGATTGCACTTCTAAAAAATTGGAGTGGACATTACGATTGTTTCGAGTGCACGTGCCGAGACGACGGGACCCGATAAACCGGGCCAACCCAGGTTGCCTCTTGTACACCTTGGCTCGGTAGCAGTCATATGCCTATAAATAGAGGGCTTGGGGTCTTTGATTTTCTAAGAGAAAAGATGGGGAAACCACCGCACAATTTGCTCTGCTCTGCTTCGCCCATCTGATTGTATTTTCCCACTTTTAAACACCTGTGAGCTCATATATAGCCTCTTTTGTAACCACAAAAGCTAGTGTTTACCCACTCTAAAGATATAGAAGCCTTTTTTAGCAGTCAGTTGTAAGCCTCCTCACACACTGTAGAGTCTTTCTCTTCATCTTTGCACACACCCTTCTACACGTTGAGAGTCGTGTTGCTTGCTTTTGCTGGGACTTGATGCAGTGGTTTCATTCATATATATATATATATATATATATATATATATATATATATATATATATATATATATATATATTGACTAACATTATCGAGTTATGCCTCGATTGAGCCTGAACTTGATGCGAGGCGTTTATTTGCTTTTCTATATATATATACATTTATATATATGAGCGTGTATCGAACCTTATTTGATGAGCCTGAACTTGATGCAGGCGTTTCTTTGCTTTAATATATATATATATATATATATATATATATATATATATATATATATATATATATATTAATTGTGTGTCAAACTACATTCGATGATCACGGATTTTATATCCGATTGCATTTATTCGCTTATATATATATATATATTTATACTTATATATATATGAAGCGTGGTCGAACTATGTTTGATGAACCTAGATTTTACATCTAGTGCGTTTATTGCTTTTATATATATATATATATATATATATATATATATATATATATATATATATATTTATTTATTTTAAATCACTTTGGAGTTTCCTTCGTGGCGGTTATATTTGACTTTATTTACGTTTTGTCTAGCCTGGAGTTTCCTCCGTGGCGGTTGATAGCTTTTAATAGCTTTATTTACATTTCTAATCCCCCATGAAGGTGCTTTGTGGTTGGTGATCATGTTTGTATATATATATTTACCGCTTTTATATATATACCTGCTTACTGCTTTCATACAAATTGCAGCATTCTGTGAGCCTAGGAATCATGTGATCACAGATTCATTTCATTGAATCTAGATTCGATTCTCGTAATGGACATTTTCAGCTATAAGCAGCTTGTAAATTATTCTGCGGTGTCTGAATTTCCTCAGATGGTTTCCATACCCACGAGGAAGTCGGCATTATTTTGTATATTATTTTTGTACGGATGCCTCAGATCAAATCAAATAAAATCAATCAAGCTGATCACTTAATAAAATGGGAGTGTAAAAGGTCTCAATTCCTATTGAGCATCAGGGTTTGAAAAACCTCTTTTATAAAACATCATCGCCATATTTTGCTAACGCTAAATTTTAAATAAATTTAAACCCTATGTATATTGGTTCGAACGAGGCCTCACACAACTTCCATTTAACATCACATTGACCCACACACACACACTCAGATAATAGTTTCTTGAAAAGAGGCGGTCACCGTGGTAACACGGATGTCGAGGGGTGCCTAACACCTTCCCCAGTATAACCAAGTCCCCGGACCCTAAAGCGAATCTTGGTTTCACCGGGCAGTATATCGATATCACATATCCTTTGGGTCAAAGTGCAAACCTTTTATCGGTTGTTTTGGTACAACCATTTAAAAAACCAACTGGCAACTCTTAACAGTCCCATCGTCGACATCATACATATCGGACCTTTTTCACTTGTTTTTTTTAAACAAATCTCACCTAAAACGAGAACACCAAAGAACAAGTAACGGAAAGGGACATCCAAAAATCCCGCCGTCGACAATGGGGCTAAAACTTTCCCGTTCAATGGGCATCAGGCGGTTAACTATCCTTAGAGATTCAGATATGGTAATCAGACAATCAACCGGAATCTATCAAACCAAGGAACTACATTTTCTGCCTTACAATCGGCAGGTTTTACAGATGGTTTTGGAGTTCGAAGAAATCTCCTTTCTACACATTCCTCGTAATAGGAATGACTTTGCGGATGCATTAGCAACTTTGGCCTCCTTGATTCGCATATCAGACAAGGAACACTTGCCGAGTGTCGCGATCTCCCTGCACAAGGCCCCTGCTATGGGAATTACGTTGGAGAGTATCGGATGAGCTACCTCCCATCCAGCATCCTTGGTATTAGCATATCAAGGAATATCTGCGAGATGGATCTACACTCGCTGAGGCGAGCCCGGTTGAGAAAAGGCGGATCCATCGACTTGCTATAAAGTTCTACCTGAGTGGAGATGTGCTCTACAAAAGAGATGCAGGACTAGGTCTCCTCAGATGTTTAGACAAAGATCAAGCCCAAAGGCTTATGGATAAAATCCATGGCAGAATCTGTGGCCCCCACATGAGTGGCCCCCTCCTTGTCAAGAAAGTCCTCAAGATGGGACATTACTGGCTATCTCTCAAAGCTGAGTGCAATGACCAAGTCAGGAGATGCTATCAGTGCCAGATTTATGGGAATGTTATACACGCCCCTCCATGGGAACTCCACAATATGAGTTCACCTTGGCCCTTCTCAATGTGGGGAATGGACGTTATCGGGCCCATTGAGCCTAAAGCCAGTAATGGTAATCGATTTATCTTCACCATGATTGACTACTTCACCAAGTGGGTAGAAGCAGCCTCCTACCCCAGGGTTACTAAAGAAGTCATCATTGCTTTCATCAGAAACAATGTCGTTTGCCGATATAGACAACCAGAGGTGATTGTGTCAGACAATGCCAAAAACCTCAACAACAAAATGATGGAGGAATTATGCAGTAAATTCCACATCAAACATCTTAACTCTGTCATCTATCATCCGAAGATGAAGCGGTCTTTGTTGAAGCGGCTAACAAAAACATCAAGAAGATTATGCAAAAGATGTCTGCCAACCACAAAATTGGCCTGACCTACTGCCTCTTACACTGTTAACCTACAGAACCTCAATGCGCACTTCCACTGGGGTAACCCCCTACGCTTTAACTTATGGGATGGAAGCAGTACTCCCCATAGAAGTTGAAATGGAATCCCTCCGAGTGTTGATAGATGCTCAGCTAGATGAAGACTAATGGGTACAAGACAGGTATCACCAATTGTCTCTAATAGACGAAAGGCGAACCGCGCTATCTTCCATGGTCAGTTATATCAGCAAAGGATCGCCAGATCCTACAACAAAAAAGTCTGGCTATGGCAGTTTAAACAACATGACTTGGTTTTGAAAAAGATTCTTGACAACCAAGATCAGGCTAAAGGAATATTTGCTCCTAACTGGGAAGGCCCGTTTATTGTCAAGGAAGTATTGACAGGAGGCGCTCTCAGATTGCAAGAAGTGGACGGCGATGAATTTCCATAACTCATCAACTCGAGATGCCGTGAAACAGTATTATGTCTAAAGTAATTCGCAAACACCCTGATGCAGAATCATCAGTCATTCCGGTTCTTTAACCCTTTACCACCTACAACCTTCTTACACTTTGCCCCTCAGGGAAACATACATTTCAAGCCAGCAGCCTGGCTATCCTTTGTGTTCCTACAACTTAGGTCATCCTACCACGGATTGAACCTCTCACACTTGTAGTTTGGCTACCCATACCTGGGATCAAACTGCTCATACCTGCCATTTATCCTCAACCTAGGATTAAACTTTCTCCTCCCCGCACTCTAACCTGCACATGGGATTACACTTTTCATCTCGCCCTGAGGGGCGAACTACGTCGACTTGATCTCCTCTTCAATAGGAGTACGTAGGCAACCATGTCACATGGCGGTCATGATAAAACAAAAACAACAAAACATTTCTACCCTTACAAAAACAAAAACAACCAAAAACATTCCTACACCATTTTTTTGCCATATCTGACGTTGAACCTCTTACACGAGGTTCGAACTACGCAGACTGATCTCCTCTTCAATAGAGTACATGGCGACCATTCATGGTTCGGTCTCACCCCTACCAAAACACAAACAATTGTCGATAGATAATCTTTGGGATCATCCTTGATCCACTACATTTCATTGACGGACCAAAGGGATGGAATTACTGAACTCCTCCCGAATAGGAGATTCGGTGACCATCTAAGTTGCTGTCATACCTTGAAGAGCAACACCAATCCATAAGAGATGGAATTAACTAGGCTTCTCCTAAATAGAAGTATTGGCGACCATCTGTGGTGCCGTCAATCTCAGAGAGGAAAGCCACCCACCTCTCCACATTTCCATCCATAAACCAGTCCCAAGACACCAAAGATGGTAGGGATACGCAGAGATCGATGATCCATTCTGAACTATCTAGAGACAACTCAGTGTCCATCCACCTAGGAGGAATTCAGAATACATCAACACCACAAGCCCTGAAGCAGCAAGAAAAATATCAAGCAAATAGCAAGGCATATCTAAAAGGGAAGTGATCCAAAAATATATTTCCCTGTCATATATAATGCTGTTTGATATATATACAATGTAAACTGTACATGACAAAATGGTTAAGCTAGTCTGTGTAGGTAAATACAAGCTCATCTACAAGTCAGGGTATATGTGAGCTAACAAGCCCAACATGGCGTCCCTCTCAGAGGAAGGAGGTGAAGCTGTGGTCTCCTGTAGAAGAATATCCACACGACCCAAAAGATCTGCAGCCATCTGCATGGTGACCATATGATCATCAATATATGTTCTCATCTCTGCGATCATGCCAGTGGTAAGGGACCTCACTGCAGTACTATCTGTGACGGCTATATCCCGGGCAGATATAGCACTATCCCGCTCAACTATCACTGCATCTCTGGCTGATCTAGCCTCATCCCGCTCAACAACAGCGGCATCTCTTCAAGCTAATGTCTCGTCTCTCTCTAATAGAGTTGCATCCCTCCCTCAAGGGCAGTCAACATCATAAATCGAGCATGATCTCTCTCAAAGGTCATCAGATGAAGATTCTTCTCTAAGTACTGTGCCGAGTGCTGAATCACAATAGTACTGGTACTAGGAGAATTCGGAAGAAATGTTGGCAACCCAGCAGCGGGCTCATCCTCGATGTAGGTATCGATGTCCTCCATGGGCTCTACATCGTCTGACTCGCTATCCGGTACTGCAGATACTGCTGCAGCCAACAAAATCTCTGTCTCAATCCATGCGGAATACTCTGCAGAACTACCTGGATGACTGACAGAAAAAGAAGCTATCTCATGCTGATCCCAACAAGCATACACACAGGATCGGTCCTCTGCTGAGAGGTATCGAGAAGCTGAACGCTGACCTCTCGCCCCATCAAAAGGATGGAAATCTTGGAACTGGTCTAATTGCAACATCACGGCCAGTGGATGATAAGTAGTCACGCCCCTCAAACCATCCAGATGGAGGAAGTCCATGCCCGGAGCGTGAGTAATGAAGCTGTATGGTGAGCAAAGCCCCGAGCACAGCAATATGCGGAATGGATCTCTGATAACTGCAAAAAATGCAGACCAAGACAGAGCATCTATACACTCTGACGGTTGAAAGGAGTGTGACATAGCTACATCATGGGTGAACCAATACCCATGCCGTCTAAGGGTACAAACCGGTCTCAAGTCTGACATAAACCACACGTACAACATGACCGAACTCCCAGTGAACATTCCTGTAGGACACGTGCAACAATAGGATGCCAACCGCAGGTCTCGCTTTCTGATCATAGTACACTGATGGTGCGACCCTCTCTAAGAGCTCTCACAGCCATGATGACACCAATGTCTATCTCGTTCATATATTGTGGCATATAGACATACGACAGTACGCACAGCAACAGTACATCGACCCTGGCCAAACGCCAATAGTCCTCCGGTGCAGTGAAATCCCCGGAATGTCATTAGTAGCTATCCTCCGAGTCAAATCTGTCGTACAAAAAATGTTGGGATATCACGTGGATAGATGTCAGCTCGTCCTGCACTACTCTACGCCGCAATCCTATGAGAGTCATGAATCGTCTACTCATGTCTCCCAAAGCCAGATGCACGCAAGGTCTGTCTAAAGGCAGCATCATCAAACGTGCATACTCCTCCAGAGTAGGAGTCAACTCATGGGTGCCGAATCGGAATAACTGCCTATCCGGTAGCCAATGCTCTAGCATCCCGTCTACAAACCCTGCGAGAACCTGAAAAGGCAATAAAGTCATGTTATGCTACAACGGTGATCTCTGATCACCACATCTAGTGGTGACATGCTATCATACCACGATCGCGATACCCAATACCACCACCAGCGGTGGGGTATGATCTATCTGACTAAGCGTCGAAGAAGACATACATGCGGGCCGTGTCGTAAGACCATCCAGGTCAATCTTAGAATATCTCTAGACATACATACATATCCATAACATGATACATGCATAACAGATAATGGATGGCAATATGATATAGGGATTGAAAAAATGGTTCATACATTCCTAAGTATATCATCATCTAATACATCGACCATCTGACTACAAAACACAGAAAATGGGGCACTGCAGTAGCCCTACTACTATGAGAGGCCTATCAAAAAGATATAGCGAGAATGGGGAACGAACACCCGATATCTAAGCAGAGGCCTATCAAAAGATATAACGAGAATATACATCAGAAGAAAACCAGGGTCTCGATGTCTATGTCCTCAATCCTATCCACCTTATGTAACTCCTCCTGAGTCACTGGATCTCTATCAACAAGGATGTCGGACCTATAAAGAGGAGGATCTGCTGTGGCGCAAAAAACCGAATGGGTCGTCGAGGGGCGGCCTTTGAGCTAGAAGGAACAAATGACTTCTACCTCTCTTGGATCTACTGCCAAATCTTGGGATAAATATATGTGCACGATCCAGCTGCCAGGGTCAAGCTATCAATCCAGGTCATATGAAGTTGAGCTCGGGACATAAGCTACCCAATCCTTCATCATCGAGGATCCTAGAACCATATCCCCATAAAGCGTGTGTGGCGGCGGGGGTGGGCTCCAATAGTCTTGAAGGACCACCACCATTGGAGCGTCTCACGAGTATATGGACCCTACGATAATGCAAAAGCACAACCCCCAACAATGGGATATCGATTGTGGTGTGATCGTCGTGATACAGCCAATGACGCCTTGCAAGAGGCAAGATCGGTATACGGATCTCCAATGTGGTGCTCCTAATAGCATGCTCTCCTAAATAGAGCTCCCAGCCTCCATCTGTGAATAGAGGAACTCTCCTTGTGGAAATCAAATACTCGACTCCAGTAGGGTGTCCATCCTCAAAGCCGATGGTTAAATGTTCCCCGAATAGGGAATCCATGTAATGGTACTAGCTGTCAGCAACTCCAGCTGCATACGGCAGTGAGTGAATCCCTCAGCTACAAGGACCTCAAGTAAAATAGAATGGTGCCATCGTCGTCCTCGTAGATAGGTATCTAAACCTAACACACTCACAGGACGCAAACATAGGAGCCTCTCGTAGGCCCAAAACTGCCAACACAATGGAAAAACATCTGCTATCAGTAAACACTCTTAACCTATGAATGGGAAAAGATAAGAGAAATACTCACCAGCAGAAATGGGTAAAATCCTAGCCAAGCCTCGGGCTCGAACCCCATGTAAGCGCATGTGCATGCCCCGGAGGAAATAGGCAAAGGTGTAAGAGCCCCAATCATACTCTCCAATACGGTCCACATCACGTGTGGCGCTGATCAAAGCAAAGGAAACCGTAGAAGAGTTATCTCTATGAAGCAGCCTCGATTGATCATCAGGAACAATTGCGATCCCTGATTATGACATCATCAGGCATGGGCTCACCCAAATCCCCACTCATAGCATCTATGCTCAAAGGACTGAATGGGCGATCCACCTTTATGGCGCCTCGTGAACTCCTAATAAGGATCAAAGCGGCGATGGGGTAATATTCGCTATGCAAGGCAATGGCTCCCCCAAGTAATCAATGAATAGTGATAAATTAGAGTGTCGATCCTCGAGGATTTCAGAATTCTAATTAATAAATTCCAACTACTAATCTTGTATGATTCGATTTTATTTAAACAACCAAAACTTATGATTATTAAAACTAAGAAAACTAATTGTAAATAAATATTATATCATTGGTTGAAATTATGCGATCAACAAGTAATAAGTGAAAAGCGAAAATAAATTAAGAATTATTTGACTTATGATTATTAAAACTAAGGATGAATGATAATTAAGACTTAAGAATTATTTGAATGGAGATGAATGATAATTAAGACTCCAATTTCCCCAATTATGATTATTAAATCAATTATTCAACTATCCCAATTATTATGTCTCTTGAATTGTTAACAAGAATTCTCAAATGCGAAAAGCCCTCTCTCGGTGATCAATTGCCTTCTATTTACCCTTGATTAATTTTGCTATATCTCTATGCAAAACAATTGAATTAAACTCGCTTCTGATCCAATTCCTTATGTGTTACATGCGGCGAATAGATATTCTCATTCTATTCACAAACCTAATTACTCACTATGTAAATAACTAAGTCACATGTCACCACCTTGATTCTAACCCTAGAATTCCTTTCTCAATTCCTTACAGAGTAACACGGTAATTATTGGCGGATAATTAATCAATAAATACAAGGCGTGATGAACAATTCACTTCAACACAAATAATTGGAATAAATTAAATAATCAATTCATAAACATAAAAGGTTCCATTGGAATCTTAATAAAAAGAATTAGTTCATGATGAAAATAAAAACCACGGATACTTGATAAATCATCTTTAAAGAGTTACACAATTTAAAAGAGTAAAGGAAAAGAAAAACTCCAAGTTGTAGCTGCGGATCTGCTCTCTCTCCTTGCTTGATCTCGATTTGTAGTCTCCTTCAATTCGATACAAGCGATCGATTTATATTTTTCTTGCCCAAATTCAACAATCCTCCTCCAAATAGGCTTCGATACACTTCAAATCTGAAGTCAAACTACAAGTCAAAGCAATTCCACGCTTTGATCCGCAGCGTCCTTCTGAGTCAATAGAAGACTAGCGCCCGGTATTTGTTTTATAACCTAGGAATAGCGCCCGTTGCTATAGTGTGAAAAGTGAATCTTGCCCTTTTCTTGACCTAATTGCTCCCGATTGCTCCAACAACGCACCATCCTCGCCTGACACACTAAAAGCAGGTAAAATAATTCTAAAAGCGCTTTGAACACACAACAAATTAAGATTAAACATAATTAATTCATGGGTATATTACCCGATCATCAAATACCCCAAACTTAAATCATTGCATGTCCTCGCGGCAACCTGACACAAAACACGATTAACTAAACATCATGCAAATGCAAACTAACTAAAGGACCTTAATTCCGGCAATTCGATGAGTTAACGAATATCCATAGGCCTCGGAAAAATCACAAAACATGCTAATACCTCATGTTCAAACGGATCAACAATATCGACAATCAATCGATCAAAAATCTGTTATTCTTACGATCTTTGTGAGTGTGTGTTCAGCGACCGTACTAACGATGACAAGCAAAAATCTAAAAGATAATAAAGTTCTTAATAAGCGTCATACAGTTCAACTCGAGCGCATTAAATAAACTAAATTCAAGCTGAAATTAAACAATCACCAAAATTGAGGATTGACATGGAATACTTATGCTTATTTTTGCTAAGCGGGGCATTTTGCTCTTTTCCGTTTATTTATTTTTTTTTTTTTTTTTATTACCCATGATGTATCGATGTCTCATTCCATTAGGCTAATAGTGCTACCCCTTAGCGAGCTTTCGACCAACGACTCCCAGACCATATAAGACCTTAGGGCGCTAGGTTTTAAGATACCCCTTCGGGCGTACTTGCTCAAATAACAAAGGCCCCAAAACAAGACTAATCACGATATATATATATATATATATATATATATATATATATTTTACAAAAATAATTATAGCTCAAAGCTTATATATTCCATATATTTTCCCTGACTTAAGTTCAAGTCTAAATTAGGTCTTCACTAGCTACTTAACTTGTTCCTTCATTTCTTTGGCATTGACCTTGAGACTTTATTATTTATCCATTCAAACTATATTTGCTAACATGGTTATCTTTCCAAAAGTGCTATCCTTAAAACATCGATTGTCAAGCGGATAGGGATTCAAATCATGTCGAGAACATCATATTCTTGACTCAACAATCCTTACGAGCCTTGTTTCATACAATTTTAAGTTCATCATTGGCCTTGAATATACTCATTTATCAAAATTTGGAATTAACATACAATCCTAAAAGCTTACACAACTATTAATGAACACAATTTACTTATGCAAATAAAAATTAAATGCAAATAAAAATTAACTAAACAACCACCCCCAAACTCATCTAGAGCGATGTCCTCATGCGAAAGATAAAACAAAATAAAACAGAGGACTTCCCTGATGAGCCTAATCCTCGGGTGGAGCATCGTCATCCTCGCTTATCTCTAGATCAGAAGGGGGAAAAACTGGCGGAAGCCCAGGCGAGATGGGGGCCGGTGAGACTAACACCGGAAGCAATTTGGGCGGTCGATAAATTTTGTGCGGCAAATTTAATTGACCAAATACTTGTAAATAACATCTTGGCCTTTCAGACGGCGGACATTTTGAGCTTCAATATTGTAGAACCAACCATTAACCTCGCGTTGAACTTCTTGGGAACTACACCTCGTCTGCTCTGGGACGATGGGCCAGGAAGTCGGTGGAGCACAGGGTGGTGAAGCTTGAGATTGTTGAGTATGGGGAATTATGAAACCCGATCCCCTAGGGTGGTTTGCTCCACCGATCCACACTTTGTACACCTTTAATTAACTTGTGGTCCAACCTTGGCATAGGCTTTTGGATCATCTCGTCGACTTCCATTTTGACTTGAACTTGGCACATGTCTGTGAGATGAGAGGCGGATGTGGTAACCCTCCAGTGGTACTTCCCCGAGATGCTCGGAGGACAGATTGCAAAATGAGATGTCCCACATCAACTTTAAAGCCTTTGATGATTGAGTATAAAAGCACGGCACGTTCCCTAGTAACATGACTCACATGGGTGCATGGCATGAGTTTTGCGCAAATAAACGCATACCAAGCCTTCCCATATAAGCTGAGATTCGTGAGTGGGAACGTCATATTTCCGCGTTCATGTACTATCCATGTGGTGCCCGGCTGACAAAGCTCACGAATTATCTGCTCATAGTCTGGCCCATCACTCACAAAACTAGCATATTCATCATGAAAACCCTCTACTGGCAGTTGGTAACACTCATTGAAGTCCTCTTCTTCCCAATTTCCTTTGTTTTGCCCCTTACAAATCTTGTATAATGATCATGTTTAAGACGCGTTGGCGTAAAATTCCTTTACCGCGGCAATTCTTTCTTTGGATCGAAATTTGCTTTCGGTGAGTGTGAACCCGATTTACATCGGCTATCATATTTGCCGTATCGCCATCTTTTTTGGGATCGGATTGACCCACGTTAGGAATCGATGATCGAGTAGCCATTCGGTTATATCTTTCTGAGCATGAAGACTAACAAAGCGGTAATTTGTCAAATTCGGAGGTGGAGTCGGCGGTTTCGATCCTTCACCAATGGCGTTTCGATGCCATATCAAGAATCGCTGAAGTACAAGCATGTATATATTAGGAAAAAACAGATTTTTGAATTTCAACTTATGTGACTCGACCCCCAATTTGTGAAAAATATGTGGATATTGAGCACATTATGGGGGTGGTGCTTTACACAAGAACACATATATATGCACAAGTACTCAATTGGAGTCATGGGCTCATCCATTTATAGAATAGGCACATACTGACACACGAGGCATGAAAAGGTGATTATAGATTGCCTTAGGAGGCGTGCGTGGATCGATATAGTCTAGTTCTCCCCACTCTAATTCACTATGTGTGATGGTAACCATGAACAAGTGCTCTGATAGATTGAACTCGGTGTGGTAGCACATGGGTCAAGTTATAGTGCTTGAACATAGTGATAAGTGTGCATGCGTGTGGGTAAGATCGATGGTTGGGCGATTCATCGAACATCTAAGAAGCTGACTCATGATTACTTAGATTAGCACTAAGTTATTGTCAAATCATACCACTTAGTAATCACAAATAACTTATTGATGCAAGCTACGCTTTCAAGTAAGAAATTTATGGCCCTTATTCAAAATAAAACAAACAAAAACTTGAATCTATAGATGAAATACACATCCGCATATAGAACACTTACCAAACAAATCAATACCCCTTGCTTGTTGCGAAAATAGAAGTAAAACATTCAACATACCTTGGTAGATGATTGTAGAAGAGAATTGAGTCACTACTGGAGGATTGAACCCTAGAAATTGATAAGAAGCCTTACAATTTTCGGTGAGAGAGAGAGAGAGATCGTGTAGGAGACGGAGGAGAAGTAGGCGTGCTCTAATAAAGGGAAGAAGTGTAGCAGTTTCGTGATTATAACCAAGTTAGGACTCTTGGGTGACCATTAGCGTAAGGTATATATTTATCTGGGGGAAGCTTGTCAGGCGCTCTTTAGCGATAAGTTCAAGAGGCCTTTAAGCGGTGGGGCTAATTAATTAAGAGAGGAATATAGCGCCAGGGGAGCTCTTAGCGATATATAGAAAGCGCCCTAGCAAGGCGCTCTTTTTGTCTTGATGTAAATAGCATCGAGGCGCTCTTTGTCAAAAACTTCAGAAACTCCTTAGCGTGGCAAAGGTTATATGTCAAGAAAGCAATTAGCGTGGCAAAGAGGGCTTATTAAGCGATAGCTCCCGAATTTCTCGTGCACTCCTCATTTCTGCTGACATGGAATTTAATTAACCCCTCATCATGATGAGTACTCTACTCTCTAATACCAAAAATAAAAGACAATTCATGCGATAGATAAGAGGGTAAAATAAAATACGTCAAGAAAAAAGTAAAATAAAATAAATGAAAATAAAGAAAAATTGATTGGGTTGCCTCCCGATAAGCGCTTGTTTTCTTGTCGGCGGTTTGACTTTTCTAGTTTGCTCGATTTAATTCATTTGGTCGGAGAGATTTCTGACCGTCGTTTGCCTTTCAATAGGTCCACTCGGTAATGTTTGAGTCGTTATTGAATTAACTCTGAATAGGCTATTGAATTTGGTTTCTCGATCTCGATGTTGCCATGTGGGGCCTTGCGATCTGACTGTATAAAGGTCGACCAGCGTGATTTGAGTTTCCACGGAAATAAGCGCAATCTCGAATTGAAGAGTAAGACTTGTTGGCGGTTCAAATGTTTTATCGAGAATTTTCTTATCATGCCAAGCTTTGACTTTCTCCTTGTAGAGTTTTGCATTCTCATACGCGTTAAAGCGGAATTCGTCCATCTCGTTCAAGCTGCGGTAACCTTTTCTCTCCATTTGCTTGTTCATCAAAATTGAGCTTAGAATGGCCCGAGTGTGCACTATGTTCTAGCTTTCATTTGGGAGATGACACGCTTTTTCGTAAACCATTCGATAAGGTGACATCTACCGGTCAGATTCTTATATCTTTGTCGATATGCCCATAAAGCATCGTCAAGGCGTAAAGACCAATCTTTTAGTGTGGAGTGACCACCTTTTCGAAATTCTCTTGACCTCCTATTTGAGACCTCGGCTTGGCCATTGGTTTGGGGGTGATCTGTGCATTTGCGATTTTATGTCGAACCCATACTTCACGATAACTTTGTGGCTATTTGTTGCAAAAATGTGTTCCCTCATCGCTTATTATTGCAGTGGAGTCCCAAATCGGCGTGAAAATATTTTTCTTTAAAAATCGCGGGATGATGACGTTAGCATCGTTTGTGGGTAAAGGCGTGGCCTACCCACTTGGAGAATATAATCCTTGCCCGGCAAAATATATTGGTTGTTGAAAGATGAGGAGCGGTCCCATGAAAGTCGATTCCCCAAGCGTCGAACAATTCTACCTCAAAATAGAGTTAAGTGGCATTTCATTTTAAGCTTGGAGATATTACCAGCAGCGTTGGCATCATCACACTTTAGCACATATAGAGTCGCATCCTTGAATAATGAAGGCTAGTAAAATCTGATTGTAACACCTTGGCATGATTCGATCACCGAATAATGACCTCCATAATCGGATGAATGGCGATGACCCGAATCATCCATCTCTTCATGTGGTACCTGACGTCTAATCATTTGATCGTGAGGTTTTAAACAAGAGCGGTTCATCCCAATAATCTTGCTTCACGTCGTGGAGAAATTTCTTTCGTTGTTGTGAATTCAAATCGGTGGTAACACCTTAGCAACCACATAATTCACATAATTAGCATACCAAGGCAATGTTGTGGTCAATCGTAGAAGTTGTTCGTCAGGAAATTTCTCGTTAATTAATGCATTGTCCTTCCCCTGCACCTCATCATTTTCCAATAGCGAAAGATGATCCATTACTTGATTTTTGTACCCTTTCTATCCGAATCTCAAATCAAATTCTTGCGGCGATAGCACCCACCGTATTAACCTCGGTTTGGCATCCTTCTTCTCGATCAAATATTTTATTATGCGAATGATCCGTATAGACAATGACCTTGGTTAGATGAGGTATGCTCTGAATTTGTCGGCGAACCAGTTGCAAGTAGTTCTTTTTCGGTGGTTGTGTAGTTCAATTTGAGCATCTGTCGGCGTCTTGCTTGAGTAATAGATTGTGTGGAAAATTTTGTTGTGGCGTTGACCAAAAGCGGCTCCCCTGCATAGTCGTTGGCGTCGCACATCAATTCAAAGGGTAGAGACCAATGGGCGCCACATGATGATCGGGAGTAGATATCAACTTCTTCTTTAGAATCTCGAATGCTTGATCATGGTGATCAATTTTGAAAGGCACATCTTTCTCTAACGAGGGAACACTGAGGGTTTTGAAATTTTGAAAAATCTTTGATGAAAGCGTCTATAAAAACCCGCATGTCCCAAGAAGCTCGGATTCCCTTCACGGATGATGGAGGTGGTAATTTCTCGATAGTCTCGATCTTTGCTTTATCCACCTCTAGTCTGCTGCGAAACTTTATGCGAGAACAATCCCTTCTTTCACCATAAAGTGACATTTTCCCAATTAAGAACCAGATTAGTCTCCGCGCATCGTTTGATTACTAACATTAGATTTTTCAAGCCACGGATCAAAGCTATCACCAAACACGGAAAAATCGTCCATAAATACCTCAAATTTTTCTCGACCATATCGGAGAAAATTGCCATCATCTGCCATTGAAAGGTTCTTTGGTGCATTGCATAAACCAAAAGACATTCGGCGAAATACAAGCGTCACCAGTATGGGCATGTGAATGTCGTTTTCTCTGATCCTCGGTGCTATAGCAATTTGATTATATCGAATAACCATCGAGAGACAATAGAGGCGATGTCCATTGCTTTATCCAACATCGATCGATGAATGGTAAGGAAAGTGATCCTTACGTGTGGCTTTATTTAGCTTGCGGTAGTCCATACACACTCTCCATCCATAGCCCATTCGAGTAGGGATGAGCTCATTCGCTTCATTCTTTCACCTTTGTCGTACCCCCTTTCTTTGAGTGCGCATTATCGCAGGACTTACCCATGAACTATACGAGATCGGGTAAATAATGCGGCGTCAACCACTTTATAATCTCCTTTTCACCACCTCCTTCATGATGGGGTTTAGCCTTCTTTGCATCTCGATGGTTGGTTTCGCCCCTTCTTCCATTAAGATTTTATGCATGCGAGAATGATGGGCTAATTCCACGAATGTCGCTATAGTCCACCCGATTCTTTGTTTTGAATTCATAAAAACCGTAGCGAGTTTTCCTTTTGTGTGTCGATCGATTCTGTGGAAACAATAGCTGGTAGGGTCTCGTCTTTTCCCAAATAAGCATATTGCAAATGGGATGGTAGTGGCTTTAATTCTATGCACCGGTGGCTCTTATTGATGGTTGAACTTTTTACCTTGACTTGGACCTCTCATGGTGTCGAAGGATTGAGTGCTTTTTAGAAAAGGCTGCTTTGGTGTGTCTAGCCATTTGGCGTATTTGATATCTTCTTCAATACCATATTAAATGCATCCCGAGCAAAATAGATTCAAGTGGGTCCTCTGAAAAAGTTGTCTTTGAATTTATGATTCACCAATTCCTCGAAGATATCAACCGCGTACATTCATTTTTTTCTTTAGGATCGACATTGACTTGAAGACATTAAAGGTGACTGTTGATCTTCAACTTCGCATTGTCAATTCACCTTTACGAACATCAATCGATTATTACACTTTGTTGCAAAAATGGTGTTTGAGAATGATCGGAATCTCAACATCCACTTCACGATCTAGAATAAAGAAATCATGGGAAGATAAATTTATCCACTTTTACTAGCACATCTTCAACTATACCTCGTGGATAAATGGCGATCTATCCATTAGGCTAAGCCCGATATTTGTTGGGCGTGGAGCTGAAGTCGGCCCGGTGTTGTAGAGCGGATAATGGCATTAGATTAATCTGGCCCCCAAATCACATAAGGCTCGTCCGAAAAGCGATTTCAATCTCTTACGGTATATTAAAGCTACACAGGTCCTTGAGCTTTGGCGGTAACTTAATACGAATGATATGCATTGCATTCTTACATCGATACTACGGTCTCGAATTCACTAATTTCCTCTTCTTTGACAAAATCTCCTTCATAAACTTCGCATAACTTCGGCATCTGTTCCAAGGCTTGGTGAAGGGATGTTGATGTGCAATTTCTTGAAGATATCCAAAAATCGTGAGAACTGCTTATCTAACTTGGATTTCTGAAATCTCTGCGGATACGGTATGGGAGGCATTGTAATGGTTGGTTCCAAATTTTTCTGTTGTGAAATCTCTTCATGATGCTTTTCGGTATCCACCATTTCTCTATTTCGATTTGTGCCTTGTCCTCCTTTTCCTTATCAGTGGTAGAGTCTTGTAGTTCTTTCCCACTACGTGGAAATTCTTTGCTTTACAATGCTCATCTCTGCCGGGTTTTTCTCGGTGTCGCTCGGAAGTGTTCCAAGTGGTCGGTTATTGATCGTGTGCCAATTGTCCCAATTGATTTTCTAAGTTTTGATTGATGCGATCGACTTTGTATACTCATGATCGACTTTGTATACTCAACTCCACTTGATTAAATCTTTTATCACTCTCATCGCACCTTTTCTCGGTTGTCTTAACAAATCTTTCCAAAGCTTCTTCGACTTGCTTTTCTTTTGGGTTGTTGTATACGGTTTTGAAACCGGAATTGTTTCTTTGTCTCGGTGCTTGTTACTGCGACTTGGTTGTTGCTCCATGAAAACCGGGATGATTTCTCCACCGGATTATATGTATTTTGGTTCGGATAAAATTTGAGTAGACCTACTATAGTTCCCCACATATTGTCTTTGCTTGACATTGATGGCACATTGATCAAGTAGTATGACCCCGACACAAATTTCACATACCATAGCTACTCTTGAGTGGATTGTGGGCGCATTAATTCTATCTGCTTAACCATTACGGACATTTGCACTTGTAAAGATGTTATCGCATCCACATCATACTTTCCATTTGCTTTTCGGAGGATTTGACCTCGTCGTGGGCCCTTGATAATTGTTGGTGGCCATCGTTTCTAACTGTTGAAATGCTTCGTCGAGGTTTTTAGACATAATCGCTCCTCCTGCTTCTTTGCGTCGATACTTGCCCTTGTGGATGCTTTTAAACCATCGCAAAATATCGCTAATTGCATCCTTTGTGGAACTCCATGATGTGGGCATTTGCGAGCATATCCTTAAACCTTTCCCTGCCTCATACAACGATTAGAATCAAAGCGTGCGAAGGTATGAATGTCATTCAAGTAGTTTTCTTGATTTGGTGGTGGGAAAAACTTGGCTAGAAATTTTTGAGCCAAGTCGTCCCAAGTGTGGATTGAGTCGGGGAGGGTGAGCATATAACCAGCTGCGTGCTTTGTCTTTCAAAGTAAATGGGAACGATCTCAATCTCGTAGCATCTTTGACACATTGTTGAATTTAAAAGTGTCATGAAACTTCGAAAACTCAAGATATGCTCATTCGGATCATCTAATGGACCACCCCCAATGGCATTGATTACGAATCATTTGAATGGTTGCAGGTTTGATCTCAAAATTATTAGCATTGATAGCCGGTCTCTAATGCTTGGTTGTATATCCGTGACATTGGGCATGGCATAGTCCGAAGTGATTTCGATCGTTCCTGCCGTATTATTTGGAATTTCTTGTTCCTCGGTTTTTTCTTCCTCGGTGTTAACGCACTAGTCGATTGTCCTTTCGGAGTTTCCTTTCAATCTCGTCGATATAGGAAAAAGTTCCTTCTTGTCCTTGATCTAGTGTGCATACACTTACAAAAAATTCTGCGAAAACAAGAAGAAAAATTAAGTAACGTTTAAATTAAGGCCGAATTGATTATAACTAATATGGAATTAATTTTAACAATGAATTCCCGGCAATGCGGCGGCAAAAACTTGTTGGTTGATTTCTCAATCAAGGCAAAGCGTGCAAGATATATACGATCAACAAGTAATATAGTGATAAATTAAAGTGTCGATCCCTCGGAGAATTCTAATTAATAAATTCCAACTACTAATCTTATATCAATTCAATTTTATTTAAACAACGAAAACTTATGATTATTAAAACTAAGAAAACTAATTGTAAATAAAATTAAGAAATTATGCCAAAAGAAAAGCGAAAATAAATTAAGAATTATTTGAATGTAGATGAATGATAATTAAGACTCCAATTTCCCCAATTATGATTATTAAATCAATTATTCAACTATCCCAATTATTATGTCTCTTGAATTGTTATGAGGAATTCTCAAATGCCAAAAGCCCTCTCTCGGTGATCAATTGCCTTCTATTTAACTTGATTAATTTTGCTATATCTCTATGCAAAACAATTGAATTAAACTCGCTTCTGATCCCAATTCCTTATGTGTTACATGCGGCGAATAGATATTCTCATTCTATTCACAAACCTAATTACTCACTATGTAAATAACTAAGTCATGTGTCACCTTGATTCTAACCCTAGAATTCCTTTCTCAATTTCTTACAGAGTAACCACGGTAATTATTGGCGGATAATTAATCAATAAATACTGGCATGATGAACAATTCACTTCAACACAAATAATTGGAATAAATTAAATAATCAATTCATAAACATAAAAGGTTCCATTGGAATCTTAATAAAAAGAATTAGTTCATGATGAAAATAAAAACCACGGATACTTGATAAATCATCTTTAAAGAGTTACACAATTTAAAAGAGTAAAGGAAAAGAAAAAAAAACTCAAGTTGTAGCACTTGATTCAATCTGCTCTTCTCCAATACACTTGCTTGATCTCGATTGTCGCTAGTCTCCTTGATTCAAGATGCAAGCATATCGATTTATGAATCTTGCCCTTTCTTTTTCTTGCCCAATTCAACAATCCTCCTCTCAAATAGGCTTACCAATACACTATCAAAGGATAATGATGAAAGTTAAACTCGAAGCTTTAAGTCAAAGCAATTCCACGCTTTGATCATCAACGCGCGTCCTTCTGAGTCAGATAGAAGACTAAGCGCCCGCATTTGCATCATTTTTATAACCTAGGAATAGCGCCCGGTATTTATAGTGATAAAGAGAGAAAAGTGAATCTTGCCCTTTTCTTGACCTCATTGCTCCCGATTGCTCAACAACGCACCATCGACCAACACACACTAAAAGCAGGTAAAATAATTCTAAAAGCGCTTTGAACACACACAAATTAAGATTAAACATAATTAATTCATGGGTATATTACCCGATCATGGTGTGACAGAATGAGGACCTTACCCAACAGTATGATAAAGAGAGGCATTTGCGAGGAGGACAGTTAAATCTTTTAAGAGGAACCACGAAAGACAATCCATATCCATCTAGGATACTACCGAAGTTGACATCAACCCCAGATCAAGATTAGCGATTTCCAACCTCGGATGTAACCCCGAGGCAACGATCAATCTTCATCCAGAGAAAGACCAGATTAATCCGGAAATAACCGAGGTATCCGGTCTCGGTGAGGAATAGCCACCAACATGGTGATAACCCCGAGGATCGGTTTGGCGATAACCACTCGAAATGCTTGTTGCCACGCCACGCTTCAATCTACGCAACAATGGCCTAAGTAATAACATCGGACAAGAACACCTCAAAGGTGACAATGAGTGACCTTAGTCCAATCTCGGTGAAGTCCGAGCAAGCGTCTTCTTCATCAATTGATCCGGTGATAACACCGTTTGCAAAGTCATCCGTCGAACACGATGGCGCCACGTCTCTACGCCATGGCCCTTAACCAATCCCGGTGACTAGTGTGCGGGGTAGCGGATGAAAGTTGAAGCTTGAAATAGGAGGCATAATCCCATCTTCAATGACTTCGTACAAACTCTAATGACATTAACTCTGACTTCGTAACGGTCCAAAATAGGTCCTCAGATACCTCAAACGGATGCGGGATTGCACTTCGAAAGTTCGAGTGGACATTCTGAAGACTTGAAAGTGCACGTGCTTTGAGACTGTTAGGTTTGTAATATTCAAGAATGCAATCAAATTGCAAAAATAATGCGGAAACGTGTAAAAATCAGAGTTTAAAAATTTTACAAACCATATACCCGGATCACCCTTTATGCACAATTATTAATTAAACGAAAAGATATGAAGAACAAACATACCCTTGAAGATCCTAGCTTCCTCAGGTACAAGTTCACCTCCAATCCTTTTCGCGTTCAACTTAAATCCACCGGGTTTGGTTCCTTCCTTTGATCAACGTTAGCCACCCAAGTGTTTGGCCTCTAAAGGTGATCCACCAAAGAAAAATAAAGATTCAAGAAGATGGTGGTTGGCTAAACCCTAGTTTTCTATCTCTATAGAAAAGAACGTACTCTCCAACAAATTGGAATTATATCGTATATTTTTAATATCTGATATAAGACTCCTCTTATAAAGATATCAAGTAACCCTATTAAAAATAAGGTATTATTTAATTAAACTCTTTTAATTAAATGGGCTCCCTAATCTTATTAGGATAATTAATTAAACTCCTTTAACTAATTTTCCCTCCTAATCCTATTAGGAATTAATGAGAGTACTTATATTAAATTAATTTCTAAACTCTTTTAGAAATTAAAATAATAATAATTGTAATAATATTAATAAGACTCCTCTTATTAATTTATATTTAATATTTTTAAAATATTAAATAATAAATATTAAGCTATTTAATTTATTCTATCCCCATAGATTAAATTAAATATATATAACATATTATTACGATTATGCCATTAACTTCTTAAATAATTATTCTTCCTTTTATGGTGTGACCCTTTAGGTTCTCCATATTAAACCAGGTTGTGAATAAATCAATTAGAACAATTCTAATCTTATTTAAATAAATAAATTAAATAATTAATTTATTTAAATAAATAATATTTATTCTACAATAGGATAAGCCTCCTAGCGATCAATGACTTTCCGGATAATATAGATTTCAACATTAATCATAAAAGAACCTTTGAGTAAATAGTTACTGACAATTCAATCCTTCCATCATACAATGTCCCAATTAAATATAAGACATGGAATTCTTGTCAAGTCTTATTTTATTTAATTATATGTATTTCGATCCTTAAATGCATTAACTCAAATAATGCAAATTAGAAACTCTTTTCTAATTTCATTACGCCCGCCGAGGACTCTTTGGGTTGTCATTTATCGAATCACATAGGACATTTCTCTTCTTTTAATAAGTGGTAGATTCTTTATTGATCATACATTATCTCCATGTACAACTTATTATACCCAAGCATACCCTTTGATATACCCTAAGGGTCTTAAGGAATAAGTCAAAGTATAACTCATCATACACAAGATACTATGATGATCTCAAGTCCAATGATCACTTGTCTACTATCACTACTGAGGAATTCCTATTGACAAAAGCAAGTAAAACTCCATTAGGTATTCCTTAGCGAGCCACGTTCAATGAACTTATTCTCTAATAAGCACCTACATACTTGCTTTAGTGTCTCCACACAAATGATCGTGAGATCAATCATCCTCATCCAATGAAAGAAGCAACGTATGTACCAATCTATCCAGGATTCACTAATCCCCAATTTAAGTAATCCAATGATTGGGAACTATTTTAGTTTTAAGCTTTCTAAGAATTTAGATCTCATTAGAATGATCATCATCATTATTCTAAAAGCATTGCTTAAAACTATGGGTTTATCACATATAATAAAACAAGATCATGTAGATAATTTAAAAGCCTTTAATAAATTAATACTTTTTATTAATAAATGAATAAGATTGTTACAAAGTATATGCTTTATCATCAAACATGATTGGCTTGTGTGCATACTACTTTCGAGAGCGGCGATTGAAAAACTGAAAACCCTTGGGCCCCTCTGGTTTGCCCACGCAGTACACTCATGACTCAGTAGCAGTACACCTGCTGACTAAAATGCCTATAAATAGAGGCTTAAGGTTGCCCATTTTGCAAGAGAAAAAGGCGAGGAAGCCCACCCAATTTGCTCTGACTCACCCCATGCGATTGTACTTTCCCTTTTAAACACATGTGAGCTCATATATAGCCCTTTTGTACCTACAAAAGTTAGTGTTTACCCACTCTAAAGATATAGAAGTCTTCTTTAGCAGTCAGCCGTAAGCCTTCTCACACACTTTAGAGTCTTTCTCTTACCCTTTGCACACACCCTTCTACACGTTGAGAGTCGTGTTGCTTACTTTTGCCTAGAACTTCATTCAGTGATTTCATTTCGATGTGTGTATATATATATATATATATATATATATATATATAAAGCTAACAACGCGAGTTATGCCTCGATTTCAGGCCCAATCGAGGCATAACTCGATAATGTTAGTCAATATATATATATATATATATATATATATATATATATATATATATATATATATATATATATATATATATTAGCGTGTGTTGAACTTTGTTCGATGAGCCTAGACTTTGGTGCAGTGCGTTTCTTCGCTTTAATATATATATATTAATCGTGTGTGTCGAACTACATTCGATGAGCTCAGATTTTACATCCAGCATGCGTTTATTCACTTTTATATATATATATATACTTATATATATGAACTGTGGTTGAACTTTGTTCGATGAGCACAGATTTTACATCCTATGCGTTTATTTCGCTTTTATATATATATATATATATATATATATATATATATATATATATATATATATATATATTCGTGCCTCCGCCTGAGTTTTACTGTGGCAGTTGATCCCTTTGTACAACTTTATTTATAGTTTGTCCCGTCTAGAGTTTCCTTCGTGGCGGTTAATAGTATTACTGACTTTATTTACGTTTACGTTTTCCTTTACTACCGGAGTTTCCTCCGTGGCAATTGATAGCTTTTAATGACTTTATTTACATTTTTGATCCCCCGTGAAGGTGTTTCGTTGTTGGTGATCATGTCTGTATATATATATATTTACAGCTTATATATATATATATATATATGTATATATATACCTTTTTACTACTTTCATACAAATTATGATATCTTGTGCTTTAGAAGAATCATGTGATCATGATTCAACCTATTGGATCTAGATTCGGTTCGTGATGGACATTTTCAAATGTAGCGACTTGTAAATTATTCTGCGATGTCCGAATTTCCTCGAGATGGTTTCCATACCCACGAGGAAGTCGGCATTATTTTGTACATTATTTTCGTACGGATGCCTCGCATCTGTCAAATAAAATCAATCACACCCGCATTCAAATAATAGTTTCTTGAAAAGAGGTGGTCACTGTGGTAACACGGATGTTGGGGGGTACCTAACACCTTCCCCCGCATAACCAAGTCCCGGACCCTAATGAATCTCGGTTTCACCAACCCGTTTAGCGATGTCACATCATCGTCGATCGATGCTAAAACCTTTTCTCGGTTGTGTTGATACAACCATTTAAAACCCAAATGGCGACCCTTAACGATAATCGTCGACATTATACATATCGGATTTTTTCACTTTTTTTTCAAAAAATCTCACCTAAAAATGAAGAAAACAATTACCACGTAATGCAAGAATGGAAAGGGCATCCAAAAATCCAAAAACGTCGACACCATATAAAAGCCAAATAATATACTCTATTGCAAGGTGAGATTCTCATTTGGTTTTTAAACTTTTTTTTAACCCATTAATCATCAATATGTTATATGCCTAGATACAATTTTTTTTATGATAAGTTATTGATATATTCATGTCTTTGGGAGTTTCTGATATAAAAATGTTAATAATTTTACTTTGCATAAACAATTGTATTTTTATTTTTTATTTTTATTTTATTTTTATTTCTTATTTTCATTACGTACATAAACTATGTATATGAAGTAGAGGACTAGTAATAATATTTTATTAGGGACCGCTGAGCAGACAGATTGTTTCTCTCTTTATATATATTTTTCTAAGGATTTTAAAATTTACATTATAAAGTAAGTCTTTGTAAAACTAATAAGTAACAAACATTAAAATAAGATGAAATTCTCAAAATATTATGAAAAGGCAAGAAGACGATAAGCTTCAAAATGATTGGTCTTCATGAAAATGAAGGCAGCACAACCATTAAATATTTCTTCCTCTGGTTCATAGCCATTAATTATTTTATTTTCCCCAACTTATCAAAAAACATCTTTTTCAGTGCCAGATAGAGGGAAAATAAGCAAAATGACAATAATAGGGCCCCATTTGAAGATGAGATTGTTATTAAAGATAGGAAAGATGGGAAGATAGAGGTCCCTACTAATTAACCGTAACGTCTCACCCAAAATTAGGATTTATGATATGTGACCCTATTTTTTGCAAAAGGAGTCCAGAAATTATTTGCTGACAGATAATGGCCCTATAAATGGGTTGAAAAGAGGGGACCCATTGGATCAGTTGTAAGGGTAAATGCATATTATGGTCTGGCCCAATTATAAACTTTGAAGAGCACTTAGTGGGTCTCAGAGAGGCCTGTCAAAGGAATACATATAACTTTTGGACATTGAAATAAGCACTGGGTGAACCATCTCATACTTTGTGGGATCTGTAATTCTGTATATGTTCTAGATAGTGGGGCAAGTGAATTGCGCTCCTACTTGGACTCACTTCTGGGACTCACTTTTTCTAAGGCAGGTAAGTAAATGAGTAATTGGTTTGCAGATCTAAGAATATACATATAATCATATTGATATAACAACGGAAACATGTTATAAATTATATTTAAAATATTTTACTGTAATCTCATGATTATCTCGATGCGATATTATTAATCGAAAAATGATAAAAGATATACATTAAAAAGATGAATTAATTACTTGATTTGATCTTCAAGTTTCAATCATTTTCTTCTCCGTGCTTCTTCAAATCATCAGATCAAATATTGGCTACTTAGTGTGTGCAGTGCTATAAATATAATCCATCTAGAGAATATTGATTGAAAAAGTAAATTTAGGTTGGGTGATTAACCCTAATTCTCGCTCCCAATTCTAATTCTTTAGGTTGCAAATAATTATTACATGGTATCTCTATACTCACAGTTGTTAGACCCCAACTTATTATGAATGAAATTGAATTTCATCTATTTATTATTTTGAAATAGTAAGGGTTGAGTTGATTAATGTGGTTAGTTATAGGTAAAATGCGCAAATATTTTAAATAAGCAAGTGGTTATAAAATATTCATTGTTGTCGGAGAATATTCGTTTGATCGTGGAATATTCTTCTTGTCGAGGGAATATTAAATGCGATGCACAAGTAAATGCTTGTGTGGGCCCCATAACGGAAAGCAATTGGATAAAGAAAATGACAAGTATAAGTTATTTATAAATAATTGGCGTAGTTATTACAGATTATCTTGTTGGAATACGGGTGGTTAAAACACAAGATGTCTGGCGTTGTTCTTGCGATGAAGACACTGCAGATTGCATCAATTTATTGATTTTTACGTAAGAAGGCACTACTCAATAATTATTACAGTAATTACTGTTCAACATTTTATTTTATTGATTCAATAATTGCTACGTTGATATTTTATATTATTGTTATTTCAATAATTGTCACTACACAGTATTTTCCATTATCAAAATAATAATTCATATTATTTGAATAATATTCTTAGATAGCATTATTGGCAATGTCTAAAAAGTTCTGTCTAAGGAGAGGTTTGGTCACCTAATTGCGCGCCAGTAAGGAGAAATCCTTATTGGAAAGCCCTATCTTTCTTGGGAACGGTTTGGTTGTCAGTATTGTGATTCTGTAATATTATTTATGAATAATTAATTATTGATTATTATGATAAGGAAAATATTCATTTTATGTGGATATAGATGGAGAAAATTTTTATGGTAACAATTGTTGAAAATTGATATTTTATCTTTTCTGATAAAATAATTCATTTAAATATATTATTATATTATAATAATATAATATAATAATGGTAATATTATTACAATGAATGTGGGATATATGAGTAAATGAGGAGGAAGAGTATTTTTGTTACTAAAAATATTTAAAACATGTTTTTAATGTTTGTGGACCCCATTTCTTGACTGAAATTTTATTATAGCCTGTAAAATCGTCCGTATGTGGATTTCGGTCAATTTTTATTTGGAATTTGGAAAAACTGTCTTCTGCAAAGTTGTAGAGAATTGAATTTTCTATGGAAGGACATATGATTCAAATTGTTCTGATAAAATGGCTATTTATTATGAATTATTGAAGTTTCAGAATAATTGATTTTTAAAGTTTTAAATTTTTTTTTTAATAAAAATGTTTTTTCCATTGGGTGGGCCCCACTTGCACATGTTAGATACTGACTTCAGATTTCTTGTTGTGCGTAGGAAATTTATATAAATATATTAATATTTTATTAAATTTTCTGCTTTGGTGTTCTAAGCATTTTCCTATAAATAGGGTGCTTAGGTTAGAATTGAAAATCACACCAGAAACTAAAGTTTTCTCTCTATAATATCGAGCGTATTTTTGTGAGTATTTTGGTAATTTGAGTGTTGTTATACGGTGCAAGTTCCTTCAGCACTATATCTAGTATTCCAGTCAGAAGTACTGTCTTTTCGAGGTAAGTGATGTTATTTTTTTATAAATGATATTATTTCTTTCAATATCATTATGCCGGAATATTGGTAATATTTTTCTTGTGAAATTCTCGTCTTTCAGTGTCGGGGTTACTATTCACGTATACGGCACTATTCACGTATACGTCACTATTCACGAATACGATAATATTCACAGAAAAATTAAATTTTCATTCTTTGTCCAAGATATCTATTATGGATACTAGCTTTGATTGTATCCATGTTTTGATCTTCATTCTTGAATTTAACTCCACTATGGTTATTTATGAAGTATTTTTGAACTTGGATTGTTTAAAGTACAAATCCTTAGTATTTGTTCTTTTGTTTCACTGGATTCATTTTTAAAAAAATATTTTTCATCATCCTCAGTCCTAGATGAGGATATAACTGAATATCTTTGGCCTGTAGTGCAAAGATGAATGATTTTCTGATGAATATCTTTGGGCCGTAGTGCAAAGATGAACAGGTGTTTAGATGAACATGACCAGCTGATGAATATCTTTGGCCTGTAGTGTAAAGATGAATATTTGATTCCAGATATATGTTGATTGATGTTACAGGGACAAAATATTGACGATGAACTTTTAAATTCATATATAGAAGATAGTTGATTTTATTCTCTACTTAACTCTTCTAATGAATTATTATTTCCGCTGCGAATATTGATTTAAAACTAGTTGTCTATTGTATTCTATTAGATTTTTTCCTGTTGAGGACTAACGATAATTTGTTCTATATTATCTTAGTCATAATGTTCTTTACCGGGCTAGTTGAGCTCACCCTTTTCTTTTTGTTCCATTTTTCTTCTCAGGAGGCGAGAATGTAGTGAGTACTAGTCGGGGTGTGGAATGATGGTTCTAGAAGTTGTTTTAGTAGTCCTCACTATTTTGTAAAATAGTGTATCAATAATTTTAATGAGGACTGTGATACCCCCAAATCCGGGTACTTCGATTCCACGGGATTTGGTGTTCAATGTACAAATATCATCTATCTATCTACCCATAATAAATGCAACCATGCAATAGATAGCAATAAAATCTTCCCCCTATGGGGTTACAACATCTGAATAATAAACATAATCCCAGGTTAACACTAACCTTAAACATCTGTGCGGAAACATAAACAATTAAGTCTTAAACAACATCATTAACTTAAGTCTTAAACAAATACATCATCATATAAAACAACAAGTCTTCATCACTTGTTAACCTTACCCTTGCCTTTACTAGTAGAAGGTTCGTCGGTTCTTTCGTTCTTAACTGCAATGTTATTATTACGTAAGAGTGAGCACGATTGCCCACAAGTATAACATTATAACAATAAATAATAACATGCGAGAGAAATAATAACTTCTGAAATAAAAGCTCAACTTTTGAATCAAGAATGAATAACAAGAATCAAAGATTTCTGAGGGTCATAAGACCTTGAACTATGTCCTAGGTTAACAAGGGTTATACTTGAAACCTTTAACAGTTATAAGACTATGGACCTTTCTACTCGTACTTAGGGGGATCAGCCCTTAGTACCATACTGTGCACAATATCTTAACGCTAACGCATAAGTAAATCCCTTTACAGGGTTGTTCATCTCAGTTTGACATTCGAGTCCGCACCAAAGGATGATTAACACTTCGCGAAAAATCGCAGAACATGTCAATTTCTACCAATTTCTTATTTTCTACTCGAATTTAGACATACCCATATGGTATAATTCACACATAATCATTACCCAACATTTATAGAGTGACTTGAACTAATTTAAACACTTAATTATAGAATTAAAGCATGAAATTTTTCACTGTTCTTAATGTTCTTGAAGGTTTTGAAAATAAAACGTGAAAATTAACACTACGGATTCGTTATAACACTGAATCCGTTCGTTTAAGGTTTGGTCTATTCGTATCAACATGCATAATAAAATAAGGGTGTAAATTTTACGAAAACATTTATGTTTGACATACTAAAATCACGTATAAGGCCATATGGCCATAACCCAAACTCTGTAATTTTGCAGCAATCATATACGACATGTTTTCATGAATTTGATGATATGGTTTACATAATATATATAATTAAATACGATGTGATATGCCATAACATAATCATTACTCCTATCCCAATTACAGAGGTTTAAACCAAAAACTTTGAAACTCATATTCATGAAACTTAACAACGTAAAATAAAAATTGGGAAGGAGGAGATTACCCTGTAGAGTATAAATTAGTAGGCTAAATGCTTTTCAATTCCTCACTCTCAATCTCCTTCAAAATTAACTCTGTGAAATTCTCAATCTTTCTCTCTAAAAGTTTTCTAATTTTTCTGGCTTATTTTCTTGACTTAGCATACGAATGAAAGAAGTAAGGAAGACGTCGAACAAATAAAGTGAACTGATGCGCATGATGGAGGTCGGTTACCTAACATGGGTAACTGCTCCCAACCTCCCTTAGTGTCATGTTTGTCTAGCTAGAATAGGTTTCAAAATCATTTAATTTAATAAAGCTTTATCATATAGTTTAATTAATGTCACACTCCTTCATAAAATAAACCAATATCTTATTTAATTTATTTTAAATAAAAATATAATAATTTCTCATTAATAAATAATGTTAAATTATTAACTTTCTAATTAATAATTAAATTAATTAAAATAACATCATGCTTAATTAAATATTTCATTTAATTCAATAAGCTCACATAAATACATACTTGAATAATAAACATTCTTTACCTTAATTTAATAAATGTAACACATATAATTAAATTAATCTACCACAATTGTATCAAATAATTATTTAATCTAATAATGAAATCATCGAAAAATATTTATTTAATCCAATAAATATTAATATTAAATTACAAAATTCTCGTTCGTCACATCTTTCCCCCCTTAAAAGGATTCTGTCTCCAGAATCACGACTCAATAAATTTTGACCCGTTACATTCTCTCCCCGCTTTCTACAAAGATTCGTCTCCCCGTAATCGCATACATAATTAAGTAAATAAATGAGGGTAGTTCTTCATCATATTCTCTTCGAGTTCCCACGTAGCTTTTTCAGCATTGTGGTTCCTCCAAATTACCTTAACAGAAGGTATAACTTTATTTCTGAGAACTTGTTCTTTTTTGTCGACAATTTGAACAGGAATTTCTTCGTAAGATAAGTCTTTTTCAAAATGCAGGGGTTCGTATTCAATTACATGCTTGTAATCGGCTTTGTAGGGTCGTAACACAGAAACATGGAAGACGTTGTGGACATTCTCGAGTGATGAAGGTAAAGCTACCTCATACGCGACTTCTCCGATTCTTCGTAGTACTTCAAAGGGTCCAATGAATCTTGGGCTCAATTTCCCTTTCTTTCCGAACCTGATCTTTCCCTTCCAAGGAGAGACCTTCAAGAAGACATAACTACCTGATTCAAATTTGATATTTTTACGATGTGGATCAGCGTATTTCTTGTGTTGATCTTGAGCTGCTACCAGTCGTGCTCGGATCACTTTGACTATTTCATTGTCATTGTACCATTTCGGCCCTAGCAATTGCCTTTCACCAACTTCATCCCGAAGAAAGCGGAGTTCGCACTTTCCGTCAGATAACGCTTCATAAGGCGGCATGCCAATACTAGCGTGGTAAGCGTTGTTGTTGCCGAACTCTACTAACTGAGAGTGATCATCCCAATTTCCTTTAAAGTCCATCACATGTGCTCTTAGCATATCTTCTAATGTCGAATCGTTCTTTCGCTTCGTAAAATACATTTGAGGGTGGTATGTCAGACTTATTCGCAATTGTGTACCCATGCATTCTGAAGACGTTTCGTAAATTCGATGTAAAGCGCGGATCTCTATCGAAACAATTGACACCGAAACTCCGTGCCTCAAACAATCTCTTTTACGTATAACCTCGCTAACCGATCTAAGTTGAATCGATTTTATCGGAAGGAAGTGTGCGGATTTCATCGATCCAATAACGATAACCCATACTGCGTCGTAGCCTTTTCCGAGTCGTCGGAAGGCCAACCACAAAGTCCATTGTAATATGTTCCCATTTCCATTCTGGGATCTCTAACGGTTAGCAATCCACTTGGTCTCTGATGTTCTGCCTTTACTTTCTGGCAGGTCAGACACTTGGCGACACATTCTGCAACATCTCGTTTTAAATTTGGCCACCAGAAATGTTGTCGAAGATCTTAGTACATTTTGGTACTACCAGGGTGAATCGAATATCGTGAACTATGAGCCTCGCTCAAAATTTCTTCCTTAATCTCTTGTACTGGCGGAACCCAAATTCTACTTTCAAATCTCAGTATTCCTTCCTTATCCATCTTAAATCTCAGTTCAGTTCATTCAGATATCTGCTTTGTCACCTTTTTGCATTCGTCGTCCTGAAGCTGAGCCTCCTTTACTTTATCTAGTAGAGTTGTACCAGATTGCATCTGAAATAGCTTCTCATCAATCTCCAAAGGATACTTCACTTCCAACTCCAGTTTCTCCATTTCTGCAATTAGCTCCTCCTGAGCAGTCAACATCATCAATTTCTCACGACCCTTTCTACTTAAGGCGTCGGTAACCACATTTGCTTTACCCGGATGGTATAAAATCTCAAAGTCGTAATCCTTAATTAATTCCAACCATCTTCTTTTCGACGATATTCAAATCCTTACGTGTAAAAATATATTTCAGACTCTTGTGGTCCGTATATATTTCACACTTCTCCCCGTAGAGATAGTGCCTCCAAATTTTCAAAGGAAAAACAACTGCAGCTAACTCCAAGTCGTGGGTCGGATATCCTTTCTCGTAATCCTTTAATTGTTGTGATGCATACGCAATGACTCTGCCGTTTTGCATCAGCACACAGCCAAGTCCTTTATGCGACGCATCACTATAAACAACAAAATTTCCTGTATCATCCGGAAGAGATAACACAGGTGTCGTACTCAACCTCTTCTTTAATTCTTGAAAACTTTCCTCACACTTTTCCGTCCAAACAAATTTCACAGCTTTTCCAATTAAATTCGTTAGCAGAGTTGCGATCTTGGAAAAATCTTGAATGAATCTTCTATAATACCCTGCTAATCCAAGAAAACTTCGTACTTTCGATGGCGTCCTCGGCTGATCCCAGTTGATCACGGCTTCGACTTTGGATGGATCTACCGAAATTCCGTTTTTATCGATCACGTGCCCAAGAAATTGTACTCGTTCAATCCAAAATTCGCATTTCAAAAACTTGGCATACAACTTTTCCATTCTCAATACTTCCAATGTTAATCTCAAATGCTCTTCATGTTCGTCCTTGGTTTTTGAATAGACCAAAATGTCATCTATAAATACCACTACGAACTTATCCAAGAACGACTTGAACACACCATTCATTAGTCCCATAAATGCTGCAGGAGCATTTGTAAGACCAAACGACATTACTAAAAATTCGTAGTGACCATATCGCGTTACGAATCTTTGTCTTGGTACATCCTCCGCCTCACCTTGATTAATGATAACCACTTCTCAAGTCTATCTTGGAAAAGTATCTCGCTCCCTTCAATTGATCAAACAGGTCATCAATCCTCGGTAATGGATATCTGTTCTTAATCGTGACCTTATTCAGTTCTCTGTAGTCAATGCAGAGCCGCATCGATCCATCTTTTTTTTCACAAATAACACCGGCGCTCCCCACGGTGATACACTCTATTGAATGTACTTCTTGTCCAACAATTCTTGTAGTTGTACCATTAGTTCTTTCATCTCAACTGGTGCCATTCGGTATGGTGCCTTCGATATTGGAGCAGTTCCGGGCACCAAATCGATCACGAAATCTACCTCTCTATCTAGTGGAAGTCCTGGCAATCATCTAGAAATACGTCGACGAAGTCCCTTACAATCGGTATTTCTTCTACCTTCGGATTCTCTTTTCGACTGTCGACTATGTAAGCTAAGTATCCTACACAGCCTTGTCTTAATAACTTCCTGGCCTGCATCATCGTCAAACAACTCGCTTGTCTAGGCAACTTGCTACCATTAAACACAACCTTTGACGGAGTCATAAGGTTAATACGCTTCTTTTGGCAATCAATTACAGCCCCGTAATTGAATAACCAATCCATTCCCAATATAACGTCAAATTCCCCAAGTCTAATAGGGATAAGATCTACGATCATGATATTACCTTTAATAACCACTCTACAGTTCTTATGTACATACTTAACAGGGATTATTTCTCTATTCGCAATTTCTATGTTCATGGGGTAATCCAATTCATTCTTAGGCAAATCTAAATTCTTGACAAAGTCATCGGATATAAAGGAATAAGTAGCACCCGAATTAAATAAAACATAAGCATTAATTTTATTGATCGGAATGATACCTGACACCATATCACGAGATTGAACTGCATCTTGCACCGTCATGTTGAAAGTTTTGGCGGTCGGTTGGTTTGTTGCAGTTGGTCCGGTGATAGTTAAAGCATTTCCACTGTTGTTTCCCTGGTTCCCTCCTGATCCTGACCCTCCCGATCCCTTCTTAGGATAGTCTCTTGCCAGATGGTCCTTTGAACCACAAGTAAAGAAAGCACCCTTCTTTGGGTTAAGACAGTTAGGTGCTATGTGGCTTTCCTAACCACAATTGTAGCACACTCTTTTTCCTTTCATAAAAACTCCCAGATGAGCTTTCCCGCAGGTCGGGCATGCTTCGATTCTTTTCTTCTGACTTCCTTGTTGATTCCCCGATGATGAGTTATCATTCCATCTTTTCTTCTGATTAAAATTTCCACCTCCTGTGCCACTTCCACTAACCTTGTTATTTCCCTCACCTTCACTCTTTTTCTTCTTCTGATCTTGATTGTACTTGGTCACCACATCGCTTCCACCTTCAGCGAGGATGGCCTTTTCCAGTACTCCAACAAAAGTGTTTATCTGAAACATTGTTACTTTACTATATACCCAAGGCTTTAGTCCTTGTTCGAATCTTCTGGCTTTTCTTTCGTCCGTGTGTACTTGATATGGGGTGAACCTCGCTAACTCGTTGAATCTAGCCACATAATCAGGTACACTCATATTTCCCTGCTTTAATTCCAGAAATTGAACCTCCATCTGGTTCTGTGAGCTGGTTGGGAAGTACATCTCGAAAAACATTTCTTTAAATCTCTCCCAAGTAATTACACCTTCACCTCCACGAACTTTGTTTTCTTGCCACCAATAGCTAGCATCAGACTTCAGCATAAATGTTGCAAAAGCGGTCTTCTGGTCTTCTCTAACCCTAGCAATGTCGAAAACCTTCTCCATTTCCATAACCCACGTTTGAGCCTCGATCGGGTTCATGGAACCTTTAAATTCTGGCGGTCCCACCGCCTTGAAATCTTTAAACGTAGTATTTGGTGGAGCTTGAGGTTGATTATTCATTGCTCCAGTCAGTAAGTTAACCAACTGCTGCACAAGATTAGCATTGGCATTATTGTTGTTATTTGTAGACTCTTCCTGAGCTGGTTGACATTGTTGTCTTCTTCTAGGCGGCATAATTCTGTTAAGAATATTCGAATATTAAATCTCTATTAAATTCTCTAAATAGTTAAGACTTAACTTAACAATTAAATATAATTATTTAACACATCATCTCAAACAACTTAATATAATTAATTCAAACCAAAAGTTTTACATCAAACAATAGCATAACTGCTATTTACATCAACCATCCTGAGATAAAGAATCCATAGGATTTAAATATTAAAATAATCCTTCGTTCATAAACATATCGAAATTTACACAGAAAAACTAATTAAGTCTTTCACATAATTAAATAGATTATATCACTGTCTGTCAAGGTGCTGAATAGCCTTGCCACGCTCCTCTTCCATGATACGAGACATCATCCTGTGATCCAGCATGTATGATGGAAGTCCTTCAAACTGGATGGGTACCTCAAAATTCGATCCTGGGCCTCATCCATTGCATGATTAAGTGTATAGTATGTCTCTCCAAGCTTTGCCTTCTTTGCACGACCATCCTCTTCCGCAAGATCAGCACGACGTGACTCTCTTACCCAGCCCTCTTCTGCTATGGCAAGCCTCTCTGAACTCTCTTTCAGATCCTTCTTCAACTTTTCTATTTCTGCGGACTTATCTTCGGTTTGACCTTTCTCGTGGACCAAATCCCATTCTACATTTCCCAGTCGTGAGTGAAGAGTCGAAATCTCCCTCTCCTTCTCGCTTCGAGAGAGTAATCTTTGAATAATAGCTCGCTCGACCAGATCCTCAGACCTCATCTCGTAACTCCAACGCTACGGTCAGATAATGTGTTGTACATCTCAGCATCGATGGAATGCTGTGGAAACTCCTCTTCTTCCTCTTCCTCGTCAAATTCCTCCTCAGGATCTGTCTCAGGTTCATGCTCCTGACCAACAACGGTGATCAATGGAGATGACTCCCTCTGTACCAACTGTTCCCTAATGACATGAATGTCTCTGGGTTCCTCCTCTGTAGGTATTGTAGGTACTCGGGGTTCCTCCTCCCCTGCTCGACTAGTTCCTCCAACGTCAGACATCATGACAACAAAATTTTGAGTTTTAGTTACTAAGTCGTACTAGTGAGCACATATATTAACACATAAGCACGTAAAGTCTTTTATTATCTTCAATGAATTACAAAAATTCATTTCCTAGAACTCGATAAGAGTTTTCCATCACTATGTTCTTTCTATAAGGCTACTACCTAAGGTTGTTCCCCCGCCTAAGGTTCATAACCTACAACTTTGATACCAACTTGTAACACCACCAAATCTGGGTACTTCGATTCCACGGGATTTGGTGTTCACTGTACAAATATCATCAATCTATCTACCCATAATAAATGCAACCATGCAATAGATAGAAATAAAATCTTCCCCTTATGGGGTTACAACATCAAAATAATAAACATAATCCCAGGTTAACACTAACCTTAAACATCTGTGTGGAAACATAAACAATTAAGTCTTAAACAACATCATTAACTTAAGTCTTAAACAAATACATCATCATATAAAACAACAAGTCTTCATCACTTGTTAACCTTGCCTTTGCCTTTACTAGTAGAAGGTTCGTCGGTTCTTTCGTTCTTAACTGCAATGTTATTATTATGCAAGAGTGAGCACGATTGCCCACAAGTATAACAATATAACAATGAATAATAACATGCGAGAGAAATAATAACTTCTGAAATAAAAGCTCAACTTTTGAATCAAGAATGAATAACAAGAATCAAAGATTTCTGAGGGTCATAAGACCTTGAATTATGTCCTAGGTTAACAAGGGATATACTTGAAACCTTTAACAGTCATAAGACTATGGACCTTTCTACTCATACTTAGGGGGATCAGCCCTTAGTACCATACTGTGCACAATATCTTAACGCTAACGCATAAGTAAATCCCTTTGCAGGGCTGTTCATCTCAGTTTGACATTCGAGTACGCACTAAAGGAAGTTTGGTTTGGATAATTCAATAAGGGTTCTGAAAATTTAGAACGTTCATCATCTATGGACTAGTCGAATCAATAAGGGTTCGCTAGTCTAATAAGGCTCAACAATAATGATAATTAAATTGAATAATAATCTCAATAGGTATACAATAGGACAATTATTGTATAACAGAATCATGCTTTGAAAAGATAATCAATCTTTAATATAACAATTGAACTTGATTAATAATAATGATAATAACTCAATAATGATAACAAGTAGGGTTAGGAAACTTGCCTCGTGCGTAGATTACACGTTAATTAAACTCGTTCTTTGATTTAAATCCTACATATCATTTACAGTCATAATACCAGTCAATTATAACATACTAATCATCAAACGTTTATTCTCTTTGTCTAACTTTGATTATGACTATACTTAGTCAATTTATCACACTCGTTGTCACATAATTTACACTTCACAAATAATAAGTTAATTACGTATTCCATAATTCAATCCACATGTAATTATGCTATTTACATGTTAATCATCTATTTTAACATCTTATTATACTTCTAACATATTTCTATGTTCATTACATTAAGTTATTAACACATTGCTAGACTTAACATTTAAAAATAATTTATTTCTGGACATTCTGGATAGTGGCGTTGCGGCGCCACTTTTATACTAGGTCTTGGCTGCCATGGCGGACGGACACTTCGCACTACGGCTCATACGGCGCATCGCTGCATGAAAAAAATAAAATTTACGCAGTAAGTATTATGATCGGCGTACCGATTCTGAGAAATGGCGAGTCATGAAAAATCGCAGAACATGCCAATTGCTACCAATTTCTTATTTTCTACTCGAATTTAGACATACCCACAGGGTATAATTCACACATAATCATTACCCAACATTTATAGAGTGACTTGAACTAATTTAAACACTTAATTATAGAATTAAAGCATGAAATTTTTCACTGTTCTTAATGTTCTTGAAGGTTTTGAAAATAAAAGCGTGAAAATTAACACTACTTAATTCGTTATAACATCAATCCGATTCGTTTAAGGTTTGGTCTCTTCGTATCAACATGCATAATAAAATAAGGGTGTAAATTTTACGAAAACATTTATGTTTGACATACTAAAATCACGTATAAGGCCATATGGCCATAACCCAAACTCTGTAATTTTGCAGCAATCATATACGACATGTTTTCATGAATTTGATGATATGGTTTACATAATATATATAATTAAATACGATGTGATATGCCATAACACATACACAACCCATAATCATCAATCCTATCCCAATTACAGAGGTTTAAACCAAAAACTTTGAAACTCATATTCATGAAACTTAACAACGTAAAATAGAAATTGGGAAGGAGGAGATTACCCTGTAGAGTATAAATTAGTAGGCTAAATGCTTTTCAATTCCTCACTCTCAATCTCCTTCAAAATTAACTATGTGAAATTCTCAATCTTTCTCTCTAAAAGTTTTCTATTTTTTCTGTCTTATTTTCTAGACTTAGCATACGAATGAAAGAAGTAAGGAAGACATCGAACAAATAAAGTGAACTGATGCGCATGATGGAGGTCAGTTACCTAACATGGGTAACTGCTCCCAACCTCCCTTAGTGTCATGTTTGTCTAGCTAGAATAGGTTTTAAAACCATTTAATTTAATAAAGCTTTATCATATAGTTTAATTAATGTCACACTCCTTCATAAAATAAACCAATATCTTATTTAATTTATTTTAAATAAAAATATAATAATTTCTCATTAATAAATAATGTCAAATTATTAACTCTCTAATTAATAATTAAATTAATTAAAATAACATCATGCTTAATTAAATATTTCATTTAATTCAATAAGCTCACATAAATACATACTTGAATAATAAATATTCTTTACCTTAATTTATTAAATGTAACACATATAATTAAATTAATCTACCACAATTGCATCAAATAATTATTTAATCTAATAATTAAATCATCGAAAAATATTTATTTAATCCAATAAATATTAAAATTAAATTACAAATTTCTCGTTCGTCACAAGGACTTATTTGAGTGTGGATATTGTCTAGATGACAATATTTGTATTTAAACTCACAATTTAAGTATTGTCGAATTTTGCACGAGAGTTGTATTAATAAAGTTGTAGTTATTTCTGTACTATGTATTTGGCGACTCAGAATGGGCGTTGTATACCTATTTTGGGGGATTCACAGTTGGTATCAAAGCTTAGGGATATGGTCTCTAGCGGAGATCGGGAAATATAACTAGGAGGGGAGAGACGAGTAAATCCTTCGCTAGTGTGTCCTACCTAAGCTTATTTGTTGGTTGGTCAGAATATAAGGATATTGTGACGCCCCCAAAATTAGGTATACATCACCCATCTTGAGTCTCCAGATACATGTATAAGCAATTAATAACTCAATATACAACGTGTCAGTACAACATAAACTGTGAGTTTGAATACAAATATTGTCTACTAGAGATTATACAAACTCAAAAGGAGTCCTTATTACAATTATTATTACACTATTTCACAGAATAGTGAGGACTACTAATGCACCATCTAGGACCATCACTGCTCCCCGACTAGTCCCGCCACGTTCTCATTTCACAAGAGAACAATGAAAGTAAAAGGGTGAGCTCAACTAGCCCCAAGTAAGAAATATTATGACTAAGATAATGCGTAAAAAATTATCGTTAGCCTTCAACAAAGTGTTAAACCGAACCGATACAATACAACAAACATCAAGTTTAATTGCAATGAACAAGCAATCCATTTAAGAGTCAAGTAGAGAATAAAATCTACTATCTTCTATGATTTAAAAGGTTTTTCATCACTTTTATCGTTGAGACTCAGCTTAATAAATAATCCACATCATTAACTCATCCCTGCACTACAAGCCAAGGATATTTTTAGTATCACGACCACGAATTATGCATGCGCTACAGGCCAAAGATAATCGTGTTTTCACATGCCATAAAATAATTCATCTTTACATCCTTGGCCGAAGAGAATCCATAGCCATAATCATACCAAAAACTGTCCATCAATGCACTACGAGCCAATGAGGACTTTTACCACATCATTTGTAACATTACGGTCATGATTACACCGAATAATCCCTGGTCATAACCATACCAAGTCCATCTATGCACTACAGAACACAGATGACTTTCAACAAAATATAAACATGAGGATGATGACAATGATATAAGAATTCAATAAAACAAGTTCAAGAATTAATTTATCCTGGAACTAATAATGTCCAAATTGTCAACATGATACTGCTTTGTAGAGTAAAATTCAAGAATGCTCAGAAGAATATTTCCATGAAAAGATACTGGATGAAGCGTAAATATCAAGGATATTCCACTAATTTCATGGAGTATAGAAGTCAAAACTTTAACCAACTGAGTATAATAAGGAATGGAATAACAAAAGAAATCACTGTGCATGCGGTGTAGACCGCATGACAGCAAAAGTTATTCCAACAGTAATAATAAAGCGGAAACAGGTCCCGGCGTAAAACGCATAGCATGTGATATTCCAACATAATAATAAAAGATTTTAACCAGTCCGACGTGAAACGCATGCATAAGATATTCCAAGAATAATAAAGATGAGAACCAGTCCCACAGAAACGCATGTATGGATGTTCCAACAGAATGATAAATAATGGAACCAGTTCCGGCAGAAACGCATGCAGCAGGATGTACCAATGTAATGATAAATAATGGAACCAGTGCGGCATAAACGCATGATGGATGTTCAACCAAATAATAAAGAATGGAATAATAGAAGAATTTTATCAAATAAAGGGTAGCCCGCGTATACCGGTTATTCCAACAGAATAATAAAGAATGGAATAACAGAAGTTCTCTTCATGGATAAGAAAGAAATAATACTCCTTACCTTAGAAAAACTGGATACTGGAATAGTGAGGTAGTGGACTTCTCTTATTGTTTCTCTCAATAATTTATCTCTATAATAATTGCTCTAAAGCTTTTGTGAATTGGTGAGAAATGAATGAAGAATGAGCTTCTATTTATAGGAAAATATAGTATCGATAATTGCACGTTTTGGGGTTCAAAAAATTATAGTACAATACCTCCAACTTTTCTTTCATTTTTAATTTAGTCCTGCAAGTATTATCAAACTTGCACCACCTCCCCTAATAGTAAATAATGTGAATCAATAGTAAATCATGTGACTCAATAGTTTTAATCATGTGATAAAAATAATTACAGTATAGTACCTCTATCTATACCTCCATTTTTAACTTAGTCATGCAAGTATTATCAATCTTGCACCAACTCCCCTAATAGTAACAAGAATGTGAATCAATAGTACACACATGTGAACAAATAGTTATATAAGCATGTGAATTAGTAGCAATTAATTGCTCATTTATCCGATAAATTATATGATTTAACAATATAACCCCCAGACATCAATTATCATCGGAATAGATGTTGATTTTCACTAACATAAACAATTCCAACATAATGAAACTATTTTTATCAACAATATAAATTTTGAAATTTTGAAGTTTGACTTTTCCCAAAAAAGTCAACTATTGACTTTTTGACCAAATAGTGAATCCCAAAAAATTTTGTGTTTATAGACTATTTCTACTAATTTCATCGTTACGGACTCAAATATCACGTCCGCGTCTCCAAATTCAACTCTGAACACAACTTCAATTTTAATAACATTCATCATTAATATTATAACTCACAATATTTAATAACCAGGTCGTTCCCAGGAAAGAGGGGGCTTTCCGATAAGGATTTCTCCTTATTGGCGCGCAATTAGGTGACCAAACCTCTCCTCGATGTAACTTCTAGACATTGTCAATATTGTAAATAATAATATGAATAACTTTGTCGTCTCAATTATTGATTTAATAATATAACATATTATGCAGATGATACTGTGACAATAATTGAATCAATAATACGAGAGATATGATGCATCAATTCATCGTAGCAATAATTAAGTATAACCGAGTGACTTCACGTAAGCATCAATAATCAATACCGTGCTACTATGCAACCACGCCAGACATCGTACTTTTACTACCGGGTAGTGCAACAGTTTTAACGGTAACACTTTCGCCGTTATATAAAAAGATAATTCTGTCGTTTTCTAACTACGACAATACTTCCGTTGTGGGGTCCGCCAATGATTGTGTTGTCGTACGGATATTCCCCGACAAAAAGAATATTTCCGACCAAACGAATATTTTATAACAACTTGCATTCTTTGCAAAATTTATAAATACTACCCACAACTATAACATTATATCAAATCCACACCATAATATTCAAAAAAAATATTTCGAGAAATTTAAATCTTTATTCATAAAATCTGGGGTTTCACAATCTCCCCTCCTTATGAAATTTTGCCCTCGAAATTTACGTACGCACTTGATATTCCAAAGAAGTGAGGATACCTTGACTTCATTTCAGATTCTAACTCATGAGGTATAACCTTTGAGTGTTGAATACGATTCTTCTTATCCAAGATTTTAACACGTATCTCCTCAAACGTTAAATCAGCCATTATCTCGTCCGGTTAATAATGTGGTTCGGGTCGTCCACATATTTACGTAACGTCGATACGTTAAAAAAAACATTATGAACACGCGACATACTTGGCGGTAAAACGAGTCTATAAGCCACAGTTCCTACACGATCGAGGATTTCAAATGGGTCAATTAAATTGAGGGTTGAGATTTCCTCTCTTCATCGATTCTTGCTTCTAGAATAACGCCCTCTTGAACCTTCTTCATTCATCAGCTCTGAGTATGTAGCTTGAGCGGCTTTAACTTTATCGATTAAAGTCAATTCTAATCGTATATTCGTTATCTTCACGTGAGTTCCTAGATTCTTTAACTCTATCTTCATCATTTGTAAGTCGTACGAAATGGGTCTTTGTGTTAACAACATCGCACTCGTAAACGCATACGATCTTCTACACAACCCGTCAGCTACCATGTTCGCTTTCCCACGATGGTATTGAATGGTACGATCGTAATCTTTAACAGCTCGAGCCAACATCTTTGGCACATGTTATGTTCATTTTAGGTGAAGAAAATATTTGAGGGTTTAAGAAATTGGTTTTGTACTGGGGTCAATACAAAATTCGATTTCATGCTCTAGGGTAGGCTAAGAAGTCTTCAAGATTATGTCAGAAAATTTATTAACAATAGAAATATCATTCAAAACTGTGACTCTCATTCAAGACTTGGATAGTACGTCACATTGATACCTATCAACTTGACATCGTCATTCACGACGCCACCCACGTAAAGTCCGCTTCGGTGCAGCATTCCATACAAGAAAGTCAACAACGAAAGGATCGGGGCTCTTTACTTATGGCTTGATATGACAGTGATTGACTTTAGTGGTTTGGTTACTTAAAAAAGTTAGGAATATGAAAGCTAACAACCTTACGAAAAGCATGATGAGTAGTTAACCAATCGATTCCAAAAATCACATCTATGCAAATATTTTCAAAGAGATAAGATCGACAGGTAACGTGAAAGTGTTGATTTGAATCAAACAAGATTTATAAATAGTAGAGGTAACGAAGGTTTCTCCCAACTGAGTTTCAACAGATAAATCAAAGCCTAACTTCTCCGGAGTTAAATTCAAACATTGAACACAACTAGGTGAAATAAAAGAGTGAGTAGAACCGGTATCTAACACGGTATAGACTTCGCAAAAGTTTATGATTAACTTACCCGTGATAATTTTATTTACGTTCCTCGTTACGAAAAAAAATGCTCTCTCTTAAACTACCGGTTTTGGTTTGTCTGGGACATCCTTTGGCATCACTATCCCAGCTGGACTTGACTTCACCATACGAAAAAATCGAGCTAGGTGACCTTCTCTTCCACAATTGAAACACGCTTTGGATTGCTGCGTACAGTTTGGACGGATGTGTCCCTCCTGTCCGCATTTGAAACATACGACCGGTGGTCGTTCTTCTTCCTTTGAAACGGGTCTTTGGTGTCATTGTCTTTCCATCATCATTGAACCTTCTCTTCTTGAAATTTCCACTTCTATTATCTTGGCCATGATTACCTCAAGTGGTTACCATTCTCGGCATGATAATTTCCCCACGATGGTTATCATTGTTCGATGACCATTGCCACCCAGATGATTATTATCGTGTTGTTGGTGGTTGCCTTTTGGTTGTCTTTGCCTCATTATCGCACTCCAATAATCGAGCCCTATTCACAACATCCGAATATAAACAAAGTTTGTGAGAAATAAGATATTGACGTATCTCAGGTTTTAAACCTCTTAGAAACATTCGCGTCATTCGCTCCTCATTATCGACCAAATGGGATGAAAACCGGGACAACTCTGCAAATTTAGCCTCATACTGCGACACAATCATATTATTTTGCTCCAGCTTGATAAACTCCACCTCTTTCATGTGACGAATACTTTTGGGAAAGTACTTGTCGTTGAACAGCACTTGGAACTTCTCCCAAGACATCTTGAGTGCGTCATTCTGGGTACGTTTTACAGATTTTCACCAATGATCTGCTTCTTCACGCAACATAAAGGTGGCAAAGGAAACCTTTTGCTCCTCAGAGCATCCTAAGAACTCAAATATCTTGGTGATCTGCTTTAACCACGTCTCCGCCTTAAGTGGTTCTGGCTTTCCCAGAAACTCCGGTGGTCCCAGCTCCTTGAACTGCTTAGCGGTGACCAATCGTGGGTTACCATTGTTTCCTCCTACATTATGAACAGGAGCCGCCTTCACCTGATATTGCATGAATTCTAAAAAGCTCCTAAACGTACCGTCGTTCGTCAATTGATCAGTGTTGTTGTTTACAGGAGGATTATCGCCATCCTGTTGTACATTGTCCTGATTATTGATCTGTGGAGACTCAACGGTCTCCTATGCTCAATTGCTATTCTCAACATTCTCGGATGTCATTTTCAAACACTGCCACAAAACAAAGGTTAATTAACATATCACATATTATCCCTATACTCTGACCGACCAATTAAATACCAAATAAACTTAGGTAGGTCATACTAGCGAAGGAATTCCACGTCTCTCCCCTCTTAGTTCTTATCTCATATCTCAGCCAGGGATCATATCCCTAAGCTTTGATACCAACTGTGACGCCTCCAAAATTAGGTATACATCACCCATCTTGAGTCACCAGATACATGGTACAGAATTCAAATACAACTTAATAATACAACTGTCGTGTACAATACGACAAAACATAAACTGTGAGTTTGAATACAAATATTGTCTACTAGAGATTATACAAACTCAAAAGGAGTCCTTATTACAATTATTATTACACTATTTCACAGAATAGTGAGGACTACTAATGCACCATCTAGGACCATCACTTTGTTCCCCGACTAGTCCCAGCTACGTTCTCATTTCCTGAAGAGAACAATGAAAGTAAAAGGGTGAGCTCAACTAGCCCGGTAAGAAATATTATGACTAAGATAATGCAAAAAAAATTATCGTTAGCCTTCAATAGTGTTAAACTAATACAATACAACAAACATCAAGTTTAACTGCAGCGGAACAAGCAATCCATTAGAAGAGTCAAGTAGAGAATAAAATCTACTATCTTCTATGATTTAAAAGGTTTTTCATCACTTTAATCGCTGAGACTCAGCTTAATAAATAATCCACATCATTAACTCATCCCTGCACTACAGGCCAAGGATATTTTTAGTATCACGACCATGAATTATCCATGCACTACAGGCCAAATATAATCGTGTTTTCATCAACGGTCCTGATCATGCCATAAAACAATTCATCTTTGCACCCTCGGGTCAAGAGAATCCATAGCCATAATCATACAAAAATCATCCATCAATGCACTACGGACCAATGAGGACTTTTTACCACATCATTTGTAACATTACTACCATGATTACACCGAATAATCCTCGGTCATAATCATACCAAGTCCATCTATGCACTACAAGTTACATGATGACTTTCAACAAAATATAAACATGAGGATGATGACAATGATATAAGAATTCAATAAAACAAGTTCAAGAATTAATTTATCCAGAACTAATAATGTCCAAATTGTCAACATGATACCGCTTTGTAGAGTAAAATTCAAGAATGCTCGTAAGAATATTTCCATGAAAAGATATCGGATGAAGCGCAAATATCAAGGATATTCCACTAATTTCATGGAGTATGAAGTCAAAATTTTAACCAACCTGAGTATAATAAGGAATGGAATAACAAAAGAAATCACTGTGCATGCACGAAGAGACCGCATGACAGAAAAGTTATTCCAATGTAATAATAAAGACGGAACCAGTCCCGCATAAAACGCATGTATAAGATATTCCAACAGTAATAATAAAATACGGAACTGTGTCAATGTAGTAAACGCATGCAGATAGGATATTCCAATGTAATAATAAAGCGGAATCAGTCCCACAAAACGCGCATGCATGTGATGTTCCAAATGTAATGATAAATAATGGATCCAAGTCTGGCATAAACGCATAGACATGATGTTCCAATAGAATGATAAATAATGGAACCAGGTCCGGCATAAATGCACAAACAGGATGTTCCAGCAGAATAATAAAGAATGGAATAACAGAAGAATTTCACCAAGTATAGGGTATCCCGCGTATACCGGTTATTCCAACATAATAATAAAGAATGGAATAACAGAAGTTCTCTTCATGGATAAGAAAGAAATAATACTCCCTAACTTAGAAAAATTGGATACTGGAATAGTGAGGTAGTAGACTTCTCTTCTTCTTTCTCTCTATAATTTCTCCCTATAATAATTGCTCTAAAGATTTTGTGAATTAGTGAGAAATGAAGGAAGAATGAGCTTCTATTTATAGGAAAATATAGTATCGATAATTGCACGTTTTGGGTCTCAAAAAATTAAAGTACAATACCTCCAACTTTTCTTTTATTTTTAATTTAGTCCTGCAAGTATTATCAAACTTGCACCACCTCCCCTAATAGTAAATAATGTGAATCAATAGTAAATCATGTGACTCAATAGTTCTAATCATGTGATAAAAACAATTACAGTATAGTACCTCCATCTATACCTCCATTTTTAACTTAGTCATGCAAGTATTATCAATCTTGCACCAACTCCCCTAATAGTAACAAGAATGTGAATCAATAGTACACACATGTGAACAAATAGTTATATAAGCATGTGAATTAGTAGCAATTAATTGCTCATTTATCCGATAAATTACCCGATTTATCAATATAACCTCCAGACATCAATTATCATCGGAATAGATGTTGATTTTCACTAACACAAACAATTCAAACATAATGAAACTATTTTTATCAACAATATAAATTTTGAAATTTTGAAGTTTGACTTTTCCTTAAAAAGTCAACGGTTGACTTTTTGACCAAATAGTGAATCCTAAAAAATTTTGTGTTTATAGACTATTTTTACTAATTTCATCGTTCCGGACTCAAATATCACGTCCAAGCGTCTCCAAATTCAACTCCGAACACAACTTCAATTTTAATAACATTCATCATTAATATTATAACTCACAATATTTAACAACCGTGTCGTTCCCAGTGAAAGAGGGGCTTTCCGATAAGGATTTCTCCTTATCATGCCGCAATTAGGTGACCAAACCTCTCCTCGATGTAACTTCTAGACATTGTCAATATTGCAAATAATAATATGAATAACTTTATCGTCTCAATTATTAATTTAATAATATAACATATTATGCAGATGATAATTGTGACAATAATGAATCAATAATATGAGAGATATGATGTAGCAATTATTGTAGCAATAATTGAGTATAACCGAGTGACTTTCACGTAAGCATCAATAATCAATACCGGTGCTACTATGCAAACAACGCAGACATCGCATTACTTTTACTACCGGGTAGTTCAACAGTTTTAACGGTAACACTTTCGCCGTTATATAAAAAGATAATTATGTCGTTTTCTAACTACGACAATACTTTCATTGTGGGGTCCACCAATGATTGTGTCGTCGTACTGATATTCCCCGACAAAAAGAATATTCCCCGACCAAACGAATATTTTATAACAACTTACATACTTTGCAAAATTTATAAATACTACCCACAATTATAACATTATATCAAATCCACACCATAATATTCAAAAAAAATATTTCGAGAAATTTAAATCTTTATTCATAAAAACTGGGGTTTCACAGATATTATGTGATATGTTAATTTCTTTAATTAACCATTGTTTTATGGAAGTATTTGAATATGGCAACTGAGAATGTTAACAGTGGAGTAAATGAGACCGTGGAGACACATTTACTCACCAATGAGGAGAACGTGCAACATGCCGGCAATGTTCCTCCTGTAAACAACACCACTGAGCAGAAGATGAACGACGGAATGTTTAGAAGCTTTTTGCAGTTCATGCAAAATCAGACGAGGGAGACTCGTGTACAAAATACAGGTGGAAATGATAGCAACGCACGATTTGTCACATCCAAGCAGTTCAAAGAGTTGGGACCACCAGAATTTGTGGGAAAGCCGGATCCGATCAAGGCGGAAACATGGGTCAAACAAATTACCAATATATTTGATGTCTTGGGATGCACGGAGGAACAGAAGGTTCCATTTGCCACTTTATGTTCCGTGGCGAGGTAGACTACTGGTGGGAGTCTATGAAGCGTCCCCAGCCTGCCGCACTCAGCATGTCTTGGGACATTTCAGAAACTTTTCAATGACAAATACTTTCCTGAAAGTATTCGCCATATGAAGCAGGTAGAGTTTATTAGACTGGAACAAAACAACATGACGGTGTCCCAGTACGAGGCGAAGTTCGCAGAGTTATCCAGGTTTGCACCTCATTTGGTAGAGAATGAGGAACGAATGACGCGGATATTTCTGAGAGGTTTAAAACCTGAGATTTGGCAATATCTTATCTCTCATAAATTTTCTTTATATTCAGATGTTGTAAACAGGGCTCAATTATTAGAGCAAGATAATGAGTATGTTCAACCGAAGGACCACAACCAAGGTCATACCGGTGGCAGCATTCATCGGAGCAATGAAAACCTAGCGGGGAGGAAAATATTCGAACAAAAGCGGTAACCACTCTAGTGGTAATCGTGGCCATGAAAATAGAAGAAGCGAGTCGGGGGGAGATTTTAAAAAGAGGAGATTCAACAATGACAATGTGAAGACGTCAGCACCAACTGGTTCTAAGGGAGGAGAACGACCACCGGTCGTATGCTATAATTATGGAAAGGAAGGACATATCGCTCGAGACTGTACTGTAGCGAAACCAAGTCCAGCGGGGATGGTGACTCAAAAGGTTGTCCCAGAAAATTCAAAGTCAACGGTTCCTGGAAAAACATTTGTCGTGACTGGTCAAAATACGAGGAACCCAAACGAGGTGATCACAGGTAAGCTAATCATAAATTCTTGCAAAGTTTATACCTTACTATATACCGGTGCTACCCATTCATTTATCTCTCCTGCTTGTGCTCAACGTTTAAACTTGACTCCGGAGAAATTAGACTTTGACTTATCTGTGGAGACTCCATTAGGAGAAACTTTCATTACATCCACTATTTATAAATCTTGTTTGATCCAAGTTGGCACCGTCACATTACCTGTTGACCTTATCTCTTTAAAGATACTTGCATTTGACGTGATTTTAGGGATTGATTGGTTAACTACTCATCATGCCAAAATTGATTATTTTCGTAAGGTTATTAGTTTTCATATTCCAAACCAACCTGTTATTCGAATTCAAGCAACTAAACCACTGAAATCAATCACTATCAAATCAAGCCATATAGCCATTCGTTTATTAAAAATGGATGTCAAACTTTCTTAGCCCATGATATGGACTTGAACAAAAACACGTCAGATTTGAATAAAATTTCTGTTGTTAGTGAATTTCCTGATGTATTTCTTGAAGAACTTCCCGGTCTACCCCTGGAACGTGAAGTTGAATTCTTTATTGACCTTGAACCTGGTACAAAGCCCATTTCTAAAACCCCATATCGAATGGCTCCTATTGAACTTCAAGAGTTAAAGGTCCAACTATATGAGTTGTTGGACATCGATTTCATTCGTCCTAGTACATCTCCTTAGGGTGCTCCTGTTTTATTTGTAAAGAAGAAAGACGGAGGTATGCGACTTTGTATTGACTACCGGGAATTAAACCATGTCACCATCAAGAATAGGTATCCGCTACCTCGTATTGATGACCTGTTTGACCAGTTACAAGGAGCACAATTCTTTTCAAAGATCGATCTTCATTCTGGATATCATCGGTGAAGATTAGAATCGAGGATATTCCAAAGGCGCCTTGAAATTGATGCGGGCATTATGAATTCTTAGTCATGTCTTTCGGATTGACTAATGCTCCTGGCTTTCATAGATATAATGAACCGAGTATTCAAGGAATATTTGGATCAGTTTGTTGTCGTCTTTATTGATGACATCCTCATCTATTCCAAAAGTCATGAAGATCATGAGCACCATTTGAAGCTGGTACTACAAAGGCTTCGTGATAACAAGCTATATGCCAAGCTGAAGAAATGTGAGTTCTGGCTTGAGGAAGTAGCATTCCTTGGGCACATAGTGTCAAAACATGGAGTATCTGTTGACCCGGCGAAGATTGAAGCAATACAAAGTTGGGAGCAACCGAAATCGGTGACCGAAGTACGTAGCTTTCTGGGCTTAGTTGGATATTATCGGAGATTTGTGGAAGGATTTTCTTGAATCGCTACTCCGTTAACGCAGCTGACTCGTAAAGATACAAAATTTGCATGGAGCGAGGAATGTGAGAAGAGTTTCCAAGATCTCAAGAGGAGACTCATTTCGGAACCTGTTCTGACAATACCATCTGGTTCGGATGGATTTGTTATCTACAACGATGCTTCAGGTAAAGGGTTAGGATGTGTTCTCATGCAACATGGGAAAGTCATAGCCTATGCCTCGCGGTAACTTAAAGAGTATAAGAGGAATTATCCTACTCATGATCTAGAGTTGGCAGCAGTCATTTTCGCGCTAAAGATCTGGAGGCACTATTTATATGGGGAGAAAGTGGAGATATATTCAGACCATAAAAGTCTCAAATATTTCTTCACCCAAAAGAAACTCAATATGCGACAACGACGATGGCTCGAGCTGTTGAAAGACTACGACCATACCATTCAATACCATCCTAGAAAAGCGAACGTGGTACCTGACGCATTAAGTAGAAGATCATATGCGGGAACGAGTGCGATGTTGTCAACACAAAGGCCTATTTTGTGTGATTTACAAAAGATGAAGATAGAATTCAAGACTTCGGGGACCCATGCGATGATGTCAAATATATGCATAGAACTGACTTCAATCGACAAAGTTAAAGTTGCTCAAGCCACAGACCCGGAGCTGATGCGTATGAAGAAGAAAGTACAAGAAGGTGTTATTCTAGAAGCAAGAATCGATGAAGAAGGAATACGTCGAGTCCACTCCAGACTTTGTGTTCATAATGACTCTGATTTGAAATACAAGATCATGATAAAGGCACACAATACACCATTTGCAATCCATCCTGGAAGTACCAAAATGTATTGTGATCTTCGACATACATTTTGGTGGAACAATATGAAGAGAGAAATCGCGAAGTTTATCTCAAGGTGTTTAACTTATCAATGTGTAAAGGCGAGCATCAAGTGCCAAAGGGTCCATTGCAACCACTTGAGATTCTGAAATGGAAGTGGGAACATATTACCATGGATTTCGTTATGGGTCTTCCCACGGTTTCTCAAGGCATAAATGCGATTTGGTTTATTGTTGATAGATTAACCAAGTCTGCCCATTTCTTGCCTATACGGGAGACTTATTCCCTTGAACGTCTTACTAGTATGTACGTAAATGAGATTACGAAATTGCATGGCATGCCAGTATCCATAGTTTCAGATCGTGACCCAAGATTCACTTCACGATTTTGGGTTAACTTGCAAAAAGTTATGGGCACAAATTTACGATTCATTTCGGCATACCATCCTCAAACGGACGGACAATCAGATAGGACTATTCAAACTCTTGAAGATCTATTAAGACTCTGTGTCTTAGACTTCAAAGGGAGTTGGGATAAGTATTTACCATTGGTGGAATTCTCCTACAACAACAAGTTATCGTGCAAGTATATAAGCGTGGCTCCATTCGAAGCATTATATGGATGAAAGTGTCGCTCTCCAATATGTTGGGATGAGGTGGGTGAAGCAACAATGTTGGGACCAGAGTTGGTACGTGTGACTATAGAAAAGATCCAAATGATTCGACAATGTATACAAACGGCAAAAGATCGACAAAAGAGTTATGCGGATCTTCATCGAAAGGATGTGGAATTTAGTATTGGGGATCATGTATTGTTGCGAGTTGCTCCATGGAAGGAAATTACAAGATTTGGGAAGAGAGGAAAGCTCAATCCATAATTTATTGGTCCATTTCAGATTCTTAACCGAGTAGGAAATGTGGTCTATAGACTCGCTTTACCTCCAAGCATGTCTTGTGTTCATAATATTTTTCATATATCTGTACTTCGTAAATATGTGAAGGACCCGAACCACATTATTGAGCTAGAACCAGACGAGATAGCCGAAGACTTAACATACGAGGAGGTACATGTTAAGATCTTGGATAGAAAGGAGCATGTCCTCCACACAAAGGTCATACCACAAGTCAAAGTTTTGTGGATGAACGATGCTATTGAGGAAATGACTTGGGAGTTGGAAACAGAAATGAAAGCGAGGTATCCTCACCTTTTCGAAATACCAGGTACGTATGTCAATTTCGAGGATGAAATTTTATAAGGAGGGGAGGTTGTAAGACCCCAACTTATTATGAATGAAATTGAATTTCTTCTATTTATTATTTTGAAATAGTAAGGGTTTAGTTGATTAATGTGGTTAGTTATGGGTAAAATGTGCAAATATTTCAAATAAGCAAGTGGTTATAAAATATTCATTGGTGTCGAAGAATATTCGTTTAGTCGTGGAATATTCTTACCGTGGGAATATTAAATGCGATGGGTTAACCTTGTGTGGGCCCCATAACTTAAAGCGATTGGATTAAGAAAACGACAAGTATAAGTTGTTTATAAATAACTGCCAGTAGTTGTTTCTGTTATTATCTTGTTAGAATACCCAAATGGTTAAAATACAAGAATCGCATTGTTGCACAAAGAATAATACTGCAGTATTGCATCAATTATTGATTCTTACATAAGAAAGGCACTACTCAATAATTGTTACAATAATTATTATTCAATATTTTATTTTATTGATTCAATAATTGATACGTTGATATTTTATATTATTGTTGTTTCAATAATTGTCACTACACAGTATTTTTTATTGTCAAATCAATAATTCATATTATTTGAATAATATTATTAGATAGCATTATTGGCAATGTCTAGAAAGTTACATCTAAGGAGAGGTTTGGTCACCTAATCATGCGCAAAGAAGGAGAAATCCTTATTTGAAAGCCCCCTCTTTCCTTGGAACGACCTGATTGTCAGTATTGTGATTCTATAATATTATTTATGAATAATTAATTATTGATTATTATGATAAAGAAAATATTCATTTTATGTGGATATAGATGGAGAAAACTTTTAAGGTGACAATTGTTGAAAATTGATATTTTATCTTGTATGATAAAATAATTTATTTAAATATATTATTATATTATAATAATATAATAATGATAATATTTTTACAATGAAGGTGGGATATATGAGTAAATGAGGAGGAAGAGTATTTTTGTTACTAAAAATATTTAAAACATGTTTTTAATGTTTGTGGACCCCATTTTTTGACTAAAATTTGATTATAGCTTGTAAAATCGTCCGTATGTGGATTTCGGTCAATTTCTGTTTAGAATTTGGAAAAACTGTCTTCTGCAAAGTTGTAGAGAATTGAATTTCCTATGGAAGGACATAAGATTCAAATTTTTCTGATAAAAAGGCTATTTATTATGAATTATTGAAGTTCCAGAATAATTGATTTTTGAAGTTTTAAAATTTTTTTTTATAAAAATGTTTTTTCCATTGGGTGGGCCCCACTTGCACATGTTAGATGCTGAATTCATCTTGGTGTGCGTAGGAAATTTATATAAATATATTAATATTTTATTAAATTTTCTGCTTTGGTGTTCTAAGCATTTTCCTATAAATAAGGTGCTTAGATTAGAATTGAAAATCACACCAGAAACTAAAGTTTTCTCTCTATAATATCGAGCGTATTTTTGTGAGTATTTTGGTACTTTGAGTGTTACTATACGGTGCAAGTTCCTTCAGCACTATATCTAGTATTCCGGTCAGAAGTACTGTCTTTTCGAGGTAAGTGATGTTATTTTTTTATAAATGATATTATTTCTTTTAATATCATTATGCCAGAATATTGGTATGATTTTTCTTGTGAAATTCTTGTCTTTTAGTGTCGCGGTTACTATTCACGTATACGGCACTATTCACGTATATGTCAATATTCACGAATACGGCACTATTCATAGAAAAATTAAATTTTCATTCTTTGTCCAAGATATCTATTATGGATACTAGCTTTGATTGTATCTATGTTTTGATCTTCATTCTTGAATTTAACTCCACTATGGTTATTTATGAAGTATTTTTGAACTTGGATTGTTTAAAGTACGAATCCTTAGTATTTGTTCTTTTGTTTCACTTGATTCGTTTTCTTTAAAATATTTTTCATCATCCTCAATCCTAAATGAGGATATAACTAAATAACTTTGGTCTGTAGTGCAAAGATGAATGATTTTCTGATGAATATCTTTGGGTCATAATGCAAAGATGAACAGGTGTTTAGATGAACATGATCAACTGATGAATATCTTTGGCCTGTAATGCAAAGATGAATATTTGATTCCAGATATATGTTGATTGATGTTATGGGGATAAAATATTGACGATGAACTTTTAAATTCATATATAGAAGATAGTAGATTTTATTCTTTACTTAACTCTTCTAATGAATTATTATTTCCGCTGCGAATATTGATTTAAAACTAGTTGTCTATTGTATTCTATTAGATTTTTCCCTGTTGAGGACTAATGATAATGTGTTCTATATTATCTTAGTCATAATGTTCTTTACTGGGCTAGTTGAGCTCACCCTTTTCCTTTTTATTCCATTTTTCTTCTCAGGATGCGAGAATGTAGCGAGTATTAGTCGGGGTGTGGAATGATGGTTCTAGAAGTTGTTTTAGTAATCCTCACTATTTTGTAAAATAGTGTATCAATAATTATAATGAGGACTTATTTGAGTGTGGATATTGTCTAGATGACAATATTTGTATTTAAACTCACAGTTTAAGTGTTGTCGTATTTTGGACGACAGTTGTATTAATAAAGTTGTAGTTGTTTCTGTACCATGTATTTGGAGACTCAGAATGGGTGTTGTATACCTATTTTAGGGGCGTCACAACAGTTGTTTCAACCCTTAATTTAACATAAGGTCTCCCCTTATATAGAACAATCACCTTCCTAAACTCTTTAGGACTTAGGGTATTAATTTAATTTTCAAATTATTTAGGAAGTAAATAATAATAATAATAATAATAATAATAATAATAATAATAATAATAATAATAATAACAACAACAATAATAAGACTCCTCTAATTAATTTATAATTAGTATTTCTCAAAATACTTTATAATACATCATAAGGGATACCTCTCAGCATATTATGACTATCCGAAAATATAAAATTAATGTTTTAATCACAAAGAACTTATTTTGTAAATAGTTACCGTACAATTCAATCATTATACCATACAATGTCCTGAATAAACATAAAACATGTAATTACTGAAAAGTCTTATTTATGTAATCATACGCATTTCGATTATAAAATGTGACTCCATTAATATAAATTAGAAACTCCTTTCTAATTTTCATTCGCCTTGGTCAAGGATTTCTTAGTTGTCATCTATTGAATCGCATAAGGCATTCTCTCCCATTATTAGAAGTGGTAGATCATTTGTTGATCATTCACCTACATTCATGTACACTTTATTATACCCAAACATAACATTTGATATATCCAATTAGTCTTAAAGAATATGACAAAGTATAATTCAGAATACACAAGGTAATATGATAATCTCAAGTACACGGATCACTTGTACAACTATCATTATAGGAACTCTTATTGTTAAACAAGTAAAACTCTATTAGTTGTTCTTTAAGCGAGTAACGCTCAATGAATTTATTCTCCAATAAGCACCTACATACTTGCTTTAGTGTCTCCACACAAATGATTGTGAGATTAATCATCCTCTTCAACAGAGCAAACATAGTATGTACTAATCTATCCGAAATTAGTAACCCCACATTAGTGATCCAACGATTAGGAATATTTTAATTTTGAGCTATATAGAATTTGGATCTAATTTGCATGAACTTTTCATGATTCTAAAAGAATTGCTCCAAAACTATGGGTTTATCACATTTATTTAATTCAACTAATTAAACATGGATAAATAATGCCTTTAATTAAATAAATTCTTTTATTAATAAATGAACAATATTAAAAAATAAATGCTTATCACATTCAATGTTCGGCTTGAGGGCATACTACTTTCACGATCTTCTAGCTGCAAATAAAGGTAGGTTAGTATAGTTTACCCTTAGTTTTCCTGCTAACCCCTTCCCCATATTTCGTCTAGGCTCTTCTACATTGAAATATATAACTAAAATCAAATTACGTATTGGCACTCCAAAAAAAAAACTACAAATAAAGTTTAGTTATTACATTTACAACCTGTTTGGAGTTTTAATTTGGAGGAAAAAAGTAAAGAAAAACAAAAAGAATAGGTGTCTTGGAGTTTTTTAGTAGAAGAAAAAAGAAAAGAAAGCTAAGGAAAATGCTGTCTTGGAGTTTTAGTTATAAGAGTAAAGAAAAGAAAGTGAAGGAAAGTTAGTACATTTTAAGTCAAAAATTTTCTTCTCGCTTTTGAGAAGAAAACTAGAGAAAAGAAAGTAAAACTTTCTCTTCTATTATTTAACTTTTTTATCCTTTTCTACAACTAAAAAACTCTCATATATTATGCTAGTATAAAGTAATATATACAAAAGAATTTTCAAAAAAGTAATTTACAAAATAATTTATTAGACCATAATTGTTAATAATTTACTATACACGGGTAGATCAAAAAAACTGTATACGAGTAATCTTTGGGAGCCAGATTGAGCTGTAAGAAACCCTCACAGGATCACGAACTAGCTGTAGTATCTTTGTCAAAGTCTCGAAAGAAATATCGAATCCAGGCAACTCATAAGCACTTGTCGCTCTTGGTGAAGGGTAATCCGACAAAGGCTTAATAAGAAGGACCGATGAACCGAATGTCGAATCCTTCCTGCCTCTTCAAAGGACGCCGAGAAGTCTAGGCACTCCTGGTCATCGCCCAATAAATTAGCACTGAGAAAGTCTGCTTCCTCATCTCTAATACAAGGTAAGTTATAGATGGCACCAACATCCTCGAGGGTAGGAATAAACTCACCCTGGAGGTAATAAAGGTAGAAATTGAGGAGCTCCACCAAGATACCAAAAGATTAAGGGTGTCCATATTTTTTAGAATTTTTAGATCTTGGCACAAAGACAGATTTCCCGAGAGTTCAAACATTTTTATGAATGACGTTACTAAAGGATCCTTGAAAATCACATCCGTCCATTGCCTCCAACCTAGGGGGGAGAGATTAGATGCATAATTATGTAAGAAAAGGGATATTTTCCCATATCTATGTGAAAGTGTGACACTAAAGAAGTAGGAATTTTAAAACCCTCATCTCAAAAGAAGTAATTCTTACCAAAAAAAATAGCACTCGTCCCTACTCTCTGATCGCTGGAACGCTTTTTCTATTTGAACTCATTACGACTAGCAAAAGAAAAGGTTATGCTAGATATAGGTAGTTAACAGTAGAAAGGCTCAAAAGGGGAAGAAGATAAGAAAATTAAAGAATAAATAATAGAAGGACAAAGTTAAAAAGGTGTAGGGATGTGCATGTACGAGAATCGATGCGTTACTCAAGCTATCACATCTCTTTCATTGAAGAAAACCCCTTATTATCTTTTGGGCTTTCGCGTAGGGAAAAAAAAGTTTTCCTCGACCCACTGCATAGGTGTGTGAAGCAAATGGGGGTTAAGCATGTAACTAAAGCATGTGTCCTCTCATGTGATGACACATGGCCGAGATCCACGTGGCATCTCTCCGAAGTCGCCATTGTTATTTTCCAAAGGCACAATATAGATCTAGGGGGAGGGGGGGGGGGGGGGGGGAGTTGAATAGATCTTTAAAAATTCTTTCATAATTACTTATTTTGAGAATGACCAAATAATTAATTAATCAAGATTATCTATACGCATCAGAATATCAGTTTTGAAAACTCCCCTTAAAGATTTACTCAGGTACCTTAGTTCTTAATATAAGTTATGTGATTTATCAAACACACAACATGTATAGCAGTTATAGAGTGTGTAATGTAAATGACATAATATAAAAGAAAAAAGAAGTTTTAAGTGGTTCGGAGACTGAACAACTCCTACTCCATTCTTCTACTCAACGAGTAGGATTTCCATTAAAGGATTCGGCCAGCAAGGCCAGTACACATTGCCCACATCAAGCCCAACAGACTTGGCTATTTTAGTCTCAATAGACAAGGACACAAAGACCTCTTCAAGTTCAAGCCATGCAGACTTGGCTATTTTAGTCTCAACAGACAAAGACACAAAGACACAAAGACCTATTCAAGCCCATCAGACTTAGATATTTAGTCCCTAGAACAAGGATCCTCTGACGCTGCTTCGGTTACGCAGACCATGATCTACTAACCCCAATTTGGTCCTTAAGACCAGGATCCACCGACTGTTATTCCTGTTGTAGATATGAGTGTTCATCGATAAATTAGCGTACCATACTGGTCCGAACTGAACTGGACCTGTTACTGAATTCAACAAAAACTAGGTACCGATATTGGTACTGATTGAACCGGTTAACCCATTCGGTACCAGATCGTTACCGACCTTTTTCCATTTTTGTACCAGCTACTTTGGAACTTAAGAATTTTTTTCACTTGGTAGTCATTTTATAAGGAAAATTTCCTTAATTTTTTTTCATTTAACCTATGTGGGACTTCTACTTTAGAAGTTGGGGAACCTTTTCACTTGGTAGTCATTTTATAAGGAAAATTTTCTTAATACTTTTTTTAATTAACCAATGTGACAGCAAGGACTTCACTTGGTAGGCTTTTTATAAGGAAATTTTCTTTAATATTTTGTCATCTAATCAATGTGGGACTTACTACTTAGAGAACAACAAGTACATTTAGTCTATTAAGTCTATTATGTGAAACTAACTTGGAAGAATTCATGTTTTATTTGTAGTGATGAAGAGCATACCAACAATAAAAAGGAGTCTTGATAGGAAAAATACATGTAATTATTAGTACGTTTTATTGAAATATTAATGAAATAATTGAGGTTGGTTATAATGTGGGGCATTTCATTCATTAGTTAACGAAGTAGCATTTCGTTTTATTAACAATAATAAAACAATATTATTCAATCACCATTTTGATATCCAAAACAATTTGAGTTGGACCAATGTGCACAACATACTTCCTCCTAGCTTTTTTTGGCTCAACCAATTCTCCCCAAGGAAATTGTAATCATTTAGGGAGTTTAATGGTGTGCTTGCCCTTCTTTGGATGTCATTTCACTAGTCATGCAACATCAGTATGTAACATCAAACCTTGTGTACATTGAGATGTAGAACAACTTCATGTGGACAAGTTTGGTTTAAAAAATCAATATATTCCCAGCTACACATATCTTAAGCAATTATTGAGACTATTTCCCATGTATGTCGAATAAATTTTATTTCGAATTGAAACACTCATTAAATGCAAAAAGATGAACATCTCAAGAGAAGACATGGTGTATGTCCTCTTCACAATGTTTAGCAAACAAGCTCTCTAATAAACCTACAATAGTTGATCTATTTCAAGTGATTTGACAACCACTACTCTTAAACATTAAATGTGCTTCTTTAATTCCATGATGGCATTCTAAGGTAGGCATGTTCACTCTATTTATTCACTATTTTCCATTTTTTCCCGCTACGGTTTCATCAATCGTATTTCATCACACATGTTTGTAACTTGAGGTTGAATATTTGTCCCACATTGACACCTGAAGTAATATTAAGTTCAACAAGTAGCTATAAGAATGGGTTTAGGCATTTGGTTCAAATATTTGTTTTAGAGTCCCGCATTGTCTAATTAATCTTCTATTGTCTTACCTCTATTTTATAAATATAGTAGACATTTAAGTGAATTTCACAAGGCTAGACATAAAAGGTCTAAAGAAATTAACCGATAAAACTAGTTTAGTTTGGTGCATACCGGATACACAAATTAGCTAACCGGAACCGGTACCAAAAATCATTTTGTATCGAATCGGTCCCGAATCAGTTTTCTCTGTTCTAAACTAGCCGGTTCAGACCGGTCCGGTTTACCTTAAAACCCGAAAAAACCAAAAATTTTGAACACCCCTAGTTGTAGAGGCGTGTTTGAGGTGTTGCTAAGATGACTTAAATGTTCTTCATCTTATGGTACTTAACAACATTGTTGATCATCTTCTTGATGCTTGTTGAACACAGTTGTTGAAGCTTGATACCTTCTGATTGTCAATAGCTCTTCATGATCAATGTTGATGTACTGCTAAGCTATTCACTTAAGCTCTTCATCTTTTATGCTTAGCAGTTTTGAACAATCTCAGAATCATAAACTTATATTCTACTTCTTCATTTTGTCGATTCTGAATGTTCATGACAAACCGTAAAGTGGGGCTTTGAGATTAGCTTGCTGATCGTCCACTATTACGTCATCTACATCAACTACATGGCTTCTGAGTCTTCAGTTTAGCCATGTCCTCCATCTTCTTGGCTATGCGGTTCTGACTCAATTTTCTCTGGAGCTTCCTAGCTCTCTTAGTCTTTGGCACTGCGGCTTTGACCTTAATATATACTCATCAGCCTCTTGTTATCTGATGAGGTGCTACCAAGATTGTCTCGTTATTCTCCTTCTCTTTTTAACTTGGAAGCTTTAAACATTTCTCTGTTCGTAAAATTTTCCTTACTCTACGTTCTCTTTTTTTCAGCTTGAAGTTCATCTCAGATGATGATTCTTCTTATGTATTGATGTTCAGTGCTCATCATCTTCTTCTTCTTTTAAATGATGTTGTCTTTTATACTTCTCTGAAATCTTCCCATTGAGAAGTATCCATTGGAGCATTTAATGCATAGATATTTTGATATCTCTGATGTTGACTTTTTGAATCTATGTGTCAGTGTACTTTCTGGCTTAGGACTTGTCACATCAGTTAGTATTTTTTCTGGCTTTTCAGACAACTTGCTTTCGACTAACTAGCTGGTAGATATACCTTTATTTACTTCCAAGAATATATCTTTTGAATTCTTGAGATCATCTTCTTGCAACATTCTAATTTTTAAGTCTTATTATCAGACCTGACATGAGCTCTACGATCTATTGGTGCAAGAGCCGTAGGATTGAGCCTTACGATCAACTTGACCTTTTCTATTTTTATACTCTTTTTACCGTTGATAGTATAGTGAGGGATATCGTAGTCTTATGTTTTGTATCCTCACTATTACCTATGCCTTATCTTCTTTACTACTTTCTGATGGCTTTATAATGCTTGAACTTGCTTACCAGATTCTTTTCCATATTCTTGATTTTTCAGATATCTTGTGAAGTTGATAACATCTTCCTTAGTAAGTTGTTCTTCTTTGTTCTTAAGATCAAGTTGCTTCTATATGAAGTTCTGATTGCTCTACGATCAGTTCTGAGTTCCGTGATCAAGTAGAATATCCTTGCAGTTGACCTTTATATTTCTTCTAGAGATATACTCAGATATCATCAGAGTATATTCCCTTGCCATATACTTCTTCTTGATCTTTACTTTATATCTATGGCATAACCTAAGCTGGGTGATCTCCTTTAATTCGTGTAGTTAACGCTTCACATTTTTCTTAACTGTTCTGAGGCTGACTTTATGATCTTGACCTCACTGAACGATCTTAGAGTAATCTTTAGATATTTCTTTCATTTAGTGTCTTCTTGGAGTATTCCACAACCACTCTTTACTGAGCAATCTTTAATCTACTATCTATTGATTCACTGATCCATTTTAACTAGATGATGTTCAACAACTTCTTCGACTCCTTGTATAGTTCTGTGTTAGCCTTACAACTTTGAGATCATTTACTTCCTTCATGAACTGATACTCTTTCCGAAAGATGGATTGAACTCTGCGATCTTCTGATGTTGTGCAATCACAGTTGTCTTTGCAAAGTATTCGCATACTCCGAACTGACAGAAGGACTTTATGATCGAAGTCCTAACATCTATACATCAAATTAATTCCCATAAGATCAACCTAACATTATTTAATCTTTCTAATCTAAGTCCTTGTACATCAATTCTTTTCAAGGACTTTACAAAACTTACTTGTGCAAATATACATTAAGCACATGTAGATTTACTTTGTGATCAATACTTCTTCCCTGTAGAGTATAATGATCCTATCTATTACATATGCAGAAAGGATAAAGATCAACCTAACAAGTTTGATCATACTATTCTAAGTCCTTGTATATAGATATCTAAGTTAAGGATTGTACAAAACTTACTCATACAAATATACATTAAGCTTCAATATTAAGTCATATACATGCTTCATCATCAAATCATATATATATTTGGAATCTAATAAAAATCCCTTTAATTAAACACTCTACTATTCTATCATTAGATTCCTAACAATTTCTCCCTATTTGATGATGACAAAAACACTATAGCAACTTATTCAATCAATTTCATTTAATGTATATGCATGGTTATGAGTGACTTAATATACAGTAAGTTATTGTATTGCTAAACCAACATATATGACTAAAATGCCGAATGGTGTGTGTGACAACCCGAGAATTTAGATATTTATTAAAAAATCTTAAAAGATTGAATTAAGGTTAAATAATAAACCTAGATAGAAAATAATTGTATAGATTTGGCATTTTTGAAGGATTTTTATGGATTTAAAAAATTTTATGGTTAATTATTCAGGATTAAGTATATAAGTGTATATGTTCTGTGTGTATGGTCATATATGTGTATAGAATGTGGTTAAGGGTCAAGGGTTGACCAAATAAATTATATCAGTCTCCAAACCCTAATATTATATTAAGCACATCGACGTTTAGTTAGAAAACCCTAGCGATCGATAAGAAACCCTAAAATCGGCTCTGGAAACCCTAATTTCAGTCTCGAGAATCAGAAATACTAATGCACAATTTGGGAAAACCCTAAGTATTATTTAAATTTTTTAATGTTAATTAGGAAACATTAATCCTAATTAGCAAGCATTAAAGTGATTAGTAAACTTTAATATAATTAGAAAATACTAATTATGAATTACAAAGCTTAATTTTCCATTTTTAAAATCTTAATTTAGAAATCCTAGAATTAATTTTTAAAACCTTAGGTTTAAACCCTAAGGGTCAAACCCTAAGGGTTGGATCAAATGTCAAATTTGCCATTAAAATTATAAGTCAAATGACTATACTACCCATTTTGCAATTCTTTAATGAGATAGAGTAAGAATCTTGCCCTAGTTTGGTTGTTCACCAACCCTAGCCCTAGCATGTGACTTATATCTCACATATCAGCCAACATTATCAGCAACATGCATTGAATTATAAATCCAAACCTAAAAAGTAAGTAAAGTTACTTACTTTATTTTCCAAGCTAGCCAACCTCTTCTCTCTTTCAAAAATTCGGGACTGAGGGTGAACGGGAGTGCTAGGTTAAGTTAATATTAGTCCTTAACTTGCCAAGATCAGGAATCAAAAGTCAGAATCAAAAATCAAAGCATCAAAGTGGTATAAATCCTAAATTTTGAAATCCTTAGATTTTATGTTAGATGTTGTTGTTTGCTGTTTAGAACAATGTATAAGGGTGTCATTTAGTGATCTGGGTTGTTAGATCTCAGATCTATAACATCTAGATGCACGAAATAACATATTTAGAAACTGTTCTTGAACCCTAAAAAAAGTTGTCTAACAGCCTAATGTCAAGGCTTCTAGATCAGTGTGTGTTAGGTGTTATGTGTGTTTTATGTTATGGATCTGTTCTACGTTATGTAGGCTTTGATTTGGAACTTGAATCAAGGGTAGAGCATGTTTAGATTTCATGTTATAAGCAATCAAACTTAGTTGACCGATCACGAAATCTATTTCTGGGCAGCCCAGATTTGCCCAGAAAAGTCTGACAGTATTTTTGCAGGCCTTTGATCTTGCTGCTCTTTGATAGTTAGGCCATTTTGTTGGTTGGATCTTGTAGAATGACATGTAGGCTATACATATAAGCCTTTAATTTACCAAAATCATAAACAGAAACGAGTATAATTGTGGTCAAAGTAGGGTTGACGAAACTGCCTTATGAAGGTTTCTGGAAAACCCAGATCTTCAAGGAGCGGTTCCTGACCACTACTTTGACCGGTCAAGATCTCTTAGATTTGTTGATATTGTGATGATACAATGTTATAGAATTGTACCCTGACATCTCTTCTGCACGATGGAACCATAAGATCCTACAAATCAAGCCTAGAATGCAAACGATAAGGATCGAAAGTAGCTAACCCGAACTGTTCTTCATTTCTGGGTAACCCGGAAATGAAGAACAACTTCTGACATGATTTTTGAGAGATAATAAGTCTCTGCTCTATTGGTTAATGAGCATGAAACTTGATTGAAGTTGAAGTATTACATGAATACTACAATCTTGAAACTTTAGCAGCCCAGAAAACTTAATAACCAAGGATCTAGAACCGGTCAAACCTCCTACCTTGAACACTGACCGTGAATTTCTGGGTTTGGATCAAGAACATGAAGAACACCTATAGCGACAGTGCTCGCCGCTATAGCCCCCTACTAGTGACATTTAATTTGAAAAATCAATTATTTTATTTAATAAATAGAAAAAATGATTTTAATTATTAAAATTAATATTAAATTCCTAAAATTATTTTAAAGTCCAAAATGGGGTTTTAATTATTTTGAATATATTTCATTAATATTTAATATTTTTGGAATATTAAGCGTATTTAATTTATTTAATTATAATATTAAATAAATTACTTAAAAATAGTTTTAATACTTGAAAAATCATGAAAAATTATATTATGGTATAAGAAAATATTTTAAGTTATTTTTAATGACTTTTAATATTTTGTGATGAACTTCATTAATTAATTTATTTAATAAATGTATTAAATAAATTATGGAAAAATAGAATTAATGATTTAAAAATTATATAAAATATTTTAAAGGTTATAAAAATATTTTAAGTTATAAAATATAACTTTTGATATTTTGTCATTAAAAACATTAATATTTAATATTAATGAAAATTATCGGATAATGGATTTAATGTTTTAAAAATCATATAAATATAATTTTAAGGTATTAAAATACTTTGATATATTATAAATATATTATAATATTATGTTATGATTTTCATTAATATTTAATAATAAATAAATATTAATGATAATGGAATTAAGTGGTATTTAATTCATATAAATATGATATTAATGATTGAAAAATCAATCATGATAAATGGTAATAATTATCTAAAAATTATTAGGAGCTTATGAAAAATATTTTGACTGATAATAAATTATCTAAGATATTTGTGAACCAGTTTAAACTGAGTCTTAGCAATATTAGGCTAGAGAATTGTCCGACTAGGTTATCGGGATGACGAAATTGTGTTGGTTTTTTTAACTCAGACTGAAATAGTTTGACTTAATACCAAGTCTTAGGTAGTTTGTGGAGTGATAGGGTTATGTGTTTATGTTATTCTATGATTATATATTATAGTATTATACTGTGATGATATTATTCTAGTATTTGGAGATTGATATTATTTATATTAGGTTTTCAGACAAAGCTAATAAGTTGCATAACGATAATCAACGGTTCAGGCAAGTTTTCTCTAACTCGACCTCGAGTTGATATTTTTGAAATATGCTTGTGGTTAATCTTTAATGATTATACCATGTCTATGAATTATTGATTCGCACTCTGTGCACATTGCATGTATTCATCAGGTATGAAAGGCTGATCACCTTCATTATCATTCGGTCCGGATATATTTATTCATGTTCCATGTTCGATCAGCTATGAAAATTTGTTCATGCTAGTTCACAATTATATTGTAGAAATTTAGCCAGCTTATTGTTCAATTCTTTCTGTCATGATATATCGTTAATTTATTGAACTTAAACTTGTTGGGAAAACTTGTTGCTCACCCTTGCTATATCATGATAAACATTGCAGATTAAGACAAATACGTTGAATACAGGAAAGGACAAAGACAAGTCCAGCTTGGGACTATGTTTGCAGCTAGATTTGTAACAGTATTGTATAATAATAACATTGTATGTTAGATAGAATATTGGTTCAGGTTTATGTGAAGGTTTTCGACCTTGGGATTAGTGTGTAAATGTAATGTATAAACAATTTATGTTTATATCTTTTGCAATAGAAATAGAATTTGTTTGTACCAAATCCGCGTTAATTTGGGACCTGGATCTGGAGCCCTCACAGTTGGTATCAAATCTATAGGTTATGAACCTTAGGTAGGGTTACTTGAGACTAATAAATGCAGTGATTAGGATAAGTACTAACTCAAATAGAGTTAGTGTGTCGATAAGATTCAAAGACGAATCTTGACGGGTTATAAAAGACACATAGTTCCCTAACTCTGATAATAAAGGTGAACAGTAGTGATGAATAGATAGAGTCTAAAAGACTAAAAGTATAGTGATAGGAGATCGTAAAACAAAATGATCATAGTATTGAAATGAATTATAATTTATACGATGAGATCACCCCGTGATCTAATAAGGTGATAGCAGGGAGAAGAATCAATCTAATGATTGAAAAGTTTACAGCAAAGATTGATGTGTGTCTATAAATTGGTACAAATTCAGGAAAGAATTATGAATACAGATTAAATGAAATTCGTATTGAGAAGGGAGGTAGAATTAGGTGGAGATTTTAATTGAGGACTCATGTTAGCAGCTGAGTTGTATGATTTCTTGTTATGGGCGGGGAATTGTACTTGGTGTAAAAACCACTTAGTTCCTGGTACTGATAATCATTAAAATGTCTGTGTCGCGCTATTTACTATATCCGTGTTGAGAAAGTGATTTTTTTCTCATGTGTATAACAGATAGATAGGTTATAGGTAGAGAATATAAGGTGAAGTACAAGTTCTTAAAACTCATACTTATGGTACGTTCGTGACTCATAATTATATGAAATTTTTTTGAACCCCTCAGCGAATGGACGCCAAAGGTATGTCTAGGACAAGTTCTTAAACTCATATGATTGTGGAAAGTTCCTGAACTCATAACGTGTGGTAAGTTTGACGAACTAGGTAGAACTAAGTGTGAAAGGAGAATTGAGGATAATAGGAATAGATAGAATTATTAAGCATTTGATTATTAGTGGAGACATTAGGTTTTCCAAATCTGCTAGCTATGCTAGACTTTGAAATTTTTGACATCAAACTAAATACAAACTACGTGCTTTTGAAAAATGAATTTTTATTCTCAACTCGTGGTGATCATTATGTATGTGTGGACTTCGGGCCACCGGCACGTCGTTACTTTTTGAGATGATAAAACTGAATTACAATGATTTTTGAACGGTTTAAAGAATAGTCTATGCTACTTATTTCGGCTAGATGATAATAATTTGAAATATCAAAATATATTTTTATTTATCACTTATGTATCATGTAACCTGGTGCAGAGATGATAAAAAGTTGATGGAGTTGTAAATACAGAAATACTTAGTGTTGAATTTGATCTAAAATCGTTGTTCCACTATTGTATGATGTATTATGAAAAAGTCACTCGATGACCGCATCCTCAAATGGACTGTTAATACAATACAGCATCATGACGTCATTTTTAAACTAATTTTAAAATTTTAATTTGCCAACGGGGTTTGGCTATACCTAAATATTATGATTGAATTGAATTATTGATATGAGTCTAAGCTATTTGATTCGGATAGACCAACGTTTATGAAAACTCTAAGCGTTCTTTAAACATTTTCCCAAACCAAATTGTTTTGGTGCGGATTTCACAAAAGACTGATGTAAGCAAATTTTTGTGCGCCTAAGGCGGATGGGATAGAAGGAATGGGGAAAAATTGTTCCAACCTGTAGTACTTGGCCAGTACTGGGCATATCGAGCTAATTACCTTATGTGTCTGTAAGTATGACGGTTTTGCGGATGATTTTCTGTATAACCTTTTCGAAAATGACAAACAATAGTCTATATAACTCCTCAGCACTATTTGAAAATTTTAACTCTTGTGAGAGATGTTTTGGGTAGCATGTGATGTTGTGTATGAAAGGAATAAGGTGTAAGGTAAATTTCAGGGACGAAATTTTTAGAAGAAGGGGTGAATGTGACACCCCGAGAATTTGGATATTTATTAAAAAAAAATCTTAAAAGATTGAATTAAGGTTAAATAATAAACCTAGACAAAAAATAAGTGTATGGATTTGGAATTTTTTAAGGATTTTTATGGATTTAAAATTTTTTGTGGTGAATTATTCAGGATTAAGTATAAAAGTGTATATGTTCTGTGTGTATGGTCATATATGTGTACAGAATGTGGTTAAGGGTCAAGGGTTGACCATATAAATTATATCAGTGTCCAAACCTTAATATTATATTAAGCACATCGATGTTTAGTTAGAAAACCCTAGCGATCGATAAGAAATCCTAAAATCGGCTCTGGAAACCCTAATTTCAGTCCTGCGAATCAGAAACCCTAATGCACAATTTGGGAAAACCCTAAGTATTATTTAAAATTTTTATTGTTAATTAGGAAACATTAATCCTAATTATCAAGCTTGAAAGTGATTAGTAAACTTTAATATAATTAGAAAATACTAATTATGAATTAGAAAGCTTAATTTTCCATTTTTAAAATCTTAATTTGGAAATCCTAGAATTAATTTTTTAAACCTTAGGTTCAAACCCTATGGGTCAAACCCTAAAGGTTGAATCAAATGTCAATTTTGCCATTAAAATTATAAATCAAATGAGTTTATTACCCTTTTTGCAATTCTTTAATGAGATGGAGTAAGAATCTTGCCCTAGTTTGGTTGTTCACCAACCCTAGCCCTAGCATGTGACTTATATCTCATATATCAGCTGTAACGTCCCCAAACTCGGTGCTTTACGATACCATTTCTATGAGCGAAATAATACTAAAAATAATAATAATATAAATATCAAACTTAATTTACATATATCAAAGTCAAATCCCAAGTACGCAACCTTTACTACAATATATTACATGATAGATAATAAATATCATTTTCTTAATATTGTCTAACTATTACAAAAGTTAACATAAGATTATTCTATTTGCTTTCCTTTTCCCTTGTTCTGGCCTGAACATTCCGGTTGATCATGCTTAACTGAAAACATTTAAATTTAAAGTAAGAATGAGCATTTGATTGCCCAGCAAGTAATAACAACAATAAATATAAGCTGAAAGGATTAAACGTTTTCTTTGAACAACACTTCTACAATGAATCAACAGTTGTGAAGTAAGTTGAACCAATAATAACAACATACCAAATCTATCTCAAATTTTTGAAACTACGTTCTAACTATAACTGGAGATTAGTCGACAGACTATGACCATTATTTTAAATATTTGCTAAGGTTTAGCAGAACTTCATCTTTAAACCGTCATAACTTACAGGCACGAGGGTGATCATCCCAATGCGTCATGTATTGATCAATACTACATGCAAGAACGATATTATCGTTCACTCTATCCACCTTAGGTGCACAAAAGTTTTCCCATATTCGGGATGTTCATACTTAGTCGGGAATCCGAACCAAAACAATCTGATTGGATACAATAAAGTACTATCTTGCTCAACAATATTTTTAAGTTTATGTCTAGCCAAATCAAATAGCTTAGACTGCTTTTAAGTCAACGTATACATACTCGAAATCAATAAGTATGTATCAACATGTGATTAAATACAATGGTTATCCAAGTGGGGACACTTGTCTAACCCTATATAGGAATTAACGAACAGAATAAATATCTGAATTATACAATAATACAATGATCGAATAATGTAAGAACTTGTATGAATACAAAGATTGGATACATAATCAATAACAATAGAGTTAATAATCTAGCACAATAATATGATTCTGAAACTTTCTTACTCATGTCCATTGCATAAAGGAAATGGAAAGTTAGGATACTTGCACAATATAAATAATAGTTCAGATACTTGCCTGAGCTGCTGCTTACAATAACGCAACTTAGTTTTATCATTTATACCGAAACCTATCATTAATAAGATCATCCGGTCGATTAGAATAATATATCATATCACATAGTATTGCTAATTGCAGTCAACACATAACCTAATCACATTGTCACATATGTTTAACAATCATTGAATCATAAACAAACACGTATCTTGTGACGCCCCCAAAATAGGTATACATCACCCATTCTGAGTTGTCAATACATGGTACAGAAATAACTACAACTTTATTATTACAATCAGAAAGCGTGAGTTTGAATACAAATATTATCTTCTAGACAATATCTATACTCAAATAAATCCTCATCACATTTATTGATACATTATTTTACAAAATGGTGAGGACTACTAAATAATTCTTTCTAAAACCTTCATTCCATACCCCAGGCTCGTACTATATTTATATTCTCGCCTCCCGAGAAGAAAAAATGGAACAAAAAGGAAAAGGGTGAGAGCTCAACTAGCTCAAAAGAATATTATGACTAAGATAATATACAACAAATTATCGTTAGTCTTCAACAGGAAAAATCTAATAGAATACAATAGACAACAAATTTTAAATCAATATTCGCAATGAAATAATAATTCATTAGAAGAGTTAAGTAGAGAATGCAAACTAATATCTTCTATGTATGAATTTAAAAGTTCATCGCTCATCCTTTATCCTGTAACATCAATCAATATACATCCGGAATCAAATATTCATCTTTGCACTACTGTGCCAAAGATATTCATCGATTGGTCATGTTCATCTAAACACTGCTCATCTTAGCACAACGGGCCAAAGATATTCTTGAAATCATTCATCTTTGCACTCTGTGCCAAAGATATTCCATAATATCATCATTTAAGATGAAGATGATGAAAATATTTTTAAAGAAACGAATCGGTGAAACAAAATGACAAAGATTAAGGATTAAGGATTAAGTACTTTGTTTTATTCACGCCCAAAAATACCTCAAAAATAATCGCAGTGGTGTATAATTCAAGAATGATCAAAACATGGATACAATCAAAGCTAGTATCCGAATAGATATTTTGGACAAAAAGAAGAAATTTTATTTTTGGTGAATAGTGCAGATATCGTGAATAGTGTAAGTACACGTGAATAGTAACTCACACCAAAAGATAGAAATTCCACAAAACATCTTCACACTTCATGAATAGTACTAAGTAAATAGTAACTCGTGAATAGTAACTCATGAATAGTAACCCGACATGAAAAAGTTCCAAATTTGATAAAAGTTCCAACCAATATTTCAAAGATAATGATATTGAAGAAATAATATCATTTGAGAAGAAAATAACATCCTTACCTCGAAAGATCAAGACTTAAATTAAAAACAGGATATAGGCTATGACTTGGACTTGCAAGTATAGCAATACTCAAAGTATACTCAAAATACTCACAAGAATACGCTCGATAATATAGAGAGAAAACTCAGATTTGGTGTGATTTTCAATTCTAACCTAAGCACCCTATTTATAGAAATTCTTAGAACACCAAAGCGAAAATTTAATATAATAATATTATATATATTACAAATTCTCTACGCACCTAGAACCATCTGAATTCAGCAACTTGCATGTGTTTAATGAGGCTAACCAAACACAAAAACGTTTTTGTAATTAAAAATATTTTAAACTTCCAAAATCAATTATTTTGAGCTTCAGAACTTCAATAATTCATAATAAATAGCCCTTTCATCAGAAAATTCGAATCTCGCAAGTTTTTATAGGAAATTCAATTCTCTACAACTTTGCAGAAGAAAGTTTTCCCAAATTCCAAATAGAAATTGACCGAAATCCACAAGCAGGCGATTTTACAAGTTATAATCAAATTTCAAACCAATAAATGGGGTCCAATGAGACATGTTTAACATGTTTTAAACATTTATTGCAACAAAAATACTCTTCCTCCTCGTATTCTCATATATCCCACATTCGTTGTAAAAATATCACCATTATTATATTATTAACATATAATAATATATTTAAATGAATTATTTTATCGAAAAAGATAAAATATCAATTTTCAACAATTGTCACAATTAAAATTTTCTCCATCTATATCCACATAAAATCAATATTTTTCTCATCATATGAATCAATAATTAATTATTCACAAATAATATTCGAATCACAATATCGATAATTGTGCAGGCGGTTCCGAAGAAAGAGGGGCTTTCCAATAAGAATTTCTTCTTCTTGGGTGGCATGATTAGGTGACTAAACCTCTCATTAGACGTAACTTTCTAGACATTGCCAATAATGTTATCTAATAATATTATTCAGATAATATGAATTATTGCTTCGATAATGAAAAATACCGTGTAATGACAATTATTGAAACAACAAAGAATATAAAATATCAACGCGCAAACAATTATTAACTCAATAAAATAATTGAACAAAGAATTATCGTAACCATTATTGAGTAGTGTCTTCACGTAAGAATCAACAATTGGTGCAATACTGGTGTGCTTCTCGTGTTTTAACCAGCAAGGGTATTTTAACAAAGATAATCTGTAATAACTCTGCCAATTATTTTTAAACAACTTATATTTATCGTTTTCTTCATCCAATCTAGCTTTTCAGTTATGGGGCCCACACATGGTTCCGCTCGTCGCATTTAATATTCCCCGACAACAATGAATATTTTATAACCACTTGCTTATTTTGAAATATTTGCGTATTTTACCCCTAACTATCCACATTAATCAAATCAACCCTTACTATTTCAAAATAATAAATAGAGAAAATTAAATTTCATTAATAATAAGTTGGGATCTTACAACCTCCCCTCCTTATGAAATTTCGTCCTCGAAATTGACGTACGTACCTGGTGTTTCGAAAAGGTGAGGATACCTCGCTTTCATTTCCGTTTCCAATTCCCAGGTCATTTCCTCTATAGCATGATTCCTCCACAAAACTTTAACTTGTGGTATGACCTTTCTTGGCGTAGGACATGCTCCTTCCTATCCAAAATCTTGACAGTACCTTCTCATACGTTAAGTCTTGGCTATCTCGTCCGGGTTCTAACTCTATAATGTGATTCGGGTCTTTCACATATTTCTTAAATACAGATATGTGAAACACATTATGAACACGAGACATACTTGAGGTAACGCGAGTCTATAGGCTACATTTCCTACTCGATCAAGAATTTGAAATGGACCAATAAATCGTGGATTGAGCTTTCTCTCTTCCCAAATCTTGTAACTCCCTTCCATGGAGCAACTCGCAATAATACATGATCCCCTATACTAAATTCCACGTCCTTTCGATGAAGATCCGCATAACTCTTTTGTCGATCTTGTGCCGCTTTGTATACGTTGTCGAATCATTTGGATCTTTTCGGTAGTCATACGTATTCAACTTCGGGTCCCAACAAAGTGTTGCTTCACCCACCTCGTCCCAACATCTCTGAGAAGCGACACTTTTCGTCCATATAATGCTTCAAATGGAGCCACACCTATACTTGCTCGATAATCTGTTGTTGTAGGAGAATTCCACCAATGGTAAATACTTATCCCACCGCCCTTGAAGTCTCAGGACACGAGTCTTAATAAATCTTCAAGAGTTTGAATAGTCCTTTTCGATTGTCGTCTGGTTTGAGGATGGTATGCCGAATCAATCGTAAATCGTGCCCATAGCTTTTTTGCAAGTGACCCAAAATCTTAAAGTGAATCTTGGGTCACGATTCCAAACTATGGATACTGGGCATGCCACGCAACCTCACAATCTCATTCACGTCACATACTAGCAAGACGTTCAAGTGAATAAGTTTCCCGTATCGGCAAGAAATGAGCAGACTTGGTTAATCTATCAACAATAACCCAAATAGCATTGATGCCTTGAGAAACCGTAGGAAGACCCGTAATGAAATCCATGGTAATGTGTTCCCACTTCCATTTCGGAATCTCAAGTGGTTGCAACGGACCCTTAGGTACAAGATGCTCCGCCTTTACACGTTGACAAGTTAAACACATCGAGATAAACTTTGCAATTTCTCTCTTCATATTGTTCTACCAAAATGTATGTCGAAGATCACGATACATTTTAGTACTTCCAGGATGGATTGCAAATGGTGTATTGTGTGCCTCCATCATAATCTTGTACTTCAAATCAGAGTCGTTAGGGACATAAAGTCTAGAGTGGACTCGAAGTATTCCTTCTTCATCAATTCTCGCTTCCGGAATAGCTCCTTCTTGTACTTTCTTCTTCATACGCATCATTTCCGGTTTGGTGGCTGGCGAGCAACCTTAACTTTTCTATTAAAGTTGGCTCTATGCGTATACTTGACATTATTAACATATAGTAATATATTTAAATGAATTATTTTATCAAAAAAAGATAAAATATCAATTTTCAACAATTATCACAATTAAAATTTTCTCCATCTATATCCACATAAAATCAATATTTTTCTCATCATATGAATCAATAATTAATTATTCACAAATAATATTATCGAATCACAATATTGACAACCGTGCGCCTCAGAAATAGGGGCTTTCAATAAGAATTTCTTCATCTTGGCGCAATTAGGTGACCAAACCTCTCCTTAGACGTAACTTTCTAGACATCAATAATGTTATCTAATAATATTATTCAGATAATATGAATTATTGCTTCGATAATGAAAAATCTTGTGTAATGATAATTATCAAAAAACAAAGAATATAAAATATCAACGCAAACAATTATTAACTCAATAAAATCTTTGAATAGTAATTATCTGTAACCATTATCGAGTAAAGTGTCTTCTTACGTAAGAATCAACAATTGGTGCAATACTGGTATCTTATTGTGTTTTAACCACCGGGTATTTTAACGGTAGATAATTGATGAATAACTACTACCAATTATTTTTAAACAACTTATATTTGTCATTTTCTTCATCCAATCGCTTTCACGTTATGGGCCCACACACGGTCGCTTGTGGTCGCATTTAATATTCCCCAACAACAATGAATATTTTATAACCACTTGCTTATTTTGAAATATTTGCGTATCTTACCCCTAACTATCCACATTAATCAAATCAACCCTTACTATTTCAAAATAATAAATAGAGAAAATTAAATTTCATTAATAATAAGTTGGGGTCTTACATATCTAGTCAAATTATCTAAGTCCAAATCAATTTCAGAAATATTTTGGTGTACCGACGACTTTATCGGGTATTTATCGAGTCTAAAACTCTATCCTGCAGTTCAATAACTAAAAACATCAGTCGTATTATTTTTAATTGACTTATAATAATTTTTAAATAATTATTATAATTTATCATGATTTTTCAAACATCGGAATAATTATTAAATGATTTAAATATTAACTAATTCTATTATCATTAATATTTAATTAATATTAAATTATTAATGAAACCATTGCTAAAATATTAAAGTTATTTATAATAACTCAAAATATTTTTAAAGTATTAATATTACACTTAAATGATTTTTAAAACATTTAAAATCATTTTAAATAATTACCATTAATATTAGAATATTAATTTATTATTTATAAAATATTAAAATCACTTATTATAACTTAAAATATTTTTAATTCATTTATTTCCTTTTTAAATTATTTTAAATCAATAAAACCATTTTTAAACTATTTATTTAATATAATTATTAAATAAACTTAATATCATTAATATTAATTTATTAATAAAATTTACCATTAAATATCAAAAGTTATATTTTATAAATTAAAATATTTTTAAGTTATTTATTTTCATTTAAAATGATTTTTATAATATTAAAATCAATTTTAATTAATTAATTTAATATAATTACCAAATAAATCTAATATCATAAATATTTAATTATAAATATTTTCATGACAAAATATCAAAAGTTATAATTTATAACTTAAAAGCGTTTTTATAACCTTTAAATCATTTTTATATGATTTTTAAATCATTAATTCTATTTTTCCATTATTTATTCAATACATTTATTAAATGAATTAATTATCATTAATACTAAATAATTAATGAAAATTATAACAAAATATTCAAAGTTACATTTTATAACTCAAAAAATGTTTTCTAACACTTTATCCCCATTTAAAAATAATTTTATAATATAAAATCATTTTTTCTCTAATTTATTTAATATACAATTAAATAAATTAAATATCATTAATACCTAAATAATTATAATTATTAATGAAAATATCTCAAATTATCAAAAGTTATTTTTTATAATTTAAAATAATTTTTAAAACCATTTTATAATTTTTAGAATTTATTTTCTATTTTTAATCATTTTCCGAAAATTAGAAAAATACAATTATTAAAAACTGTCGCTATAGCCTATAGCACCACTAAGCGTCATTGTTGGTGTTCTTGGGGCTCAAGAACACTGACAAGCAGTTAGCAACGGGTCTCGTTTGACCACCTTTAATTTCCTGTTCATGCTTGTTCTGGCCAATCTAAGACTTCAATATTGTAGTTTACATGTAGTACTATAATTACCATCTATCACCTTGGTCACACAACAACTCAGATGCAAGATCTGAGCCTTAGAAATCATTGTCAGACGTTACCTGGGTTTTCTGGGTATCCCAGAAACCCAGTCAACTTCATAGTGCTACTTTGACGCTCGATCTAATCTAGGTTCTGGTCAGTGTTATAGTGGTCTAATGAGTCCGGGTTGTATTACACACAACAAGGTACATATATCAATCATATGGTCAGTCAAACTACATCAGAAACACAAGATATCGTCCGGTCAAACCATGTCATAAATGGTGTTCTTGAGTTTTCTGGGTTTCCCATAAATTCGAATTCGTGAACGAGTATACTAGTTTTACCATACATTACTTTCAGTTTGTTGGTTATATAAGAGATATAGACGTCGGGATTTGTAGACAAACTGATAAGTGGATTTTATATCCACGAATCGTTGTCCATTTAATGCTTAATCGTAGCTATTTTCTTGTTTTCATGTTCATTTTTATTTGTTTTGTGTTCTTTCATGTGTAGGGTGGTTGGTGTGATGAATGTAGAGAAAAGGAAGCATTTGGTGCATAATCGGAGCAAGAATTGAAAAGTGAAAAAATCCTTTGACAGTGGACTAGCCCGCCGAGGCGGGTATTTTTGCCTTAGACACCTCCGCCGGGGCGGGGGGTAGCAAAATATGGCAGTCCTTTGTTTCTTTGGACTCTACTGGGATATGGTTTCTAGCATTTGGATGGCAAGTAAACTCTAATGAGTAGAGGATTACTTATAAAAACGTGTGTTGGATGCTTATTACTCAATTAACAACGAATTAAACACATGACAGAAGGCAATATACAAAGATCAATTCCAGTTTTTGATAGCAAGCTTTGGAGGAGTATTTTGAAGAGATTTTCGTGACGATTGCAGATTAAGGCTACGTGAAGGGTGGTTTTGCATTATTCTTCATCTTAGTTATATAATTGTAATTGAAAGAATGTTTCCTTTAAATTATTCAGTTTTTATTTCATTCATTATGAACTAATTCACTTTTTAGGCTTATGATGGATCCTTAAGTGAAACGATGGTTTTATAACTTTGATTTCCAGTTTATAAAGCTATTTTCCAGTTTATCTATATTAATTTGAGCTTGAATTTATGAATTGCCTAATCAACAATTCTGTGTGGATTTGGATGGAATCGAGGGAGGATATTTGAATCTAGACTTAGTTACTATCGCATGTGTTCATGAATTTTGTGAATAGCAGATTCTTGATGAATGTTAAGGTAGAGATATACTTGCCATCGCATGTAATCGGATAGAGAACTTAATATTAAACCTTCTTGAATTTTGATTCACATAGAGATATAGTGAGTTAGTTTATTAAGGTGTTTAACTTGTTTCTATCTAAATTGTGGATTTAAGTTAATACGGTATTAGTGCATCGAGAGGTGACTAATACTACATTCGTGTTCTTGATTAATAAACTGGGATAGTGAATTGAATTGGAATAAAGGTGTAGAAATCAGAGTGAAGCTTAGGGTGAAATCATAAGTTTAATTCTCCATTATTTGTTTGAAATTCCAGATTTTGATATTTGTGATTGTTTTGTGATAGGTTATTCATTACTTAATTTAGTTCTATTATTTTAAATCATTAAATTGAATAGTTTAATAGAATTAGGATTAATAGAAAATTGATAATTGTGAAGTTAAATTTCTTACTAATTTGTCTCCGTGGGAACGATACTCTATTCAATACTATATTACTTGTTGACCACATATACTTGCGTGTTTTGTGTATATAGATTTTACCCAACACAAACCAATAGAGTACAATTTGTGAGCATTTATAATATCTAAACATAATGTAGATGCAAGATCTAATTAAACAAAAAACTTGTCAGACCACTGCCTAAACTTTCTGGGTTGCCCAGAAAGTTAAGCTTAATGCTCAACGAGGTTTGACCAATTACTACGATCGATCTGAGGCTTTATAAGGTTCGAACGTGCTTTGAACTTGTAGTACTCATGACATACTATAATCTAGATACAAATATTCATCCTAACAACATTCCAGAAACAAATCAAGGCCGGTCAAAGTCACGGCCAAAACACGTTCTTCAGTTTTCTGGGTTACCCAGAAAACTTATTTTGTGTTTGGTCAACGAACCTTAACCGTGAATAATTTTCGATCTACACATGTAGTGATCATGAACCCACTTGCAGATTACTAACAACATTACAGACTACAACTTCAAACCTTTAAATTACAAAAACAATAAACGAGAACAGATCTACAAGGCCTGACATTCATTGTCGGATAACAAAAACACAAATTTCCAGATTTTGTAAAATGTTAGATCTGAGCCAATAGATGTTATGGATCTAACATCTATCAACCCAGATCATCATTATACACTACTAACAACATATTTTAACACTTAATCATAACATTTAACATATCATCGAAAGTCAGATTTTCGATTTAGGTTTTATACCTTTATGAACAAATCTTTGATTCTTGGCTTCTGATTTGTTAAATGTGATCTTGGGGCTTGATTTATGACTGATCTAGCAACGCAATTTTGTGGGTTTGAGCTTGAGAGAGTTTGGCTAAGTGTAAGTGAACAAATGGGAGAAATAATGCACTTTCTCTTTCTTGATCTTATATAAAACTTGTATATATGAATGTGGCTGGTGGATTAGCTGAATTGTATAGCTTATAGGCATATGTCTATGCTTAGGGTGGCTTTGTCAAGATTTGGCAAGATCTTGCCTTCAATAATTCAAGAATGGGACAAAAAGGGTAAAATGGTCAATTGCATTTTAATTTTAATGGTATTCTTGTCCAAGGTACTTGAATCTAGGGTTTAATCACTAGATTTTAACCTTAAATTTTCCCAAATAATTTTTAGGGTTTAAAAAATTAAAAATTAAAGTGTAACAAAATTTTAATTAAAACACACTAATTAAAATTAAGGTTTTTAATAGAAAGGGTTTAAATAATTAGGGTTCCTTAATATTATTAGGGTTCCCAAATTAACAATTCAATTTACTAAAATAAAAATTAGGGTTTCTAATTTTTGCAATTAGGGTTCCTAATAAGCAAATTAGGGTTTCTAATTTTAAATTAGGGTTTTCATATATTAATTAGGGTTTTCCTAATTAACAGAAATTCTATAATATGCAACATAATTCATATAACACAATTCCTGACCGATCTTAAATTTCAGTTTTGAGTTTCTAATTATGGTTTATGACAGTAATACTAGGGTTTGTCGTGTTACACCATATGTGACTAACCAATATCAATCTATACATATATAGTATATATTTATAACACTGAAAAATAATATTATAACTAATATAACATTATTATTCTCATTCATTGCTCAAAATCCAAAATTAGGGTTTGGATTCCATATCTGATTTATCTTTCCTATATAACATTATTAATTAAGTTAAAATACTTAACTTAATAATCGAACTAAAATTCGAGATAATTAAATTGTAATTATAATAATTCCAATAATCATTTCATATATTATTTAAATAATATAAAAATCATATTTTAGCATGAGAAAGTAAATAATAAATACATTTCTACTATAAAATTAATTATTATAAGAATATACTTTATAATGATCAATAATTCTAAAATAAAATTATTTGAAAGTATTCATGTAATAAATAAATTTTATTTATCACATATATACATACACATTACTTGGCACATATTCTTATCTTTAAATTAATAATAAAAAAAAATTATATGCAAAATTTCTTAATTATTTATATAGAAAATATTGGGTTATTACATTCACCATCCCTTATAAAGATTCCGTCCCCGAAATCGCCGTTTTAAAACTCATACATACAAGGGTACATAGCATACACAGTCATTTCAAATAGATCCCGATCAGATTCGATCAAATCGGTCTTTAACTACTCAACATAAAGCTTGTCTATCTGATTAAACGGAAGTTCGATTTCCAAAAGAACTCAAATTCCTCCTTCAAAATTTTCTTTATAAAATAATTTATTATATATTGGAAAATCATGTATATCAAAATATACAAGTTATACGAATAATACTTGGAGTTGCATTCTTAGCTGCCACCGTATATTGGACAGTCATATTGAAGACTCTTGTGGTTGATTCTGTTGGTTTGTTTGTTGAAGTTGGTTCCGTTATCGCTAGAGTCCCGCTGCCTTTTCCCGTATTCGCGCTCCCTGTATCCCTTCCCTTTTTCAGACAGTCCTTCACCTTATGCTCCGTTGATCCACACCTGAAACACCCTCTGTTCATCCTTGGATTGGGGCATTTAGGAGAGATATGTCCCTCCTTTCCACACTTGTAACACATAGACTTACCTTTAAGACACTCTCCCGAGTGATTCTTTCCGCAATTCCCACACTGCGCAACCTGTTTCTTTCCACCTCCTGGCCTACTTATGGTATTCCCAAAATTTTCCCCTTTTCTTTTCCCAGTCCTACTACCACTACTTCCTTCTCTGAATCTAGCTTGATTTGTTTTCCACCAAAAAATTTGCCTCCCCTTTCATCGTATAGGTGACAAAAGCTATCTCTTTCCCCTTCGTTACCCTAGCTGTCACAAACACCTCTACAGGGTTAGTTGATCCTCTAAATCCTGGCTGTTTGATTGCCTTGAAGTCTTTGAAGTTTGTCGATCGATTATCTAGCTGATTTCCCACGGTTGATAATCCATTCTGCATAGCTTGAGCATTCATATTCACCAAATTTTGTGTTGGGTCTGGTTGTCCTCCAGCTTTGTTGACAGGTCCTTCTGCCTTTTGGTTTCATTTTTGTCTTGGCGGCATTTTCTGATTAAATAAGATCATGTTCATCTAATTAATTCATAGTACTTTTCATAGCATAGCACATACTGCTTTAAACATCTGATATCCCTTTGTGACACAAAAGTCGAGAATCACTGTCACAACTTATACAAAAGTTGAGAATATTACATTACACCCATATACTTATCATATACATATCATAGAATTATACACATTAAAGTAATAGTAATACTACATATTTCATACACCTTCACTAAGGATCAAATGCTTAGTAATCTATATATTCCTATTATCCTCAATAATCCATTCTCACATAACTATACCAAGTTCGTCAAACCTTCCACACATTATGAGTTTAAGAACTCACCACAAACATGAGTTTAAGAACTCGAGCTTAACTTTATATTCTCTAACTATACTCTACCTATCAGTTATACTATCATTCCTGGGTCCAGTACTACATTTTTCTAGTATAATCACCTCATTAGGGTTGCTTTCAAAGTGAGCCTCTATTTCAGCTATTTACTTTGATATTGGCTCGGATATGGAGGTTGACTCCTTCTTTATGATCTGAGGGTATCCTAATTCTTTTCCATCTGACATCTATACATATAAATTGTCCTGATTAGCACGTAGTATATACACACAGCAATTAATAATTTTATACAAGTTATCTTTTATTTTGTTTAATGATGAATTTATTCAATTCATCTCCTTTTAAACTCTATATGAGTTATTTATATTTTCAATGTTTCCCCTGTTCTAAGGTTATAGCCTAAGGTCTATCCCACCTAAGGTTTCTAACCCTAAAGTTTTGATACTAACTTGTAACGACCCCAAACTTGGGTACTTAAAACCCAAACTCGGTGCTTTACGATACCATTTCTATGAGCAGAATAATACTAAAAATATTAATAATAATATAAATATCAAACTTAATTTACATATATCAAAGTCAAATCCCAAGTACGCAACATTTACTACAATACATTACATGATAGATAATAAATATCATTGTCTTAATACTGTCTAACTATTACAAAAGTTAATATAAGATTATTTTGTTTGCTTTCTTTTTCCCTTGTTCTGGCCTAAACATTCCGGTGGATCATGCTTAGCTGAAAGCATTTAAATTTAAAGCAAGAATGAGCATTTGATTGCCCAGCAAGTAATAGCAACAATAAATATAAGACTGAAAGGATTAAACGTTTTCTTTGAATAACACTTCTATAATGAATCAACAGTTGTGAAGTAAGCTGAACCAATAATAACAACATACCAAATCTATCTCAAATTTTTAAAACTACGTTCTGACTATAACTGGAGATTAGTCGACAGACTATGAACATTGTTTTTAATTTTCGCTAAGGTTTAGCAGAACTTCATTTGCAAACCGTCATAACTTACGGGAACGAGGGTGATCATCCCAATGCGCCCTGTATTAACCAATACTACATGCAAGAACGGTATTATCGTTCACTCTATCCACCTTAGGTGCACAAAAGTTTTTCCATATTCGAGATGTTCATACTTAGTCGGGAATCTGAACCAAAACAATCTGATTGGATACAATAAAGTTCTATCTTGCTCAACAATATTTTTAAGTTTATGTCTAGCCAAATCAAATAGCTTAGACTGCTTTTAAGTCAACGTATACATACTCGAAATCAATAAGTATGTATCAACATGTGATTAAATACAATGGTTATCCAAGTGGGGACACTTGTCTAACCCTATATAGGAATTAACGAACAGAATAAATATCTGAATTATACAATAATACAATGATCGAATAATGTAAGAACTTGTATGAATATAAAGATTGGATACATAATCAATAACAATAGAGTTAATAATCTAGCACAATAATATGATTCTGAAACTTTCTTACTCATGTCCATTGCATAAAGGAAATGGAATGTTAGGATACTTGCACAATGTAAATAATAGTTAGGATACTCGAAATAGCCGCTTTATAATAACGATAAACTTAGTTTTATCATTTACACCGAAACCTATCATTAATAAGATCATCCGGTCGATTAGAATAATATATCATATCACATAGTATTGCTAATTGCAGTCAACACATAACCTAATCACATTGTCACATATGTTTAACAATCATTGAATCATAAACAAACACGTATCTAGTCAAATTATCTAAGTTCAAATCAATTTCTGAAATATTTTGGTGTACTGACGGTTTTATCGGGTATTTATCGAGTCTAAAACTCTATCCTGCAGTTCAATAACTAAAAACATCAATCGTGTTATTTTTAATTGACTTATAATAATTTTTAAATAATTATTATAATTTATCATAATTTTTCAAACATCGGAATAATTATTAAATGATTTAAATATTAACTAATTCTATTATCAGTAATATTTAATTAATATTAAATTATTAATGAAACCATTGCCAAAATATTAAAGTTATTTATAATAACTCAAAATATTTTTAAAGTATTAATATTACCCTTAAATGATTTTTAAAATATTTAAAATCATTTTAAATAATTACCATTAATATTAGAATATTAATTTATTATTTATAAAAATATTAAAATCATTTATTATAACTTAAAATATTTTTAATTCATTTATTTCCTTTTTAAATGATTTTTAAATCAATAAAACCATTTTAAACTATTTATTTAATATAATTATTAAATAAACTTAATATCATTAATATTAATTTATTAATAAAATTTACCATTAAATATCAAAAGTTATATTTTATAAATTAAAATATTTTTAAGTTATTTATTTTCATTTAAAATGATTTTTATAATATTAAAATCAATTTTAATTAATTAATTTAATATAATTACCAAATAAATCTAATATCATAAATATTTAATTATTAATATTTTCATGACAAAATATCAAAAGTTATATTTTATAACTTAAACATTTTTATAACCTTTAAATCATTTTTATATGATTTTTAAATCATTAATTCTATTTTTCCATTATTTATTCAATACATTTATTAAATGAATTAATTATCATTAATACTAAATAATTAATGAAAATTATAACAAAATATTCAAAGTTACATTTTATAACTCAAAAATGTTTTCTAACACTTTATCCCCATTTAAAAATAATTTTTATAATATAAAAATCATTTTTTCTCTAATTTATTTAATATACAATTAAATAAATTCAATATCATTAATACCTAAATAATTATAATTATTAATGAAAAATATCTCAAATTATCAAAAGTTATTTTTTTATAATTTAAAATAATTTTTAAAACCATTTTTATAATTTTTAGAATTTATTTTCTATTTTTAATCATTTTCCAAAAATTAGAAAAATAAAATTATTAAAAACTGTCTCTACAGCCTATAGCACCACTAAGCGTCATTGTTGGTGTTCTTGGGGCTTAAGAACACTGACAAGCAGTTAGCAACGGGTCTCGTTTGACCACCTTTAATTTCCTGTTCATGCTTGTTCTGGCCAATCTAAGACTTCAATATTGTAGTTTTACATGTAGTACTATAATTACCATCTATCACCTTGGTCACACAACAACTCAGATGCAAGATCTGAGCCTTAGAAATCATTGTCAGACGTTGCCTGGGTTTTCTGGGTATCCCAGAAACCCAGTCAACTTCATAGTGCTACTTTGACGCTCGATCTAATCTAGGTTCTGGTCAATGTTATAGTGGTCTAATGAGTCCGAGTTGTATTACGCACAACAAGATACATATATTAATCATCTGGTCAGTCAAACTACATCAGAAACACACGATATCGCCCTGTCAAACCATGTCATAAATGGTGTTCTTGAGTTTTCTGGGTTTCCCAGAAAACCGAATTCGTAACGAGTATGTTAGTTTGAACATACATTACTTTCAGTTTGTTGGTTATATAAGTGATATAGACGTCGGGATTTATAACGCAAAAATATTTTCTAACACTTTATCCCCATTTAAAAATAATTTTTATAATATAAAAATTATTTTTTCTCTAATTTATTTAATATACAATTAAATAAATTAAATATCATTAATACCTAAATAATTATAAGTATTAATGAAAAATATCTCAAATTATTAAAAGTTATTTTTTTATAATTTAAAATAATTTTAAAACCGTTTTTATAATTTTTAGAATTTATTTTCTATTTTTAATCATTTTCTAGAAATTAGGAAAATAAAATTTTTGAAAACTGCCGCTATAGCCTATAGCGACACTAAGCGTCTCTTTTGGTGTTCTTGGGGCTCAAGAACACTGACAAGCAGTTATCAAAGGGTCTCGTTTGACACCTCTAATTTCCTGTTCATGCTTGTTCTAGCCAATCTAAGACTTCAATATTGTAGTATACATGTAGTACTATAATTACCATCTATCACCTTAGTCACACAACAACTCAGATGCAAGATCTGAGCCTTAGAAATCATTGTCAGACGTTGCCTGGGTTTTCTGGGTAACCCAGAAACCCAGTCAACTTCATTGTGCTACTTTGACGCTCGATATAATCTAGGTTCTGGTCAATGTTATAGTGGTCTAATGAGTCCGGGTTGTATTACGCACAACAAGGTACATATATCAATCATTTGGTCAGTCAAACTACATCAGAAACACAAAATATCGCCTGGTCAAACCATGTCAGAAATGGTGTTCTTAAGATTTTTGGGTAGAAAACCGAATTCGTGAACAAGTAGGCTAATTCGACCATACATTACTTTCAGTCTGTTGGTTATATTAAGTGTTATAGACGTCGGGCTTTGTAGACAAACCAATAGAGTACAAGTTGTGAGCATTTATAATATTATCTAAACATAATGTAGATGCAAGATGTGACGCCCCCAAAATAGGTATACATCACCTATTCTGAGTTGTCAATACATGGTACAGAAACAACTACAACTTTATTATTACAACAGTAAAACTGTGAGTTTGAATACAAATATTATCTTCTAGACAATATCTATACTCAAATAAATCCTCATCACATTTATTGATACATTATTTTACAAAAATGGTGAGGACTACTAAACAAATCTTTTCTAAAACCTTCATTCCATACCTGACTCGTACTCGCTTATATTCTAGCCTCCACGAGAAAAATGGAACAAAAAGGAAAAGGGTGAGCTCAACTAGCTTTCGATAAAGAATATTATGACTAAGATAATATACAACAAATTATCGTTAGTCTTCAACAGGAAAAATATAATAGAATACAATAGACAACAAATTTTAAATCAATATTCGCAATTGAAATAATAATTCATTAGAAGAGTTAAGTAGAGAATGCAAACTACTATCTTCTATGTATGAATTTAAAAGTTCATAAATCTATCTTTTATCCCCGTAACATCAATCAATATACATCCGGAATCAAATATTCATCTTTGCACTCACAGCCAAAGATATTCATCGATTAGTCATGTTCATTTAAACACTGTTCATCTTTGCACTACTGGGCCAAAGATATTCTTGAAATCATTCATCTTTGCTTTTCTACAGCCAAAGATATTCTTAAGAAATCATTCATCTTTTGCACTCTGAGCCAAAGATATTCCATAATATCATCATTTAAGACCGAGGATGATGAAAAATATATTTTTTTAAAGAAAGCGAATCCGATTGAAACAAAATGACAAGGATTAAGGATTAAGGATTCGTACTTGGTTTTATCCACGTCCAAAAATACCTCAAAAATAATCATAGTGGTGTAAAATTCAAGAATGATCAAAACATGGATACAATCAGAGTTAGTATCCGAATAGATGTTTTAGACGAAAAGAAGAAATTTTATTTTTTAATTGAATAAGATCAGATATCGTGAATAGTCAGATATCGTGAATAGTGCCGATATCGTGAATAGTAACTCAGACACCAAAAGATAGAAATTCCACAAAAACATCTTCACGCTTCATGGATAGTACTCGTGAATAGTAACTCGTGAATAAGTAACTTCATGAATAGTAACTCGTGAATAGTAACTCATGAATAGTAACCCATGAATAAGTAACCACGACATGAAAAAGTTCCAAATTTGATAAAAACTTCAGATCAACATTTAAATTATAATGATATTGAAGAAATAATATCATACTGAAAAAATAATATCCCTTACCTCGAAAGATCAAGATTTCTTAAATAAACACAGGATATAGGCTATGACTTGAATTTGCACAGTATAGCAATACTCAAACTATACTCAAAATACTCACAAGAATACGCTCGATAATATAGAGAGAAAACTTGATTTCGGTGTGATTTTCAATTCTAACCTAAAGCACCTATTTATAGGAAATTGCTTAGAAACACAAAAGCGTAAAATTTAATAAATTAATATTATAATTTTTTCTACATCCTCCCACGCATCAAACATCTGAATTCAGCAACATGACATGTGTTAAAGATGCCCACCAAACACAAAAAACGTTTTTGTGAATATAAATATTTAAAACTTCCAAAATCAATTATTTTGACTTGAACTTCAATAATTCATAATAAATAGCCCTTTCATCAGAAAATTCGAATCTCGGAAGTTTTTATAGGAAATTCAATTCTCTACAACTTTGTAGAAGAAAATTTTTCCAAATTCCAAATAGAAATTGGACCGAAATCCACAAGCAAGCGATTTTACTGTTTATAATCAAATTTCGATCAATAAATGGGGTCCTCAGGCATGTTTAACATGTTTTAAACATTTATTGCAACAAAAATACTCTTCCTCCTCGTATACTCATATATCCCACATTCGTTGTAAAAATATCACCGTTAATATATTATTAAAATAATATATTTAAATGAATTATTTTATCAGAAAAAGATAAAATATTAATTTTCAACAATTGTCATTTTAAAAAATTTTCTCCATCTATATCCACATAAAATCAATATTTTCCTCATCATATAAATCAATAATTAATTATTCATAAATAATATTACAGAATCACAATATTGACAACCAGGCAGTTCCCAGGAAAGAGGGGGCTTTCCAATAAGAATTTCTTCTTACTAGCCAAGCAATTAGGTGACCAAACCTCTCCTTGAGCCAGTAACTTTCTAGACATGCCAATAATGTTATCTAATAATATTATTGAGATAATATGAATTATTGCTTCGATAATGAAAAAAATCGTGTAATGACAATTATTGAAACAACAAAGAATATAAAATATCAACACAACAATTATTAACTCAATAAAATCTTTGAACAAGTAATTATCTGTAACCATTATTGAGTAGTGCCTTCTTACGTAAGAATCAATAATTGGTGCAATACCGGTGTAACCGTCAACAACGCAGTATTAGTGTGTTTTAACCAACGGGTATTCCAACAAGATAATCTGAATAACTACGTAGTTATTTAAAAACAACTTATATTTGTCGTTTTCTTTATCCAATCGCTTTCGTTATGGGGCCCCACATGGTCTGGGCTGCCGTCGCATTTAATATTCCCGACGGTCATTGAATATTCCACGACCAAACGAATATTCCCCGACAATAATGAATATTTTATAACCACTTGCTTATTTTGAAATATTTGCGTATTTAACCCTTAACTATCCACATTAATCAAATCAACCCTTACTATTTCAAAATAATAAATAAAGGAAATTCCTTTTTATTTAAAAATTTCGGGGTCTTACACAAGATCTAATTAAACAAAAAACTTGTCAGACCACTGCCTAAACTTTCTAGGTTACCCAGAAAGTTAAGCTTAACGGTCAACGAGGTTTGACCAATTACTACGATCGATCTGAGGCTTTATAAGGTTCGAACGTGCTTTGAACTTATAGTACTCATGACATACTATAATCTAGATACAAATATTCATCCTAACAACGTTCCAGAAACAAATCAAGGCCGGTCAAAGTCACGGCCAGAACACGTTCTTCAGTTTTCTGGGTTACCCAAAAACTTATTTTGTTTTCAATCAACGAACATTGACCGTGAATAACTTTCGATCTACACATGCAGTGATCATGAACCCACTTGCAGATTACTAACAACATTACAGACTACAACTTCAAACCTTTAAATCACCAAAATAATAAACGGGCACAGATCTACAAGGACTGACATTCACTGTCAGACAACAAAAACACAAATTTCCAGATTTTGTAAAATGTTACATCTGAGCCTATAGATGTTATGGATCTAACATCTATCAACCCAGATCATCATTATACACTACTAACAACATATTTTAATACTTAATCATAACATTTAACATAGCATCGAAAGTCAGATTTTCGGTTTAGGTTTTATACCTTTATGAACAAATTTTTGATTCTTGGCTTCTGATTTGTTAAGTGTGATCGTGGGGCTTGATTTATGACTGATCTAGCAAGGCAATTTCGTGGGTTTGAGCTTGAGAGAGTTTGGCTAAGTGTAAGTGAACAAATGGGGGAAAATAATGCATTTTCTCTATCTTGATCTTATATAAAACTTGTATACAATGAATGTGGCTGGTGGATTAGCTGAATTATATAGCTTATAGGCACATGTATATGCTTAGGGTGGCTTTGTCAAGATTTGGCAAGATCTTGCCTTCAATAATTCAAGAATGGGACAAAAAGGGTAAAATGGTCAATTGCATTTTAATTTTAATGGTATTCTTGTCCAAGATACTTGAATCTAAGGTTTAATCACTAGATTTTAACCTTCAATTTCCCCAAATAATTTCTAGGGTTTGAAAAATTAAAATTAAAGTGTAACAAAATTTTAATTAAAACACACTAATTAAAATTATGGTTTTTAATAGAAATTAGGGTTTAAATAATTAGGGTTCCTTAGTATCATTAGGGTTCCCAAATTAACAATTCAATTTACTAAAATAAAAATTACGGTTTCTAATTTTTGCGATTAGGGTTCCTAATCACCAAATTAGGGTTTTCCTAATTAACAGAAATTCAATAATTTGCAACATAATTCATATATTAATGTAATTGTTATGAAAAGGAAATTAACTGAGTAATATTAGTTAATTTGATTAAGTTAAAATTATATTATAAGAGAGTATAATTTAATTATTATTGTGACGATGGAGATTATTATGAATTAAATTTTGTAAATTATGTGGGTGATTCACTTAATTAAAATAGTGAAATAACGTAAATATATTTGTTTTAATAAAATAAGAAGATAATGTGATGTAATACGATTGTGCATTTCAGTATATAGTTAAAATATTTATGGAATAAAATAACTATTTTATGGGAATTGTTATGGGATAATTTATTTAAAATGTGATAGTATTGATAGAATGAGAAATATTCTAATTTAATTAAATAATTAAATTAGAGGATTAATGATTTATTAACTAAAATTAGAGTTATATTGGTTAAATAATTTAATCAAATAAAAGGTGACATTTGTGAACCATATGATAAGTGGGATTATTAAAATAATTTAAAAGAAAATTGGGTTCTAGTCAAACATGGCCTAGAGACCCTTTATATTTTGTAACTGCTATTTTAAGTGTGCGTATAATGGATTGGCTATTAGTTTTTTTTTTTACGTATTGTAATAGTTAACCTATATTGACACACTAAAAGGAAGAAAGTTGCAGTGAATTGAGAGAGGAGATAGATTTCTGAGAAATTGAGAGAGTTTTGAGAATCTAAGGAGGAAGAAGAAGGAGATTAATATCATCTAATTGAGCTTAGAAGAATCAAAGGCAAGTTCTAAGGTTTTTTTTGATTATTTTCTAAAGTATACTTCTCTAAAAATGAATTTCTATGGTTAATCTATTAAGGAATTTGTTATATATGTTCTTGAGTATGTATAATATGTTCAATATTGTTTATTGTTGAGTGTTCGGTAAACAAATTCATATTATTGATGATAAATAAGAAGAGTTTGGTTTTGGCTTAAAATATGTATTTTGGGTCTGTTTTGAAACTAACATTGGTTAGGATTTTATGTTATAATTGTAAAATTGGTGATGGATTACGTTAATACGATAATAAACGAAAATAACGCAAGTTGAATGAATCAATTTGGTTAAGAAACGAATTCGTAGTGAATGAATTCGCTAAACATGTTAAAATATGAAAATTTAGTATGAACATGTGTTTTGGGTTAAGATTTAGGCTAGCTAGTGTTTCTGTAAATTGTTATAATCCTAGTATGTTGTAGTTATATGAATTAAGAATCCATAGAATCAAAAACAGACTAATTTGGATGTGTATAACTAAAGTTATGAAGATTAGTAGGAGAAAAATGGCCAAAAATTGCGAGAACGGTAGATTCAGGTCCCGTTTATGCTAACGGGCGCAGCTGCGTTGTGCCCTAAGTCATTTGGGGTGCATCTGCACTCTAGGGTGCAGCTGCGCCCAAACTATGTCAGGTGTGACTATTTTGACCTGTTTTAGTAAAATAGGCATAACGTTTTCATACGAACTCCGATTAAAGCGATTCAAGATGATCCAGAACGAGGACGAATAAACCTACAACTTGTATTCTTTAAGTTTTTCAATTTGAAGTCGGTAACAATAGTCAAAATGGTCATCTTTATGACTAATGCGTATTCGGAGGCAATCGGAGGGCGTCGGTCATACACATACACAAGTATAGTGATGTCGACGATATTAGATGTTGTTCTAAGTTTTATAAAATGAATATTATGATGTATAATGATGCTTAACATTAATAAATAATATATTAGATAAGTTGTATACGCATACTAAGTACACACAAGAGAGACAAATTGGGCGTGTGACGAATAAACGTCAAAACGGCATGATAAGTGTTAATGAACGTAAATAGTGTTTTAAATAAAATGAAATGAATATTATAAGATATTGAATAGGGTTAATATAAAACCAATAAGTAGTCCTAGCAAGACTTAAACACTTGAATGAATTCGAGTTTGACTAAGAAGAAATATAGTGAGTTATAAGTCTAAAGTTAACACAATCAAATTGAACATTGTGTATTGATTAATAGGAAGGGTTATAGGATGTAGATTAAAGTTTACATTATAACTACTATGCGTTTCTATGTAACTAATAGTTAATGTGAATGATTATATAATTGTGTAGGGCACGTGAAGTGCAAATATCAGTAAGTTGTTAAACTGTTATTGGTAAACAACGATCAAGGCAAGTCTTTCAGTTTCTATTTGCTATGTAAACTTGATGATTAACTGTTTTAAATTGTTATTGTAAAGAGCATGATGTGTTATATATATGTTGAAAGTGTGAAATGTTAAAGTCAATTTATAACTACGTTGATTGAGTAAAGCATGTTGATTGAGTAAGGAACTCAATCTTTATACTTGTTATATGAACTGTAGCATGCATGTTATGTTAGTCCAATGTTTATGAGATATGTGTTAAGCATGTTATTATGTTCTATGTGATGCATGAAAACTGTTAGATTTTGATGAGCTGTCGAGCTCAACCTTGCAAATAACAACTTTTGCAGGTTCAAGATTCAAGGTAAAGTTATGTGTTACTTGAAAGACATGAATCAGATGTGATACTTGAAGATTTATATACTTTGGTTGTGTTATTATTATTTGAACCATGTTTAAGGTTCCGAATAATGTATTAATATTGAATTGTAATATCGTTTTGCGATGTAAACTATTGTAGTATTAAAATGATTCTGAGATATTTAGATGTAAAGGTTGAGGGGTTTGGGAACGAGGATAGTTTGTAATAGAGAAATTTTAATTATTCTATAAATTTCAATGGTTATATTATCATTTAATGATGTAAAATTAAAAGTTGAATGTATTATTAACGACCGAAGTCGAGAATTAAATTGTACGAATTTTGGGGACGTTACAGTTGGTATCAAAGCTGTAGGTTATAAACCTTAGGTAAGAATAATATCGACGTCGAGATTTTTAATTGTCCCTTTCGTTACTTGTTCTTTGGTGTTCTCATTTTAGGTGAGATTTGTTTGAAAAAACAAGTGAAAAAGGTCAGACATGTATAATGTCGACGATGGATTATTAAGAGTCGTGATTGGTTTTTAAATGGTTGTACCAACACAATCGAGAAAAGGTTTGCACATTGACCCGGTGATGTGACACATCGCTAAACGGGTCGAGAAACCGAGATTCATTAGGTCCGGGGACTTGGTTATGCGGAGGAAGGTGTTAGGCACCCCAAACATCCGTGTTACCACGTGGACCGCCTCTTTTCAAGAAACTATTATCCGAATGTGTGTGTGTGTGGGTCAATGTTGTTATTTGGAAGTAGTGCGAGGCCTCGTTAGCACCTATATATATTGTGGTTTGAATTTATGTAAAATTCAAATTTAAGCAAGATACGGCGGTGATGTTTTATAAAAGAGGTTTTTAAACCACGATGCTCAATAGTAATTGAGACCTTTTACACTCCCATTTTATTAAGTGTTCATTGATTGATTTTATTTGACAGATGTGAGGCATCCGTACGAAAATAATGTACAAAATAATGCCGACTTCCTCGTGGGTATAAGAACCATCTAAGGAAATTTAAACATCGCAGAATAATTTGCAAGCTGCTTATAACTGAAAATGTCTATCATGGGAACCGAATCTAGATCCAATAGGCTGAATCTGTGATCACATGATTCCTAGGCGCACAAGATACCGTAATTTGTATGAAAGCGATGGCGGGTATATATAAAAGTCAGTAAATATATATATAAGGACAAGATCACCAACCACGAAGCACCTCCATGGGGATCGAAATGTAAATAAAAGTCAGTAAAAGCTATCAATATACGGAGGAAACTCCAAAGGACAAAACGAATAAATAAAGACATAAATACGATCAACCACCACGAAGGAAACTCAAAGCGGGACGAAATGTAAATAAAGATGTAAGCGATCAATCGCCACTTAAGTAAACTCCAGCAGATTTAAACGTAAAGAAAGTCAAAAGCGATCAACCACCACGTAAGTAAACTCTAGGTGGGACGTAAAAATATATATATATATATATATATATATAGCGATAAACGCACGGATGTAAAATTGAGCTCATCGAGCGAGAGTTCGACAACGATTCATATATATAAGTATATATATATAAAAGCGAGTAAACGCACTGTATATAAAAATCGAGCTCATCGAGCGTGAGTCCAGACATACGTTAATATATATATATAATATATATATATATATATATATTAAAGCAAGAACGCACCATGTCAGAAAGTGCAGGCTCATCGAACAAAGTTCGACATTACGATAATATATATATATATATATATATATATATATATAACCGATAAACTCTCGCATAGAGAGTCTAAGCTCATCGAACAAAGTTCGACACACATATATATATATATATATATATATATATATATATATATAGCAAATAAACGCTCGCATCAAGTTCAGAGCTCAATCGAGGCATAACTCGATAATGTTAGTAACATATATATAAATAATATATATATATATATATATATATATATATATATATATATACAACCGAAATGAAACCACTGATAGAAAGTCCCGCAAAAGCAAGCAACAAGACTCTCAGCGTGAAGAAGGGTGTGTGCAGAGATGAAGAGAAAGACTCTAAAGTGTGTGAGAAGGCTTACAGTTGACTAGCAAAGAAGACTTCTATATCTTTAAAGTGGGTAAACACGGGCAAATTGGGCAGGGCTTCCTCGCCGTTTTTTCTTGCAAAATGGGCAGCCCAAGCCCTCTATTTATAGACGATTTAGCCGCAGGTGTACCAGAGGCAACCTGGGAGGGCCCGGGTTTTTTGGGTCGGGTCGTCTCGTAGTACGTGCACCCAGACACTGTAATGTCCACTCGAATTTTCAGAAGTGCAATCTGGGCATCCGTTTGAGGTATACATGACCTATTTCGGACTGCCATTGTCGAGAGTTGTACAATGGCATGGGATTAGAGTTTGTATGAAGTCATTGAAGATGGGACGATGCCCTCCGGTCTTCAAGCTTAAAATTCTATCTATTACCCCGCACAATAGTCACTCAGGATTGGTTAGTCTTGTGGGACATCGTTCCGTAGAGTTGTTAAGACGACGTGGCGTGGCATTGCGTTGGCTAGATGACGATGTTGCCCCTCACCGGTGTTATCGCCGGATCGAACTAATAAAGCAGACGTTGCTTAGAGCTTCGCTGAGATTGGACTGCTGCATTTGTTGAAGATCCTCATTATCATCTTTGAGGTGTACATGTCCTCCCGATGTTATCGCCGGGTTGGTACAGTGTATCTCGTTGTGAGCGCCGAGATTGAAGCTGGTCACATTTAAAACAAGCATTTCTGGGGTTATCGTCGAAACTGCATTCCTTGGGGTTATCACCAAGGTTGGTGGCTATTCCCATGACTGGGACTGAGACTGGATACCTCGAGGTTATCTCCGAGATTAATCGGTCTTCTCCGATGTATGTTTTGGTATTGGATCTGCACATCTCGGGGTTATCTCCGAGATTGGATTTGTTACTCCCAGTGTGCTCTGGGGTTGATGCTGAACTTCTGATAGTATCCGGTATGGATATGGATTGTCTTTCAGGGTTCCCTCTTAAAAGACGAATCTATCCTCCTACAATGTCAGTGACAGTAGTACAGAAAATTTTAACTGTCTACAAGTACCCTAGGCTATAACCTTAGAGAATCAAGGAGAAGATGATAAAGAAGTTAAGAATCAAAAAGTTATATTTAAGTATGGTACAATTGTACTCTTTAATAGTTGATGTATGGTATCTGGCTAAACGATTCCTTCATAGAGCGGAGGTATATACAAACTAGCAACTCGGAACCTAGTTTGTTGGTTGTTTGTGGGAAACCACTTAGCGTACCATATTGAAACTGTTAGAGACTCGATGTGTACCAAGTATAGAAAATGGATACGTATGATGAAAAAGGAAAAGAGGATCGTAAAACAAAACGATTACGAGTTAAGAAAAGAATTTCAAGGGAGATGATTATAGAATAAGATCACGACGTGATCAGTTTAAGTTATAAAAGATAGATTGTGACGCCCCCAAAATTAGGTATACATCACCCATCTTGGGTCGACACTTACATGGTACAGAATTTAAAAACAACTTATTAACATAACTGTCGTGTACAATACGACATAAAGCGTGAGTTTAAATACAAATATAAATCTACTAGATATTATACAAACTCAAATAAAAAGTCCTCATTACAGTTATTATCACACTATTTTACAGAATAGTGAGGACTACTAATGCTATCTTCAGGACCATCACTCGTTTCCCCGACTCGTCCCAGCTATATTATCATTTCCTTAAGAGAACAGTGAAAGAAAGGGTGAGCTCAACTAGCCCAGTAAGAAATATTATGACTAAGATAATGCAGAATAAATTATCAATAGTCTTCGATAATGTTAAACTGATAAAATACAATAGACAACCGGTTTAAGGGCAGGTGAATACGTGATCCATTAAAAGAGTCAGTAGAAAATAAAGTCTACTATCTTTTAGGTTTAAAAGGTTTTTCATCTTGCTTATATAGTGAGACTCGACTTTAATAAATATTTCACATCATCGAATCACCCTCGCACTTTCTGGCCGAGGATATTCTTTAGTATCACGACCACAATTATTCATGCACTACGGGCGAGAATATTTGTGTATTCATTAATGGTCGTGATCATGCCAACAATCGTCCATCAATGCACTACGACCATCGAGGATTTTTATCACATCATTTGTAACATTACGGTCATGATTACAAGAATAATCTCGGTTATAATCATACCAAGTCCATCTATGCACTACGTGCCATGGATGACTTTCAAAAAAATATAAACATGAGGATGATGACAATGATATAAGAATTCAATAAAACAAGTTCAAGAATTATTTTATCCGGGGAATTATTAACGCCCAAATTGTCAACACGATAATCTTTGTTTTTGTAGAGTAAAATTCAAGAATGATCGGAAGAATATTTCCATGAAAGATCTTTGGATGAAACGCAAATATCAAGGATATTCTACTAATTTCATGGAGTATAGAAGTCAAAGTTTTAACTATTTGGGTATAATAAAGAATGGAATAACAAAAGAAATCACCATGCATGCGATAATCCGCTTGCATGCAAAAGTTATTCCAATGAATAATAAATAACGGAACCGGGTGTCGTGAAATTCACACCCAAGCAGGATGTTCCAATGAGAATAATAAAGATGGAACAGATCCGGTGTAAAACACATGATAGGATATTTCAACAGAATAATAAAGCGGAACCGGTCCGGTGTAAAACACATGCAGACAAGATGTTCCACAGAATAATAAAGATGGAACCGAGGTGGGTGTAAAACACATGACGAGGATGTTCCAAATGTAATAATAATAAAGGCGGAACAGTGTCCGGTGTAAAACACATGCATGAGGATGTTCCAGCAGAATAATAGAAGAATGTCACCAAGTATAGGGTAAACCACTTATACAAAGTTATTCCAGCGAGTAATAATAAGCAATGGAATAACAACAGATTCTCTTCGCTGAATAAGAAAGAATAACACCCCTTATATTTGGTAGGAGATTGAATCTTTATGAAGCAGTAGTAACAAAATACTCTTCTTCTTTCTCTCTTATTCTCTATACTTTTCTCTCTATAGCTTGAATGAATTCGTGAAAAATAATGAAGCCTACAGGCCTCTAATTATAGAAGATTTCTAGCTTAGCAGACCTTAGTGTGAAAAGGCAAGTGGCTTGATTAACGGTTTTGACCTCAGTAATGTGAAACGACAAGTGGTTCGGACGCTTTGTAATGTGAAACGACAAGTGGTTCGGACGTCTCGGTAAAGGTAATTACTATTAACGAAGGTAAATACTATTGAAGGTAAATAGGTAAATACTATTTCGACGAGGGTAATTATTATCGATTGAAGGTAATTACTATTCACAAGGGTAATTACTATCGACGAAGGTAATTACTATCGACGAAGGTAAATACTATTCACAAGGGTAATTACTATCGACGAAGAGACTCTTAGATGATGACATATGAGCCCCCATAAAATAATCAAACTTACCACAAATTATTTTTTTTCATCAACACATATTTAATCTTTCAACAATTATTAATCATTTATAACTTGTCGTCTCAATTATTGATTTAATACTATAACATATTATACTGATGATCTTTGTGACAATAATTGAATCAATAATATAAGAGATATGATGCAAAGCCAATTATCGTAGTAATAATTGAAAGCATAATGAGTGACTTCTCACGTAAGCATCAATAATCAATACTGAGTGTGCTACTACGCAACTACGCCAGACATCGTATTTTTACCCTTAGGGTAGTTCAACAGCTTTTAACAGTAACACCTCATAGTTATTTTTATAAAATATTTTTGTCATTTTCTCAATCCGACAATAATTCTGTTGTGGGGTCCACCAATGATTGAGCCATTGTACGAATATTCCCTAACAAAAAGAATATTCCCTGACCAAACGAATATTTTATAACAACTTGCATACTTTGCAAAATTTATAAATATTACCCACAACTATAACATTATATCAAATTTATTCCATAATATTCAAAAATAATATTTATAGAAAAATTCATCTTTATTTATAAAAGCTGGGGTCTTACAACCTCCCCTTCTTATGAAATTTCGCCCTCGAAATTAGGGTACGTACCTGGTATGTCGAAGAGGTAAGGATACCTTGATTTCATTTCAGATTCTAACTCCCAAGTCATTTCCTCAACATCGTGGTTCCTCCACAAAACTTTGACTTGAGGTATAACCTTGGAGCGTAGAATATGTTCCTTCTTATCCAAAATTTGAGCAGAACCTCTTCATACGTCAAATCTTCCGCTATTTCGTCCGGTTCTAACTCAATAATATGGTTCGGGTCTTTCACATATTTACGTAATATAGATATGTGAAAAACGTTATGAACACGAGACATATTTAGTGAAAGCGAGTCTATAGAGCACAGTTCCTACTCGATCGAGGATTAAAATGGACCGATGAATCGAGGGTTAAGTTTTCCTCTCTTTCCAAATCTTGTAACTCCTTTCCATGGAGCAACTCTTAACAACACATGATCTCCTATATCGAATTCCACGTCCTTTCGATGAAGATCAAGATAACTCTTTTATCGATTTTGTGAGGTTTTTATACGCCGCTTCGGATCGTTTGAATCTTTTAAAAGTAGTCATACGTATCAACTCCGGTCCCAACAACGTTGCTTCACCCACCTCATCCCAAAGATACTTTGAGAACGACACTTTCTTCCATACAACGCTTGAATGGAGCCATGCCAATACTTGCTTAATAATCTGTTGTTGAGGAAAACTCCACCAATGGTAAGAACTTGTCCCAACTCCCTTGAAATCAAGGACACAGAGTCTTAATAGATCTTCAAGAGTTTGAATAGTCCTCTCCGATTGTCCGTCCGTCATTCGAGGATGATACGCCGAAGCTAAATCGTGAAGTCCTGCGTGCCCATAGCTTTTTGCAAACTAACCCAAAATCGTGAAGTGAATCTTGGGTCTCGATCGAAACTATGGATAAAGATACCATGCGATCTTACAATCTCGTTTATATACATACTGATCAAGACGTTCAAGTGTATAAGTTTCTCGATTTCGGAAGAAATGAGCAGACTTGGTCAAACCTATCAACAATGACCCAAATCGCATCAATGCCTTGAGAAACCTTAAGAAGACCCCAGAATTGAAATCCATGGTAATGTGCTCCCACTTCCATTACGGAATTTCAAGTGGTTGAATGGACCTTTTGGTACTTGATGCTCGCTTTAACTCGTTGACAAGTTAGACACCTTGAGATAAGCAGCGCTTATCTCTCTTCATATTGCTCCACCAAAATGTATGGCGAATATCATGATACATTTTGGTACTCCCGAGATGGATTGCAAATGGTGTGTTGTGTGCCTCCATCATGATATTATACTTTAAATCGGTCGTTAGAACACAAAGTCCGGAGTCGACTTCAAGTATTCCTTCTTCATCGATTCTTGCTTCCGGCGATAGCACCTTCTTGCACTTTCTTCCTCATACGCATCACTCTGTGTGCGTAGCTTGAAAGCGACTTTAACTTTATCAATTAAAAGTCGGTTGCTCTACTCAGTATACTCGCTATCATCACACGCGTCCTTGAGTCTTTAATTCTATCTTCATCCTTTGTAAGTCACACAAAATGGGCATTTCGTTGACAATATCGCTTTTCAGACTTGATATGATTTTCTACTTTCGCGCGCCACTACCACGTTCGCTTTTCCAGGATGGTATTGGATGGTATGATCATAATCTTTCAACAGATTCAAGCCAACGTCGTTTGTCGCATGTTGAGTTCCTTTTGAGTGAAGAAATATTTGAGGCTTTTATGATCCGTAAAGATCTCCACTTTCTCCCATACAAGTAATGCCTCCAAATTTTAAGTCTGAAGACAACACCGCTAACTCTAGATCGTGAGTAGGATAATTCCTCTCATATTCTTTGAGTGTGTCATGAGGCATAAGCTATTACTTTTCCATGTTGCATGAGAACACATCCCAACCCTTTGCTTCAAGCATCATCAGATGATGACAAATCCTCCGAGCCGGATGGTATTGTCGAGCAGTCTTTGAAATAAGTCTCCTCTTGAGTTCTTGAAAACTCTTCTCACATTCTTCGCTCCAACCGAACTTTGTATCTTTCCGAGGCGGTGAGTCGATGGAATAGCGATTCGAGAAAATCCTTCCACGAATCTCCGATAATAACCCGGCTAAACCGAGAAAGCTACGTTTTTGATCCATCGATTTAGGTTGTTCCCGGCTTTGAATAGCTTCAATCTTTCTTTGGGTCAGCAGATATTCCATGACTTGATACCACGTGCCCAAGGAATGCTACTTCTTCTGCCGTAACTCGCATTTCTTCAACTTGGCATAAAGCTTATATTCACGAAGCTTTTGGAGTGTCACCTCAAGTGTTGCTTTCATGATCTTCACGGCTTTTGGAATAAATAAGGATGTCATCAATAAAAGGCGACCACAAAGTGATCTAAATATTCCTTGAATACGGTTCATCATATCCATGAAAGCGGCGGGAGCATTAGTCAATCCAAAGGACATGACTAAGAATTCATAATGCCCGTCATCGAAGTTCCGAAAGCCGTCTTTGGAATGTCGTGGTTCTAATCTTCAATTGGTGATATCCGGAACGAAGATCAATCTTTGAAAAGAATTTGGCTCCTTGCTGTTGGTCAAACAGGTCATCAATACGTGGCAATGGATACCTATTTTTGATGGTGGCGTGATTCAACTCCCGATAATCAATACAAAGTCGCATACTCCCATCTTTCTTCTTCACGAATAGAGCGAGGAGCACCCCAAGGAGAAGTACTAGGGACGAATAAAGCCGATGTCTAACAATTCCTGCGGTTGGGTCTTTAACTCACGAAGTTTGATAGAGCCATTCGATATGGGGCTTTGGAAATAGGTTTTGTCACGGGTTCAAGGTCGATACAAAATTCAATTTCACTTTCTGGGGTAGGCCGGGAAGTTCTTGAGAATACGTCAGAAATTTATTAACAATAGGAATATCGTTTAAAAACCGACGTATTTTTATTTAAATCGTGACATGAGCTAAGAAAGCTTGACATCCGTTTTCAATAAACGAATAGCTTTATGGCTTGAGATGACCGTGATTGATTTTAATGGTTTAGTCGTTTGAATTCGCATAATAGGTTGATTAGGAATATGAAAGCTAACAACCTTACGAAAACAATCAATTTTTGCATGATAAGTAGTTAACCAATCAATCCACAGAATCACGTCAAATGCAAGTATTTTTAATGAAATAAGATCGACGGGTAATGTGAGGGTACCGATTTGAACCAAACAAGACTTATAAGCAAAGTGGATGTAATGAAGGTTTCTCCCAACGGAGTTTCCACAGATAAGTCAAAGTCTAATTTCTCCGGAGTCAAATTTAATCGATGGCGCAAGTAGGAGAAATAAAAGAATGGGTAGAGCCCAGATCAAATAAAGTATAGACTTCATTAGAGTTTATGATAAGCTTACCCGTGATGACCTCATTCGGATTCCTTGCTCTTTGGGAGGTCACAACAAATGCTCTCCTCGCACTTCTGGGTTTTGAATTTTACGGGATGGCCTTTGGTGCCTCCATCCTAGTGAATTTGTCTTCTAGAAACGACAAAAATCGAGCTAAGTGACCTTCTCTTCCACAATTATAACACGCTTTGACTGGCATGACGCAGTTTGATCGATGTGTCCCTCTCCTCCGCATTTGAAGCATATGATAGGTGGTCTTTCTCCTTCCTTAACAATGGGTCTTTGGTCTTTGACGTCTTTCCATCATTGTTGAATCTCCTTTTCTTGAAATGTCCATTCTTATTGTTTTGGCCTCGATTACCACCGAAGTGGTTACCATATCTGGCCTGTAGATTCCCTCCACGCTTGTTGTCACCGCCTCGATGACTATTCTCGCCGGTATTATAATTTCTTAAATTTACTCGCTCTCTTTTAGTTGCGTTGACTCATTATCGCGCTCCACTAATCGAGCCCTATTTACAACATCCGAATACAAACACGGTTTATGAGAAATAAGATGTTGACGTATCTCGACTTCAAACCTCTTAAAAACATTCGCGCCATTCTCTCTTCATTATCCACAAGTGGGGACGAACCGTGATAACTCCGCAAATTTTGCCTCGTATTGCGACATGACACGGCCATATTGTTTTGTTCCAACTTGATAAACTCCACCTCCTTCATGTGGCGAATACTTTCGGGAAAGTATTTGTCGTTGAACGACTCTGGAACTTCTCCCAAGATATCTTGAAGCAATTTGGTTGAGTACGTTTTACCGATTCCCACCAAGAATCCGCCTCTCGCGCATGAACATAAAGGCGCAGAAGGAACCTTTTCGCTCTCGGAGCATCCCAAGACATCAAATATCTTGGTAATCTGCTTTATCCATGCTTCCGCTTGAAGTGGTTTTGCTCTCCTTAAACTCCGGTGGTCCCGGCTCCTTAAATTGTATAGCGACCGCCCGAGAGTTTTCCGTATTTCCACCTACGTTTTGGGACGAGGAGTTGCTCGCTTTCATTGCCAGATAAATTGCATAAAGCCTCTCGAACATTTTGATCATTCGTCATTTTAGTCGGTGTTGTTGTTTGCATGAGGATTGTCGCCTTCTCGATGCACATTATCTCGATTATTGATATGTGGTGAATCAACAATCGTCTGCGCTCCATTGCTATTCTCAACATTCTCATATGTCATTTTCGACATCGCCACAAAACAAAAGGTTAATTGGACATGTAACAAATTATCCCTATCTTTGACCAACCAATAAAATATCACATAAACTTAGGTAGGTCATACTAGCGAAGGTATTCCCGTCTCTCCTCCTAGTACTATTCTCACATCTTAGCCGGGGATCATATCCTAAGCTCGATACCAATCGCGACGCCCCCAAAATTAGGTATACATCACCCATCTTGGGTCGACACTTATATGGTATGTAATTTAAAAACAACTTATTAACATAATTGTAGGTACAATACGATATAAAGCGTGAGTTTAAATACAAATATCGTCTACTAGATATTATACAAACTCAAATAAAAGTCCTCATTCAGATTATTATCACACTATTTTACGTAGAATAGTGAGGACTACTAATGCTATCTTCGAGGACCATCACTCGTTTCCCGACTCGTCGTCAAATTTATATTATCATTTCTCAAGAGAAACGGTGAAAGAAAGGGTGAGCTCAATTAGCTTTAGTAAGAAATATTATGACTAAGATAATGCGAGAATAAATTATCAATAGTCTTCAATAATGTTAAAGCGATAAAATACAATAGACAACCGGTTTAAGCTGCAATGAATCTGTAATCCATTAAAAGAGTCAAGTAGAAAATAAAGTCTACTATCTTTTAGGTTTTAAAAGGTTTTTCATCATTTGTTTATAATGAGACTCAAACTTTAATAAATATTTCACATCATCGAATCACCCCGCACTACTGGCGAGGATATTCTTTAGATCACGACCACAATTATTCACGTACATTACGGGCCAAGAATATTTGTGTATTCATTAATGGTCATGATCATGCCAACAAGCGTCCATCAATGCAATACTACCATCGAGGATTTTTATCACATCATTTGTAACATTACTACGGTATGATTACAACCGGATAATCTCTCGGTCATAATCATACCAAGTCCATCTATACACTACTGTTACGGATGACTTTCAAAAAATATAAACATGAGGATGATGACAATGATATAAGAATTCAATAAAACAAGTTCAAGAATTATTTTATCCAGGAATTATTAACGTCCAAATTGTCAACACGATCTTTGTTTTTGTAGAGTAAAATTCAAGAATGATCGAAGAATATTTCCATGAAAAGATCTTTGGATGAAACGCAAATATCGAGGATATTCTACTAATTTCATGGAGTATAGAAGTCAAAGTTTTAACCAATTTGGGTATAATAAAGAATGGAATAACAAAAGAAATCACCATGCATGCGATAGATCCATGCGCGAAAGGTTATTCAATGAATAATAAATAACGGAACTGGTCGTGAAATTCACGCAAGCTGGGATGTTCCAACAAAATAATAAAGATGGAACGGATCGGTGTAAAACACATGCGATAGGATATTCCAAGAATAATAAAAAGCGGAACCAAGTCCGGTGTAAAACACACATGCATGGATGTTCCAAACAGAATAATAAAGATGGAACCAGTCGGTGTAAAACACATGCATGAGCGAGGATGTTCAGCAAGAATAATAATAAAGACGGAACCCGGTCGGGTGTAAAACACATGCAGCACGAGGATGTTCCAAATGAATAATAGAAGAATGTCACCAAGTATAGGGTAAACCACTTATACAAGGTTATTCCAATGAGAATAATAAGCGATGGAATAACAAACAGTTCTCTTCGTGAATAAGAAAGAATAACACCCTTTACATTTGGTAGGAGATTGAATATACTGCAAAGCAGTGTAGTAACAAAATACTCTTCTTCTCTCTTTCTCTCTATACTTTTCTCTCTATAGCTTGAATGAATTAAGTGAAAAATAATGAAGCCCTCAGCCTCTATTTATAGAAGATTTCTAGCTTAAGACCTTAGTGTGAAAAGCAAGTCATTGACGACCGATTTGACGCCTTTGTAATGTAAAAGCGACAAGTGGTTCGGCCCGTAATGTGAAACGACAAGTGGTTCGACGTTTGGTAAAGGTAATTACTATTAACGAAGATAAATACTATCGACGAAGGTAAATACTATTCACAAGGATAATTACTATTGAAGGTAATTACTATCGACGAAGGTAAATACTATTCACTGAGGGTAATTACTATTGACGAAGGTAATTACTATTCACAAAGGTAAATACTATTGACGAGGGTAATTACTATTGTGAAGAGACTCTTAGATGATGACATATGAGCCCCCCATAAAATAATCAAACTTACCACAAATCATTTTTTTTCATCAACACATTTAATCTTTCAACAATTATTAATCATTTATAACGTTGTCGTCTCAATTATTGATTTAATACTATAACATATTATACGGATGATCATGTGACAATAATTGAATCAATAATATAAGAGATATGATGCAAAGAATTATCGTGAAGAATAATTGAAGATAAATTGAGTGACTTCTCACGTAAAGATCAATAATCAATACCGAGTGTCTTGCTACTATGCAACTACGCGTAGACATCGTACTTTTACCACCGTAGTAGTTCAATGCTTTTTAACATGTAACACCTCCATAGTTATTTTTATAAAATATTTTTGTCATTTTCTCAATCCGATAATAATTACATTGTGGGGTCCACCAACGATGATTGAGCCATTATACGAATATTCCCTAACAAAAAGAATATTCCCCGACCAAACGAATATTTTATAACAACTTGCATACTTTGCAAAATTTATAAATATTACCCACAACTATACGTTGTAAGACCCCAGCTTTTATAAATAAAGATGAATTTTTCTATAAATATTATTTTTGAATATTATGAGATTACTAGATCACAATTCTTTACTAGCAGTACATAATTTTTTGTTTTTTCCAACATAAATAAAAGTGCTGAAACTAAATTTGCTAAACAATACTTGATTCTGCTTATTTATTAATCATCTCCTGTCATCAATGGCACGTACAAAAACTTAATGTAAAGGAACAGATGGGTAAGGCTCTACAGAGCATAGTAGCATACAAACCAGAACTGCTGCAAATGGATGAAATTGGGGATACAGAAGATAGTAGCAGCCTAGAGTCTCTCGAACTTGGCCAGTGAACAAGCAGGCTCCGCCTTCCAAATGCATCTTTCCCAAACCAAATGGTCTTTTGAACTTTCATGTGCACTCTCTCATGTGCTTTTTGTTGTCCACAAGGCATTTCAAAACATCTGACAACATACCCTGCTGCTGTAAAATACTAGAAGAGTTTCAACTTTCAAGTATCAAGTATATAGTGCGATTATGAGGGATTGGCTATTTACAGGTTTCAAGCAATTGTCATATGTAGTACATACAGCCCTGCTATTGATATCAAGCAAAAATTCATTAATTAGCCACCATTTACATAATGATCCACTGTATGAAAGAAAAAGGAGCCCTCCCTATCCCTTCACCCCAGAAAAAATAAAAAGCACCAATCCTGGAGACGTTGAAGTGAAAATTAGGTACAACAATGAAGAATACTAATAGCAAAAAAAAAAAAGAATTGCAGCTATCATACATATGAAAGTTGAAAACATGGCAGATATGCAACAGACAATAAAAAACACTGAATAACACACTAAAGCTCTTTTAAAAACTTTAGTTGCTACAACACATCATATCTATAAGCTCAGAACATGCTTGAATAACGATACATGCACGTGTGGGTATGAAAAATCAGTGTTATCAATTCTTTTCTAACTACTGATTTACCTATCTAATATATTGTCTGCATCTATAATATAGATTCCCAATTTTTACAATTATATGGCTGAACCCCATCTAAGTCGGTATCTACAACCGCATGTTACTGCTGTGTAAGGTGTATGATGTGCTTAGTTGAATATTCCACCTCAATTTTATAAAGAGTAAGTATATATTACATGAAATAGGATAACGCTAAGCTTTCAATGTGATCAATACTAAATGAAACTGGATATAACTTCTAACTTTCAAAACAAATAAAATTGAGTGAGGGCGAAGTTATTTTACCCTTGGAATTTATAAGACTCATTAATTTATATCAGTGGTTTAAATATCGTGTTATCAAATTGGAGGGTTTAGTCCAATAATGATATTTTCAAATTCAAAAATTCAAAAATTCAAAACAAACGAAAACTGATCATACACAAGATAGCCATTCAAAGTCAATCTAGAGCACAAGTTTTAGTGAGAATGTAGTTCCTGACACTTACAAATTGAACTCCACTGCAGAATATCATAAATCAACACCCTCGTCAAGGCCTTTTGAACTGATCATCACATTTGAATCTATTTGCTTGTCAAACTTTCAATCTAGAGCACAAGTTTTAGTGAGAATGTAGTTCCTGACACTTACAAATTGAACTCCACAGCAAAATATCATAAATCAACACCCTCGTCAAGGCCTTTTGAACTGATCATCACATTTGAATCTATTTGCTTGTCAAACTTCCTTTTTCTCCGAGCTTCGAAGTCTTGAAATCCTTCCATCTGAGAGCAAATTAGTAAGTTCTATTTGAGTGAATAAACATACTTCGGGTTTACACTTATAATCTAGAAATGAATCTAGCAATGCTCAAGTAAACAATGATTTACCTACTGGAACTGATCCATAGAGATGGGATTATCATGCAGGGAAATATTCTGCAGACTTCTGCATTCTTTCAATAAATTATTAGGTATTTGCAGGATGTGATATGCATAATGTTAATTTATTGCTTATGGTATCTCCTGCTTCATATATATATATATATATATATATATATATATATATATATAATTTAAACTCTGGGAAACAATCTAGAAATGTGGAAGCTCGTATCACTTTCGGAAGGATGAAACCATAAAGCAGCACATGCTGGCAAGCCAACTGCAGTCACCAACACAATGTAAGTTGCAGCATTATAAATTAACATATATAAACAACCCCAGAGATATATTACAATTCAGGGAAGCATTCTGTAATCAATAACTATACTTGTAATGAAATCTATGGAATCACGTGTGCTGCTGGGATGGGTGGATCTAGACCTGGCAAGCAGGTGACGGGCCGGGCCGGGCAGGGCGGGGCCGGGCAGGGCGGGCCAAAACAGGCCGGCTAAAAAACAGCCCGGGTTTTTATGGTTGAGAAAGTGAGGCCCGTGGCCCTGAGGGTTAGGCCGGGCCGGCCATGGCTTTTTTTTTTTTAAAATCTTGATACACCAAAAATAGTAATAATAATAAATATTAAAAATAATAAAATAATTTATAATAAACAATAATTCTAATTACTTAAATTAACTACATACATTAATATAATTAACTTCATCATATATGTTACATATATGTTACAGATGTTGCTGTATAATGTATATATATGCATGCACCGACTCTGCAAAAGTAATAAAATAATCAAAAGGTTTTTGCCCGAATATATATTGTCTACCATTTTGAGTATGGCTAGTTGGCTACACTTGTTATACTAATTAAGGTTATATAGTATAATTAATTGGTAATTATATTAAGGGGACATGCATTAATCATTATCATGTTTTCGACGCGTGATTTTATATAATTAATTATAAGAAAGATACATTTCTGATAATTTTAATAGTATTATTAATTAATTACCTACATTAACTACATATCTTAATTATAATTTTCAATTATAGTTAAAATATATTGAAGATTGCATTAAAAACAAATAGTAGTTGTAGCTTGGTTGGTTTGAACTCTTATTTATTTACTTACAATGTCTTGTGTTCAGTTCTCACAACCCACAAAGTAAAGTAACATTTTATTTTGAAAAAAAAAAATGTAATGACCACTGGCTTGGTAGTAAAAAAAAAGGGTTTAAGTGAAATTAAATCTACTACCAAAGTTCTGCTTGGCCATTGCTGCTATGACCCATGGCCTGGGCCATCTTTGCCAGGTCTAGGTGGATCAGTGTTAGATTTGCTCCTGCTGTGAACTGCTTCTGCCAAAACACGTATCCACCCACAGAACGTGCACCCACGCATGGACCCTCTCACGCTCACACAAACACACACACACACACACAGAGAGTACACTAAAATATATTACAAGGGTTGGATAAACAATCGCTTGTAATAGAGAAATTTCTTTAAAGTGACTCAGGTATTATGCAGATAACGATGAAATTATGTCAAAATTCTGAAAAAAGGTAATATACAAATATCATATATAATATCATGTAAGTAATAATTTGAAATGTTAACCAATTACCTGTTTCACGCTATTATTGTTCAAGCAGAGCGACTTTAGGTGAATGAGATTGCAAACTAAAGCAGGAAGTTCTTTAATAGACTTTAGCTCAATCTCGAGCTCCATCATGGTGGTAGCCTCACTGGACCTAATAACAGAAGTCAAAGCCCTAATCGCCGCCACAGCCTCGACCAGATCAAACTGTTTTCGCCAGTTATTGAACTCGTCAATCACGCTGAAGGGCTTGCCAGAATCGCTCAACCTCAATGAATTTTCCGGCCCTTGAACCGCCGATGATGGACAATTCGCGATTGCTTGTGCGGTGGATTTGATGCGCGAATCCCGATGGAAACGTGATCGGAGCCGCCGTTCCAACCCAAAACCCTGTCGAATCCCGATTGCCTGTACTGGGCCATTGCTGCATTGTTCGATCAGTCGTTTCGGATGTAAAGAGAGAATCTGGTGGGTAAACTTTTATAGGGTTAGGGTTTGGAGTGATGAAGATAGTGGAAATAGGAGTGACTGGAGCGACGACATTCGTAATTGAGAGAGGAGGGCGGTGAGTTCCGGAACAGATGGACTCTATGCCTATCTGTGCGTGGGTTGATACTATTGTTTAATTTTTTTTGGGTTTTTGATAATAAATTAGTAGTACTTGGTACTTACTCTTTATAAAATTAAATAACTTTATTATGTTTTAGTTCATAAAAGATAATAAATTTTTCGAAAATTAATTATTATAATTTAATTTTATAATATATTTGGAAAAAAAAGATAAAGCTTATAATCCAAGAATAGTTAGAGGTATACCATTACTATTTTTCTTTTTATGTTTTATTTTTGGACTTAAAAATATTTTTATGTTATATTTTTTGTGTATTAGATAAATTCTAGGCCCATCTATATATATATACTCATCTTAAATCTCCACATTAAACTAATATTATATTTTTTGTGTATTAGATAAATTTTATTATCATATATATATATATATATATATATATATATATTTATAAATTTATCTCTAAATATTCATATAAATATTTATAAACAAATATTCATATAAATTTATCTTAATTTAAAATGTATAACCAAATATTTATTTATAAATTTATAAATATTTCATCTAAAATTTAGATATAAATGTTTTTTATAAATATTTATATGAATATTTAGAGATATGGCTATTAGGCAAAATGACAGAAATTAGGATATGGTACATTGGCTAAAAATTAGAAATGCATCCAACGCTACTTTAAAAAATATTTTTTTAAAAATGATTTTTATTTTTTTAAAGTAATTTGAAAAAAATAAAAATATGATCCAATGCCAAACTAACTGGCATTGTAACTTTTTTTAAATTTTTTTATAAAGTAAATTTGTAAAAAATAAGAGTAAGATGTAACATCATTTTAACTGACGTTGGAATCTCTTTTTTTTTTTTATGTCTTTGATCTCTTGTACTTGTTTACAAACATAAATATTTTTTATGTTTATTCTCTATCATCGGCGTTGGAAATGAAGGAGTATATAAAACTTTAGCTATAAAAAAATAAAAATAAAAATTTTAACGCCAATTAAAGTGACATTGCATCTTACTCTCTTTTTTTACAAATTCGTTTTTTTAAAAAATTTAAATAAAATAGGCATAAAATTGATATTACATTAATATGGGTCAAACTATCTTATTAGGAATGACTTATAAGTCATTTTTGAATAACTTTATTATGTTTTAGTTCATAAAACATAATAAATTTTCTTCATCTTTTATGTTTTCTCTTAAAAGTGATAGTATTATAATTTAATTTTATAATATATGTAGAAAAAATATAAAGGAGAACTAAGAATAGCTAGTGGTATACATTACTATTCTTCTTTTTATGTTTTAGTTTTGGACTTAAAAATATATTCATGATTCAAGTTACTCCCTCCATCTAAGAATACAAATTTTATTATTTTATATAATTTCAAGTTAAATATTTACTTATATTAAATAATCTATTTTTTTATAATAATTTATGCGTAATATCCTTAGTATTAAATGTAATATTTTTATTATTTATAAATATTTATATAATATCACTAGTAGTGGATTAATAAATTATACTAATTTCGGAACAATTCCACATGAGTCGCAGATGACAGCTAGACTTCCTAATTCTCTAGTTTGTACTCTCTCACTAACTTCACTTCTTTTTCCTTGTCTTTCTCTCTCTATATGTATGTGTGTGTATATATAATATAATATAATATAATATAATATAATATAATATAATAAAAATAAAAATAAATATGTATATATAGTTTATTAGTACCAGCTCCACCCTTTATTTTAAAACAAGAAGTATTAAAAAAAGATATAGTAAGGTATATAGTAATTTTAAAGTAAAAATACTTGTAGCTTAGTTGGTTTGAGAAAAAAACATTGTTATTATTATTATTATTATTATTATTATTATTATTATTATTATTATTATTATTATTATTATTATTATTATTATTATTATTATTATTATTATTATTATTATTATTATTATTATTGGTGTTATATGATTGATCCATGATAGTGGGCTCATATAATATATGGGATAAATCACTTTTTTTGGTCATTATGCATTTTAGAAAGTCTGATTTTTAAATTTGTAGTTATCAAAACTTTTTGTTACAATCGAATAATTGTACTCTCAAAAATTACAAAATGGTCATTCCGTTTGATTTCTGTCCAAAAATTTGACGGAAATGCTAACTGTACATATTGAGCCGTTATTTTTGCTCACGTGGAGGGTTAAAAATTTTCTTAAAGAAAATGTTACTCACAAGTCTCGTACTCTAGACTTCTCCAAACTAGAAACCATATATTCCAACAAAAATCATTGTACCAACTATCTACCATGCTTAAATTTATGTAATACTAATATTTAAACTAAGTAGCATCGTTTTTAGGAATTATAATAATAATTGTAATAATGATGCTAGTTAGTATTATTATTATTATTATTATTTTAATTATTTTTATTTTTATTCTCTTCTACATTAATTACATGTTAAAAGTATTAATATTTTTTTCATTCCAAAGTCCCATGCATATGTCTTCGGCAGAAACTTGCCATGTACCCTCTTGTTAGTGTACTAATATAATGGAACAAAGTTCGCAATTAAAATAATTAAAACTTACAAACTTTGGATCCATAAATTAAAGTTACTGTTTCTATATTTTTTAGGCTCTTCACAAAGTATTTATTGCTCTATTTTAACTTTTTAAAGAAAAATTCCTTCGTTGCAAAAAACAATATAAGTAAAATAAATGTAGTTTAAATTTAAATAATTAATATAAAAAATTGTATTAAAGTAATTTAAATTTAAATAATTATTTTATGCTGCCGACGATCGAGTATAAAGTTATAAACATCCATTATCCGTATTTAGATAGCGATGAGAAAGGGACGGATCCGCTGAATTACATGGGTGAGGCGATAGAATGGGTCATTCCGACATGAATGGAATAAAACGCGTCAATTATATAACCCTTCTAAACACTTTATTTGTCTCATTATTTTAATTTCAGATTATTCTATTATTAATTAATTTTTCAAATTCTTTATTTCTTTTTTTCTTAATATTCTCTTTTTCTAACTATCTTAATTTTGAGTTGTTCTAATATATTTTTTGTCCTTTTATTTTGATATTATATTTCAATTTCTTTTGGTATTAATATTGTATTTTCTTATTATTTTTATATTTGATCATTCTAATTTTGATATTACATTTTCTTTCTATTTTACTTCTTTATTATTTACATTTATTTTATTATTGTTTTAACTTTATTTCATATTATTCTAATATTTAATTCTCATGTTATTTATTATATTTAGTTTATTATCTATATTAATGACATATTTTAGTTCAAGCTTATTTAATTTGTTTTATATAAACTTTTGTGTTAAAATGTCTGGGGCAGTGGCGGAGCTGTTTTAAGGGCAACATACTTAGCTGCCACTGCCCAATTTTTAATTATTATTATTTTCAATAAATTTAAAGAGATGGACATACACAAATAAAGCAATGAATATATATTATTAAAATCACGTACACTTGTAATAAAATGAGAGATAAATGGTTGATTGATTATTTAATTATTTACATCAAAAATGAGATAATTGAAACAATTGATAATGAAGTTAGCGTAAAATATTTTTAAATTATGGAGTCTAGAGTCATTGTAAGTTGTAAACAATCTTATGTTTAGTTAATATTTGAATAATTTTAACTTATAATTTACTGTACGTATTTAAATTTTATTTGTTTTATAATTTTTTTGTATTAAAATATGTCCCTACTGTACATAAATCCTGACTATCCTAATTACAATAATTATTTTATTATTAAAACAATTATTTTATTATTATTTAAAATTTTAATAATTATTATTATTATTGTAATACTACTAAGTGTATTATCCCTTTTTGGTCATTGTATTATTACAATAATAATAATAATAATTATTACGATTATTATAATTATTATTATTATTATTACAATTCCTAGAAGCGATGCTACTTGGTTTAAATATTAGTATTACATAAATTTAAGTATGGTAGATAGTTGGTACAATGGTTTTGTTGGAATATAAAGTTTACTAGTTTGGAGAGGTGCAGAGTTAGTTTGAGACTTGTGAGTAAGATTTTCTTTAAGAAAATTTTTAACCCTCCACGTCAGCAAAAATAACGGGCCACGTCGGCAAAAATAACGACTCAATATGCACAGTCAGCATTTTCGTCAAATTTTTGGACAGAAATCGAACGGAATGACCATTTTGTAATTTTTGAGAGTACAGTTATTCGATTGTAATAAAAAAGTTTGAGAACATGATAAAAAATCGGGACCCAAAGACAAATGACCAAAAAGTGATTTATCCCTATGATATATCATAGGAGTAGAATCATAGATGGCATTAGCGAAATATGCGGTCTGAAAGTTAGATGTAGCTAAGATGCCATTTTAATAGTCGTTGAAATTTTTTTTAATAGTCATTGCAAAACATTGCACATTGAAATATTGGCTCATATTATTATTATTATTATTATTATTATTATTATTATTATTATTATTATTATTATTATTATTATTATTATTATTATTTTAAGGCAACATTTTAATAGTCGTTGCAAAAAGTTATATAAAATATGCAGCGAAAATAAAAATTGTTCTTAAATGAATGTGGTCCATATTAAGGTGACGAAATATAAGAACAAAAAACTTTTGTTGCCGCGATGAGGAGAAATCAAGTGGTTAGAAATTTTGCAACGAATTTCTAACGAATTTTGTTTCTAAATTTTGCAATTACTTATGAATTTCGTTGCAAAAAGTGAAAGTCTGACACAATCTGCAACGAAGGACAAGATTCGTTGCTAAACATACACTTTTAGCAGTGACTTATAAAGTCGTTGCCTAAAAAATCGTTGCTAAACCCCCATTTTTAGCAACAAAAAAGCTTTCGTTGCCCACGATGGCGGGAAACCAAGTGGCCGAAAATTTTGCAACGAATTTCTAACGAAATTTTTTCCCACCAATAAATTAGCAACGAAATTTTGCAACGATTTATGAATTTCGTTGCAAAAAGTGAAAGCCTGACACAATCTACAACGAAGGACAAATTTCGTTGCTAAATATATACTTTTAGCAACGACTTATAAAGTCGTTGCCCGAAAAATCGTTGCTAAAGGCCCATTTTTTTGTAGTGATCTCTGATTTATTATTGATGAAGGCTATTGATAATTTAATTATCTTTAGTCATGATATTCTTTACTGAGCTAGTTGTGCTCACCCTTTTGCTTCACAATTCCTTTCAGATAATAAGAGTGTAGCTGGGTCGAGCGGGGGCAACAAGGGAATAGAACGGTGGTCATCATTTAGTAGTTATATTTGGTGAATCAAATAGGGTGAGGCGAACCCAACTTTAGAAGGGAGTTTTGCCACTATCATACAAGATGTCTAAAGACATACAACCTCGTGTCATCATAAGACAGGGTTGTGCACATCCACTTACTGAGTATATCTACGCGCACTACCTATATGATCTTGGTGTTTGTTTGAAGTATAATTCTCAATTAGAGACAGTGGAGATAATGATATGTCAAGAGAAGACTCACCATTAGAAAAAATATGATAGTAATCTTCTCGCTTTTTTCGTGGGGTCTATTAGATCAACCAAGGATAATTACGTGGCTATATGATATCTATAATAACCTGTACGCATGGCCTCCCGTATACGAAGGTTTTTCTTGAGCACTTCCCAAAGATTTTAATTTCTAAAAGCAGGTTTTTGACTATACCTTTTATGTAAGGTGCCATTGTGACGTCTTTATCGAGGTTGGGATGTGAGTCACAGTTGGTATATATTTGTATCAAAACTCACAACACATGAGTTGTTGTATTTTGCACGATAATTGTTGTAATAAAGTTGTAGTTGTTTTCTGTACCATGTATTTGGCGACTTAGAATGGGTTGGATGGAATGGACCTGTTTTGGGGTTGTCACATTTGGTATCAGAGCTTAGGGATATGATCTCTGGCGGAGATCGGGGAATAGAACTAGGAGGGGAGAGATGAGTAAATCCTTCGCTAGTGTGTCCTACCTAAGCTTATTTGTTGGTCAGTCATAATATCGGGATATTATGTGATATGTTAATTTATTCAATTAACCCTTGTTTTGAAGCAGTATTCTAGAATGATATCTGAAATACAGGAGATGAGCAATGGAGAAATTATGATGAGAGGGAAGATGGAATCTGAAATGAAAGCAAGGCATTCTCAATTCTTTGAAATACTAGGTACGTAAATTTTGGGGACAAAATTTCATAAGGAGGGGAGATTGTAAGACCCCGAATTTTATAAAATAAAAGTATTCAATTTTTTTTATTTAGTAAATAGTTAAATTGATAACAGTTTAAAGTTAAGGGTGACATATGAAATTTTTTCAAAATAAGCAAGTGGTTATAAAATATTCATTGTTGTCGGGGAATATTCATTTGGTCGTGGAATATTCTTTACGCTTGGGAAGGGAATATTAAATGCTGACCGTAAAACCATTTGTGGGCCCCATAATGTGAATAAGCTATCGGATGAAGAAAATGACAAAATTGAGTTTTTATAAATAAGCAGCGTAATCGTTATGAATTAACAATTGTTGGAATACCCGGTTGGTAAAGTAAAGTAATGTCTGGCGTTGTTGCACAAAGAGTGCTTTACAGTATTGCACAGTATTTTTTCAATTATTGATTCTTACGTGAGAAGGCACTACTCAATAATTATTACAGTAATTATTGTTCAATATTTTATTTTATTGATTCAATAATTGCTGCGTTGATATTTTATATTATTGTTGTTTCAATAATTGTCTTTGCCGCTTAAATATCTCCATTATCGGATCAATAATTCATATTATTTGAATAATATTATTAGATAGCATTATTGGCAATGTCTAGAAAGTTCTGTCAAGGAGAGGTTTGGTCACCTAATTGCGCGTCAGTAAGGAGAAATCCTTATCGTAAAGCCCCCTTTCGAACAGGGGCTATCAGTTGTCATTATTGTGATTCTCGTAATATTATTTGTGAATAATTAATTATTGATTTATATGATAATGAAATATTTATTTGATGTGGATATAAATGATGGATTTATTTATGTGGTTATAAATAAAGGAATTAATGTTGAGGTATTTTATCAGTATTTTGTCGGATTGGAGGTATTAAAAGATCAAATCGATTGTTCTTCTGACTTTATTGTGTGAGTTATAATTTTTAATCGTAGTTGGATCGTTGTGATTTTTGGATATGTTATACATATATAAGTTGAGTATATGTCCACAAATTTTGAACCGTTAAAAATGAACGAATGATTTGTTATGAATTTTAATAGGTGACTGATTCGGAAATTAGGTTTATAAATGATTTTGGTAAAAAATTCTAGAAATGGGTGGGCCCTGTGACAACCCCAAAATAGGTCCATTCCATCCAACCCATTCTGAGTCGCCAAATACATGGTACATAAAACAACTACAACTTTATTACTACAATTGTCGTGCAAAATACAACAACACATATGTTGTGAGTTTTGATACTAAAATATACCAACTGTGACTCTGGACACCAACTTGGATAACACCTCACCATGACACCTTATATAAAGGTACAGTCAAAAAAGCATTTTAGGAGAACCTCCACGACTAGAGACCACCGTTCTATTCTCCTGTTACCCTCGCTTCAAACCCAAATTTACACTCTTATTACACGAAAGGAAGTGTGAAATGGAAGGGTGAGCACAACTAGCTTAGTAAAGAATATTATGACTAAAGATAAATAAATTATCAATAGTCTTCATCAGTAATAAATCAGAGATTTAGAACATATGGTAGATGATAAAACTTTTCAACCATAGTCAGAAGCGAACGAAAGCAATCCATTAGAAGAGTCGAATAGACTATAAAGTCTATTATCTTCTCCATGTTAAAAGTCCACCAATAATATTTTATCCCTGTAACATCAATCAACAATTCCTGTCCACAATCACATGTATAACTCATAATCTTAATTGTTGTTCTAAATTCCTTTTCTCATCCAGGACAAAGATAATTTTCATCACCTGAAACATCAAAGATCATGGTTATACCAAATCACAATTCATGTTCATAATCCCACTTAATAAATTCATCTTTTTACTACGGCCAAAGATATTCATCAACAAGTCATCTTTTGCACTACTGCCAAAGATATTTATCAACAAGTCATCTTTGCACTACAGGCCAAAGATATTCATCAATAATTCATCTTTGAACTATGGGCAAAAGATATTCATCAATAAGTCATCTTTGTACTATGGGCCAAAGATATTCATATCTCAAAGAAATATATAATCATTTCAGAATTTATATAAACAATAATTATAACCATGTTGATAAATTCACCTTTGCACTTAAGCTAAAGATATTCAATTATAAATTCAATGGTCTTGATCATAGCAGTCACAATTCAACTTTTCACTACTGGCCAAAGAGAATCCTAGTCATGATCATACCAATAATCTACCCATCTTTACACTCCAGTGAAAGAGAATTTCAACATCAGGGTTATAAAAATGTTATATATGATAATAAAATCAATATAATCAATACATAGTTTTAATCTCCAGAGTAATATTCATATATCAACTATAATTTGGTTAGAAAAAGAAACTAATTTTGTAGTGAATAGTACCCGTGAATAGTAACCTGTGAATAGTAACTCGTGAATAGTAACTCGTGAATAGTAACTCATAAATAGTAACTCGTCGTGAATAGTAACTCGTGAATAGTAACTCATGAATAGTAACTCGTAAATAGTAACTCATGAATAGTAACCTCGACATGAAAAAGTTCCAAATTTGATAAAAAGTTTAAACCAATATTTCAACATAATGATATTGAAGAAATAATATCATTTTTTAAAAAATAATATCCCTTACCTCAAAAGAAGCGAATCTTACGATTGGAATAAATTTGAACGAACTTTCACCGTATAGCAACACTCAAGATATCAAAATACTCAAAAGAATACACTTGATAATATAGAGAGAGAAGTAGAGAGAAAACTTCAGTTTCTGGTGTGATTTTCAATTCTAACCTAAGCACCCTATTTATAGGAAAATGCTTAGAACATCAAAGCAGAAAATTTAATATAATATTAATATATATATATCAAAAATTCTTACGCCCACTTTCTTAGATCTGAATTTAGCCAACAAAGAATAACAAAAAAAAAAAAAATGTTTTTGTTATTAAAAATAATTAAAACTTTCAAAAATCAATTATTTCGAAACTTTAGAACTTCTATAATTCATAATAAATAGCTCTTTTATCAGAAAATTCGAATCTCGCGAGTTTTTATAGGAAATTCAATTCTCTACAACTTTGCAGAAGAAATTCTTTCCAAATTCCAAACAAAAATTGACCGAAATACACATATGGACGATTTTACAGGCTATAATCAAATTTCAGTCAAGAAATGGGGTCCACCGACACACAAAACATGTGTTAATCATTTAATGCAACAAAAATACTCTTCCTCCTCATATATTCATATATCCCATATTCATTGTAAAAATATCATCATTATTATATTATAATAATATAATAAAATATTATTTTATCAGAAAAGATAAAATATCAATTTTCAACAATTGTCACTTTAAAAATTTTCTCCATCTATATCCACATAAAATGAATATTTTTCTTATCATATAAATCAATAATTAATTATTCACAAATAATATTACAGAATCACAATATTGACAACCAGGCAGTTTCCAGGAAAGAGGGGGCTTTCCAATAAGAATTTCTCCCTACTGGCGCGCAATTAGGTGACCAAACCTCTCCTTAGACAGAATTTTCTAGACATTGTCAATAATTTTATCTAATAATATTATTTAGATAATATGAGTTATTGCTTCGATAATGAAAAATACTGTGTAGTGACAATTATTAAAATAACAGTAATATAAAATATCAATGCAAAGAATTATTGAATCAAAATAAAATATTGAGCGAGTAATTACGTGAACAATTATTGAGTAGTGCCTTCTTACGTAAGAATCAATAATTGGTACAATACAATGCAGCTACTATGCCACAACACGTATTACTATGTTTTAACCACCGAGTATTCCAACAAGATAATTGTGTAATAACTACTACCGTTATTTGTAAACAATTTATACTTATCGTTTTCTTCATCCAATCGCTTTACATTATGGGGCCCATAAAGGTCATGCTTGTGGTCGTATGAATATTCCCCGACAGGAAGAATATTCCACGACCAAACGAATATTCCCCGACAACAATGAGTATTTTATAACCACTTGCTTATTTTAAAAAATTTTCATATATCACCCTTAACTTTAAACTTTTATCAATTTAACCATTTACTGAATAGTAATTATAAGAAAAATTGAATACTTTTATTTCATAAAATTTGGGGTCTTACAGGGCCCACTTTTGGTTGTTGGGGAAGATGACTGATTTTTGGTGGGTGGAATAGTAGCATGTAAAGCCATCGTGAAGAATTAAGTCGTATCCGCTTGACGTCTTAACATTTTCCTATAAATAGAAGGCTAAGTTAGAATTGAAAATCACACCAGAATTCATAAGGTTTCTCTCTTTTTCTCTCTAGATTATCGAGTGTATTTTGTGAGTATTTAGATACTTGGTGAGTTGCTATTCATCAGTGCAAGTTTCCTTCAGCGTTATATCCGATATCCAATCAAAAGTGCTGCTCTTTTAAGGTAAGGGATAGTAAGAGATGTTATTTTCTTTCTAATGATGTTATTCTTTCAATACCATTATACTGAAATATTGGTATGGATTTTATTGTGGAATTTTTACCTTTTTGAGTCGGGCTTACTATTCACGTATACGACACTATTTATGTATATGGCACTATTTACGTATATGACATTATTTACGTATACGGTACTATGTACGAATACGGAGTACTATTCACGAGTTACTATTCACGAGTTACTATTCACGGGTACTATTCATGACAAAAATTGGTTTCTTTTTCTGACCAAGTTATCGTTGATTTATGATTGTTGCTCTTGAAATTAAATGCAATTGATGATCATATTGTTTTTATTATCATATATAACATTTTTATAACCTTGGTGATGGAATTTCTCTTTGACTTGAGTGTAAAGATGGGTAGATTATTGGTATGATCGTGACTATGGGTTCTCTTTGGCCAGTAGTGCAAAGTTGAATTGTGACTGGTATGATCATGACCATTGAATTTACAATTGAATATTTTTAGCTTAAGTGCAAAGGTGAATTGATCAACATGGTTATAATTATTGTTTATATAAATTCTGAAATGATTATGTATTTCTTTGATATATTAATATCTTTGGCCTGTAGTGCAAAGATGAATTATTGATGAATATCTTTGGCCCGTAGTGCAAAGATGACCTGTTGTTGAATATCTTTGGCATGTAGTGCAAAGATGATCTGTTGTTGAATATCTTTGGCCCGTAGTGCAAAGATGAACTGTTAATGAATATCTTTGGCCCATAGTGCAAAGATTAATTTATTAGTATGATTATGAGCGAAGGCGTGATTTGGTATAACCATGATCTTTGATGTTTCGGGTAAAAAGTGATGAAAATTATTTTTCATTCACAGGTGCGAAGAGGAATTTAGAATCACAATTATGATTATGGAAAGGAACTGTTGATTGATGTTACAGGGATAAAACATTGTTGGTGGACTTTTAACGTGAAGAAAATAATAGACTTTATAGTCTATTTGACTCTTCTAATGGATTGCTCGTTCCGCTGCAACTATGATTGAAAAGTTTTATCATTTACCATATGTTCTAAATCTCTGATTTATTATTGATGAAGGCTATTGATAATTTAATTATCTTTAGTCATCATATTCTTACTGAGCTAGTTGTGCTCACCCTTTTTCTTTATAATTCCTTTCAGGTAATAAGAGTGTAGCTGGGTCGAGCGAGGGTAACAAGGGAATAGAACGATGGTCATCATTTAGTAGTTATATTTGGTGAATCAAATAGGGTGAGGCGAACCCAACGTTGGAAGGGTGTTTTGCCACTATCATACAAGATGTCTAAAGACATACAACCTCATGTCATCATAAGACAGGGTTGTGCACATCCACTTACTGAGTATATCTACGCGCACTACCTATATGATCTTGGTGTTTGTTTGAAGTATAATTCTCAATTAGAGACAGTGGAGATAATGATATGTCAAGAGAAGACTCACCATTGGAAAGAATATGATAGTAATCTTCTTGCTTTTCTTTGGGGTCTATTGGGTCAACCAAGGATAATTCTGTGGCCATATGATATTTATCATAACCTAGACACATGGCCTCCCATGTACGAAGGTTTTCTTGAGCACTTCCCAAAGATTTTAATTTCTAAAACAGTTTTTGACTATACCTTTATGTAAGGTGCCATTGTGACGTGCTATCCAAGGTTGGGATGTGAGTCACAGTTGGTATATATTTGTATCAAAACTCATAACACATGAGTTGTTGTATTTTGCATGACAATTGTTGTAATAAAGTTGTAGTTGTTTTCTGTACCATGTATTTGGCGACTCAGAATGGGTTAGATGGAATGGACCTATTTTGGGGTTGTCATAGCAGAGATGATAAAAAAGATGGAGTCATCAATGCAGTATTACTTAGTGTTGGATGTGATCTAAGGATCATCATCCCACTATGGTATGATGTAGTATGATAAAATCACCAAATGACGGAATCCTCAAAGCTGATTTGTAAATACAATGCGGTATCGTACGTCATAAAAGATTTTTGAGATTTCTTTAAGATGTGAGAATATATATATATATATATATATATATATATATATATTGATTGAATGACCGAATTATTGTAGAAGTCTATGCTATTTGATTCAGCTAGACGAATATTGAAAGATGTTCATGAAATTCAAGCGTTTCTTGAGAAGTTATACCAAACCAAATTGTTTTGGTGTGGATTCAGATGTTGAAAAGCTGAGGTGAACAACCCTATAAGGGACATGTTTTTGGGGACAATGGTTAGTAAGTAGCAGCGTATAGTCGTTATAAAACACTACGTTATACTAACGTAGTGGTACAACAGTTGGCCACCTAGTATGCGTGTGGAGGTGTTTTCGGTCTTTGTGATTGATAAACACCGGTTTTTATAGTGTGAAGGATTGTGTTGAAGCACTAGCAAATCTAGAGAAGAGTTCACGGTCTTGTGACCCCTCAGCATGATTTGGAATCTTTTAAATTCCTGAGTTATTCATACTGCTTTCCAATTATTGAGCAATTGTGAAAGATTCTTGCTATTCTAAAAGGCGAATGTGGTAAGGATGATATTCCTTAGAAAGAAGTGAGTCGTAGAATGCAACAGTGAATGATTAATATATTGAATGAGTGAGAAAAGAAATTTTGAAATGAGAAGGAGATGAGTTATCAAAGAATAATGTAAAACTTTTAATAGAAAAGTTTAATAATTGTAAAAAAGATCTTTGTGGAAAGAAAGTGGTTATATAACCCAATGAATGAATAAAGTAATAACGTAAATTCTATTTTGATAGATTGAATGAATGAAGAGTAATAAATAAAATTTCGAGGATGAAATTCTTAGAAGAATGGGTGAATGTAATATCCCGAGTGTTTATGATAATAATCCTTAGAGAAAGATAATGAACGGGTCAAAGAATATGTAATACTCAAATTTAACTGAGTCTAAGTAAATGTTATGAAATATAACTTACAAGAATTTATTGTGAAGAATGGTTGGAATGGTAATAAATAAAACATATATTAAGGTAATGTGTTGAAGATATTCAACGGTAAATTTTGAAAAGAGATTTGATGAAAACCTGAGTAAGGTAGGGTTTCGGTGATTCCGAGGACGAAATCCTTATAAGGAGAGAAAGATGTGACAAACTGGATTTTCAGAAATTATTTAAATAAGAATTTAATAAATAAAATTCTTATTATAAGATGTTTTGAGTTTGAGTTTGAGTATGTGTATGTGTATATATGTGTTATATATTGTGAATATGTAATTTGGTGTGAAGAAAATTATGTATATTCATGTATTAGGAAAAGGAGGTCCAATAGTTAATTAAACTATTGAAGAAATTAATGTAATTGTTATGAAAAGGAAATTAAGCGAGTAATATTAGTTAATTTGATTAAGTTAAAATTATATTATGAGATAGTATAATTTAATTATTATTGTGACGATGGAGATTATTATGAATTAAGTTTCAGAATTATATGGGTGATTCACTTAATTAAAATAGTGAAATAACGTAAATATATTTGTTTTAATAAAATAAGAAGATAATGTGACCGCAATACGATTGTGAATTTCAGTATATAGTTAAAATATTTATGAAATAAAATAAATATTTTATGGTAATTGTTATGGGATAATTTATTTAAAATGTGATAATATTGATGGAATTAGAAATATTCTAATTTAATTAAATGATTAAATTAGAGGATTAATGATTTATTAACTAAAATTAGAGTTATATTGGTTAAGTAATTTAATCAAATAAAGGGTGACATTTGTGAACCATATGATAAGGGGGATTATTAAAATAAATTAAAATAAAATTGGGTTCTAGCGAAACATGGCCTAGAGACCCTTTGTATTTTGTAACTGCTATTTTAAGTGTGCGTATAATGGATTTTCCATAAGTTATTTTTTACGTATTGTAATAGTTAATTTATATTGACACTGAGGAAGAAAGTTGCAGTGAATTGAGAGAGGAGATAGATTTCTGAGAAATTGAGAGAGTTTTGAGAATCTAAGGAGGAAGAAGAAGGAGATTAATATCATCTAATTGAGCTTAGAAGAATCAAAGGCAAGTTCTAAGGTTTTTTTTGATTATTTTCTAAAGTATACTTCTCTAAAAATGAATTTCTATGGTTAATCTATTAAGGAATTTGTTATATATGTTCTTGAGTATGTATAATATATTCTATATTGTTTATTGTTGAGTGTTTGATAAACAAATTCATATTATTGATGATAAATAAGAAGAGTTTGGTTTTGGATTAAAATATGTATTTTGGGTCTGTTTTGAAACTAAATTTGGTTAGGATTTTATGTTATAATTGTAAAATTAGTGATGGATTGTGTTAATACGATAAGAAACAAAAAGAACGCAAGTTGAATGAATCAATTTGGTTAAGAAACGAATTTATAGTGAATGAATTCGCTAAACATGTTAAAATATGAAAGTTTAGTATGAACATGAGTTTTGGGTTAAGATTTAGGCTAGATAGTGTTTCTGTAAATTGTTATAATTCTAGTACGTTGTAGTTCTATGAATTACGAATCTATAGAATAGAAAACGGACTAATTTGGATGTGTATAACTTAAGTTATGAAGATTAGTAGGATAAAAATGGTCAAAAATCGCGAGAACAATAGCTTCAGGTCCCGTTTCTGCTAACGGGCGCAGTTGCACTATGCCCTAAGTCATTTGGGGTGCATCTGCGTTCTAGGGCACAGATGCTTACTGTGCCTATGTTTAATTGGTAGCAAATTGCTACCAAACTATGTCAGGTGTGACTATTTTGACCTATTTTAGTAAAATAGGCATAACGTTTTCATACAAACTTAAATTAAGGAGATTCAAGATGAACCGGAAGGAGGACGAATAGACCTACAACTTGTATTCTTTAAGGTTTTCAATTTGAGGTCGGGAACAGTAGTCAAAATGGTCATCTTCATGACTGATGCGTATTCGGAGGCAATCAGAGGGCGTCGGTCATGCACATACACAAGTATAGTGATGTCGACGATATTAGATGTTGTTCTAAGTTATAGAACATGAATATTATGAAGTATAATGATGCTTAACATTAATAAATAATATATTAGATAAGTTTTATACGCATACTAAGCACACACAAGAGAGACAAATTTGGCGTGTGACGAATAAACGTCGAAACGCCATGGTAAGTGTTAATGAACGTAAAAAGTATTTTAAATCAAATGAAATGAATATTATAAGATATTGAATAGGGTTAATATAAAACCAATAAGTAGTCCTAGCAAGACTTAAACACTTGAATTAATTCGAGTTTGCAAATAACCACTTTTGCAGGTTCAAGATTCAAGGTAAAGTTATGTGTTACTTGAAAGACATGAATCAGATGTGATACTTGAAGATTTATACACTTTGGTTGTGTTATTATTATTTGTACCATGTTTAAGGTTCCGAATAATGTAATAATGTTGAATTGTAATATCGTTTTGCGATGTAAACTATTGTAGTATTAAAATTATTCTGAGATATTAAGATGTAAAGGTTGAGGGTTTTGGGAATGAGGATAGTTTGTAATAGAAAATTTTAATTATTCCGTAAATTTCAATGGTTGTATTATCGTTTAATGATGTAAAATTAGAGGTTGAATGTATTATTAACGACCGAAGTCGAGAATTAAATTGTACGAATTTTGGGGTTGTTACAACCTTAATCCAATATTTTAATATTTTATAAATATCCCGATTCTCTGGTTGTCACATTCACCCATTATTCTAAAAATTTTGTCCCCGAAATTTACTGTACACCTTGAACCATTCACCATTCATTCTCATCATCACATGCTACCCAATACATTCCTTACAAGAGTTAAAATTTTGAAATTGTCTTTGAGGAGTTATATGTATTATCATCATTTTTATGCAAAGGTTTTATTGAAATTCATCCATAACTGTCATAACTTACGGATATAGTGGGTAATTAGCTTTGGTATGCCTGTACTTATTAAAATCGCTTTGGTCGAATCTGCTTCTAAATCGCCATAGGCACAAAAAATTTACCTCAGTCTTATCAGATTCCGCACCAAAACAATTTGGTTCGGGAAAATTTTCAAAGAATGCTTAGAATTTTCATAAACATTGGTCTAGCCGAATCAAATAGCTTAGACTCATATCCATAATTCAATTTCAATCGACATACGAATGTGTGTAGCCAAAACCCTGTTGTCAAATTAAATTTTTTAAATTAGTTTGAAAATGACGTCATGATGTCGTATTGTATTAACAGCCCGTTTGAGGATGCCGTCATCGAGTGACTTTGTCATAACACATCATACAATAGTAGAATAACAATTTTAGATCAAATTCAACACTAAGTATTCCTGTATTTATAACTCCATCAACTTTTTATCATCTCTGCACCAGGTTACATGGTACATAAGCGATAAATAAATTATATTTTGACATTTTAAATCATTATCGTCTAGCTCAAATAAGTAGCATAGACTATACTTTAAACCGTTCAAAAATCATTACAAATATGTTTTATTACCTCAACAGGTAACGATGTGTCGGGGGCCCGAAGTCCACTCATACACAATGGTCACCCGGAGTGGAGAATAAAAATTTATTTTCAAAAGCACATAGTGCGTATTTAAATTGATGTCAAAAATTTTGAGTCTAGCATAACTAGAAGATTTTGAAAACTTATGTCTCCACTAATGATCAAATTCTTAGTAATCTATTTATTCCTATTATCCTTAATATACATAACTATTCCCAGTTCGTCAAACCACACTCATGAGTTCAGGAACATCACAATCATATGAGCTTAAGAACTTGTCCTAGTCAGACCTTTGGCGTCCATTCGTTGAGGTGTTCATAAACATTTCATATAATCATGAGTCACAAACATACCATAAGTATGAGTTTTAAGAACTCGTACTTAACCTTATATTCTCTACCTATACCCTATCTATCTGATATACACATGAGAAAGGAATCGCCCTCTTAACATGCATATAGCAAATAATGCGATACAGACATCCCAATAATTATCCTAACTCCCTTCTCCATACGAATTTCATTTAATCCGTATTCATAATCATTTCCTGAATCTGTACCAATTCATAGTACAACTGACACACAGTATTCTTGCCATAAACTTTTCAATCATTCGCTTGATCCTTCTCCATACTGATAACTTATCCGATCATGGGGTGATCTCATCGTATATATTACGATTCATTTCTATATTATGATCGTTTTGTTTTACGATCTCCTATCACTGCACTTTTAGTCTTTTAGACTCTATCTATTCTTCACTACTGTTCAACTTTATTATCAGAGTTAGGGAACTCTATATATTTTATATCCCATCGAGATTCATCTTTGAATCTTACCGACACACTAACTCTATTTGAGTTAGTACGTATCATAATCACTTCGGTTATTAGTCTCAGGTATTCCTACCTAAGGTTCATAACCTACAGCTTTGACACCAACTGTGACACTCATAGTACTTCCAACCATAGCACCTCACAGTGATACCTATCAACTTCTTCTAAGCAATTCTTGGCTTAAGGTCCCCTACTGAAAATTGCGGCGGTGCCTTCCCTTAAAGGGATGTCACCAGCAAAAGGCTCGGGGCTCTTCGCAAATTCATGCTTATAGCTTTGATACCAACTGTGAGAGCCTCGAATCCAGGTTCTGAATCACCGCGAATCTGGTACTATCAAATTCTATCACCATTGCGGAAGATATAAACATAAATTGTTTATACAATAAACTTTACACATTATTCCCCAAGGTCGAGTAACCTTAACTTATACACAATTCATAAACTATCTAACATATAATGTTATTATCATACTATACTATTACAATTTAAATGCACACATAATCCCAAGCTGAACTTGGCTTTGTCCTTTCCTGTATCCGACGCATTCATTTTAATCTGCAATGTTAATCATGATATAGCAAGGGTAAACAATAAGTTTTCCCAACAAGTTTAAGTTCAATAAATTAAAGATATATCATGATAGAAAGATTTGAACAATAAGCTGGCTAAAGTTCTACAATATAATAATGAACTAGCATGATTAAATTTTACATAGCTGAACGAACATTGAACATGAACATATATATATCTGGACCGAATGATAATGAAGGTGATCAGCCTTTCATACCTGATGAATACATGTAGTATGCACAGAGTGCGATTTAATAATTTTTAGACATGACAATCAGAAATGATTAACCACAAGTATAATTGAATAATACAACTCGAGGTCGAGTTAAGAAAAACTTGTCTGAACCGTTGATTACTGCTATGCAATTTAATAAGTTTTGTCTAAAGACCTAATATTAATAATATTTATTTCTAAGTTAGAATAATATCATCACAATATTTAAAATAACCTAAACACATTAACACATAACCCTATTAGTCTATACATCACATAAAACCTAACCTCAAGTCAAACTTTTACAGTCTGAGTCGAGTTCGTTACAACTTTGACATCCCGACGGCCTAGTCGGACAAAAATCAATTTTAAGTTCAATTAAACTCTATCTAACACTTAGAAATTATCTTAGATAATTATATTATCAATCAAAATAATTTTCATAAACTCGTAAAAATTTTCAGATAATTATTATCATTTATCATTAATTTTTTAATCATTAATATCGTATTTATATGAATTAAATACCACATAATTTCTTTATCATTAATATTTATTTAATATCAATTATTAATGAAATACATATCATAATATTATAATATAATTATATATACCAAAGTATTTTAATACTTTAAAATCACATTTATATAATTTTTAAAGCAGTTAAATTCATTATCCGATAATTTCTTTTAATATTAAAATATTAATATTTTCAGGGACAAAATATCAAAAGTTATATTTTATAACTTAAAATATTTTTCTAACACTTAAAATCATTTTATATGATTTTTAAAACATTAATTCTATTTTTCCATAATTTATTTAATTCATTTATTAAATAAATTAATTACCATTAATATTAATTAATTAATTAAATTCCTCACAAAATATTAAAAGTCACTAAAATAACTTAAAATATTTTCTTATAACATAATATAATTTTTCAAGATTTTTCAAGTATTAAAATTATTTTTAAATAATTTATTTATTATTATAATTAAATAAATTAAATACCATTAATATTCTAAAAATATTAAATATTTATGAAATATATTCAAAATAATTAAAAACTCATTTTCAGACTTTAAAATAATTTTTAGGAATTTATTTTGTATTTTTAATAATTAAAAATATTTTTTATCTATTTATTAATTAAAATAATTCATTTCAGAAATTAAGTGTCGCTATAGGGGCTTTTGGCGACAAATTCGTCGCTGTTGGTGTTCTTGAGCCTCAAGAACACTGACAGGCCGGTTCTCAAGGGTCATGGTTTGACCGTGTTTAATTCTCTGTCTAACTTATTTCTGGGTCTATTTGAACATTGATCTTGTAGTAGGTATGTAGTACTACAAGTTGTAATCATCATCGGAGTCATAACAGATCATATCATGAAGATCTGGGTATTCAAAGTCACTTTCAGACGTTACCTGGGTTTTCCAAAAACCCAGGCAGTTCGAGTGGCCATCTTGTTGCTCGATTTAATCTAGGTTCCAGTCATGCTTCATGTGATATAATGGTTCAAATATTTAGACCTTATGCCAAGGAACATTACTAAAACAACAGATCAGTCGAAACACATCTCAATCTCCAGAATCAGTCCGGTCAAAGTATGTCAGAAACATTGTTCTAACAGTTTCTGGAAATTCCAGAAATGCAAACCGTGACCGAGTGGCCTGGTTTGACCACTCACTACGTTCGATCTATTGATGATTTAAGGGATCTAAAGGCCAGAATCTAGAGTCCATATTATAGGCTACAACATGTATATAACAACAACATCAAATATCTTAACACCTGACAGATCCGGGTCTTAGAAGATCTTGTCAGACGCTGGAAAACGTTTTCTGGGTTACCCAGAATTTGTCTAGTCATGCCCGGTCAACGGGTTTTGACCAACTATAACATGAAATCTAGACATCAAATGACTGCGATTTCACTTGCAGAATAAAGAACACATATCAAGCTATAGATCTAAAACATAAAACATCAAAAATTATAAATGGGGAAGGATCTGTGGGCTCTGATATTCGGTTGTCAGACCACTTTTTGAGTTCTTGGACAGTTTTGAAAAACATCTATTTTTACCCACTTTGATGCTATGGATCTATAGTGGATAATCATAGATCATCATAAAACATCCTGACTCTTAACATATAAACACGAATTTTGACAAAGCATACAAGATCAAAGTGTTAGCTAAGGTTTATACATTTTCTTGAATATGCTTTGATCTTGCCTTATCAATCTGATCTAGATGTTTGAGAGGCTGAACTAGTGACTGAAACACTTAATTATTTCAGAGGTTTGGGAGAAAGAAGGAGTTGGTGAGAGCTTGGGTGAAAAATGAGCCAAGTGAATGAATTTTCTTTCTCTCAAATCTATATATATTATGATATGATGCAAGATCTGATGTTGCTGTCATTTAGAGGCTGATTTGCTGAGATTTTGAAGTCACAAAGTCAATTGAGTTGGTCACCAACTCTTGATTTGGCAAGATTTGCAAGCTAACTTGTATAAATACAAAAAGGGCATTAAGGTCAATTGGCATTTAATTTTAATGGCTAACTTGACATTTGCCCTAACCCTTAGGGTTTAGAGTTTAACCCTTAGGGTTTAGGATTTAACCCTTAGATCTTGTAATTTAATTTCTAAAATTTCCAAATTTCGGTTTTTAAAATAGAAAATAAATATTTCTAAATTATTATTAGGATTCGATAATTATATTAAGATTTCCTAATGATCATAAATTAAATCTTGCTAATAAGGATTAGTATTTCGTAATTAAAATTGCTAATTAGTACATTAGGGTTTTAACGAAACAATTAGGGTTTCCAACATTAAATTAGGGTTTTCTAATTAATAGAATTTATAATTAATCAAATAGGCTTACCCCTAATTAGAATTTGTGATTAATACACAAAAACCTTTTACATTGTCTTTAAATCTCCAAAATAGGGTTTCAAATTCTCGGAACTAAAATTAAGGTTTCCAGAACCGGTTTTAGGGTTTCTTGTTAATCGTAAGAATTTTCTAACTGAACGTTGATGTTCTTAATATAATAATAGGGTTTGCCACTGATATAGCTTATCTGGTCAACCCTTGACCCTTAATTACATACTGTACATATATACAACCATATACACAGCACATATACATGTATACCCTTAATCCTAAATAATTCACCGCAAAAATTTTAAATTCACGAAATTCCTTCTCGAAAATCTCAAATCCATTCACTTATTTTCTGTCTAGGTTTATTATTTAACCTTAATCCAATATTTTAATATTTTATAAATATCCTGATTCTCGGGTTGTCACACGTATAATCCAAAGATGGACTTGTCTTGATCTTTTCCTGTATCCGACATATTCGTCTTAATCTGCAAAGTTTATCATGATATAGCAAGGGTGAGCAACAAGTTTGCCCAGCAAGTATAAGTTTATTTGAGGATATATCATGATTGAAAGAATTTGAATAATAGATGGCTAACATTCAACAATATAATTGTGAATTAGCATGAACAAACTTTCATAGCTGAACGAATATTGAACATAAACAAATATATCTGAACCAGATGGTAATGAAGGTGATCAGCCTTTCATACCTGATGAGTACATGCAATATGCACAGAGTGCGATTAAACAATTCATGGACATGGCAATAAGAAATAATTAACCACAAGTATATTTGAATGAAACAACTCGAGGTCGAGTTAAAGAAAACTTGCCTGAACCGTTGATTACCATTATGCAATTTAATAAGCTTTGTCTGAAGACCTAATATTAATAATATTTATTTCTAAGTTAGAATAATATCATCACAATATTTAAAAATAACCTAAACATGTTATCACATACTCCTATCAGTCTATAAAACACGTAAATCTTAACCTCAAGTCAAACTTTTACAGTCTGAGTCGAGTTCGGTACAATTCTGACATCCCAACGGCTTAGTCGGACAAATATCGAGTTTATGTTCAATTAAACTCTGCCCAAACACTTAACAATTATCTTAGATAATTATATTATCAATCAAAATAATTTTACAAGTCTCATAATAATTTTGTAAATAATTATTATCATTTATCATGATTTTTCAATCATTAATATCATATTTATATGATTTAAATACTTTAATCTTATATATTATAAGTTTTTCTTTAACATCTAATAAGTCAAATACCAACCCAACAACCCAGATTTGTAATCCAGCAAACTGGATTCCAAATCTAGTAACTAGATTGCAATCCAGCAAACTGGATTCAACATATTTTTAATTCAGTAAATTGCTTTTCAATCCAGCAAGCTGGATTCATCTGATTTTTTAATCCAGCATACTAGATGCATAAATTATTCAATCCAACAAGCTGGATTCCATATCCTTTTCACGAAAATACCAAATCAATTTATTATTTTTCTAGCTTTTGGCCTAACATATATACATATATTTCATACACATAAAGTATTTTTCCATAATTTTTCAACTTCCTTTAGTATTTTTCAAAAATTATTTTTAGTGTATATTTTAAGAAATTATCCCTATCATGCTCAACTCCAAAAATTCACATCTCTTGACACAATCTTATACGTGTTAATGTGAGCCTCCAGTTTAAATTTTGTGGCCATCGGAGTCATAGAACTCCGGTTATAGTGATTTTCATCCGAAAAACCCAAATATTGAAATGGTCATAACTTGGTCATTCTAAGTCGGAATAAGCTCATTTTTGGACAAGAGGTACCTAATACCATATATTTTAATTCCCAAAAGGATGGAATTTATTTCATTAAATACATTGCCGAAAATACCCCTAATAATATCTAGGCAATACGTTTTTTGGTATTTTGCAGTTTTGCCTACTTTGCTAAAAACAGTCCATACGGAAATTTACAACTCCTTTTTCAGTGATTACACTTGGAGATGTTAGAAAACTTATTGATCTAACTCTGGGACTTGACCACACTCAAAAGGTAGAAATATAATAGGAGACATGATCATTTGAATTTCATGTTTCGTTTTCACAAAAATCTAATTTTTAATCCGTTGTGATTTCTATGAAAACATCTATGTTTTCACATAACAACCAACATATCTCATCATAACACTTACTAATAATTCATATGCCCATGAATCTACCATAATACATGATCTATTTCATCAAACAAGTGTCAAACACAAGATTAAACACAATCAAGGCTAAGAAAAATTAGGTTATCTACATTTTGAAAAACCTAGTTTCCATTTCATACTTTAGATCTAACTTTTAACACACAAGATGGATAGATACACACATAACACACTCTAGATCAAGTAAATCTAGAGTTTTGAAGTTCAAGAACATAAATCCAAGTTTTCATTTAAACAACTAAGAATAACTTAGGTAAAAAGTGGGTTATACCTTGATCTTTTACTAGCCTATCTTAATCTTTCAAAGTAGATGATGATCTTGGGTAGCTTGAAGATCAAAACCTTCTCTCCTTTACCTCATGTGGCTGCCGAAATTTCTCATCTCTCTCTCTCTCTCTCTCTCTCTCTTGATTTTGTTTTGTTAGCTAAAAGGAAGTAATAGGATGATAGAGAAATAAAATGGTTTTTGTGGTTTAGAAAAAAATAAATAGATATAATTGTATATATAATATTATAATATCCAAGATTTTTTTTAATGTAATTTAAGAATTATTAATAACCGAATTTATATGAAACTTTTGGGTGATTTCATTTATTAGATGTATATGTGTTGTACATATATATGTTATTTCAAGATATAGGATGAGATGTATTTAAATGGTTGGTTTAGTTTTATTTAACTATTTAAATTGATTAAGTGGAGAATTATTCTATTTATTACGTGGGATGGCATTAAATTATGAGCTGGAGTTCAGAGCGGAATTTAGAGGCGCGGACTGCGTATTTGAGTCCGGAACGTCGAAATTAGTCAAGATAGACTGTAATCACGAAAAAGTGTCACGATTGACTTTTTGGTCAAAGTCAACCAGTTGATTTTTTTGAGGAAAAAGTCAACTACAAATTTCGGAGATGATTTTGACTAAACGGATAGTCCCATAATGTCCGGAACGTCGACTTTAGTAGGAACCGATATAAGTATCAAACACGTTTGGTTTCGAAGGGTAAAATAGTCAAATAGCTTATTAATTGATTAATTGATTAAAATAATATATATTTTTGTAATAGAAATTAGCTGAACTGATGGACCCATGATACTATTAACTCGGGACAAGGGAGGGAGTATACATATATTACATAATAGCTAGGGTGGAAGTAATTTATTTTATTCCTTAAAACCAAAATTCTTTTTAACTCCCACATTCATTTTCTCTAACTCCCACATTCTTCCTATTAATTAACTATATTATTGTATTATTAATCTTTGTGAGTAACTAATCATTAGTGTTGGGGGTTATGGGAGTTGGGGTTATGGGAATCAAAAGACTCTAATAAAGCTATACATATATAGATAGTGTGGTAGTATTCTAGAGATCTCTTAGCAACTAACAAGCAAGGAAGAGGGATAATCAAATTAACGCAAGAGAAATTCATCCAAAAAGGTAAGCTATGAAACTGTATTTTTCATGTTCTTGAAGAAAAATAGTGAAAAAACATGTATAGCCATGGTAAATGGTTTATGTTGATTTCGCAAGGCTATGATAATATTGTTGGTTTCTGTTATGAGGAGGATAAGGAATGAAAAGTATGGTTTAAACATGTTGCACTTACATAGAGAATCAAATATTTCATGAATGTATGCGATATGTTGATAAAATGCCTCTTTGTAGTCAATTTGTTCATAGCATGGTAATTTAGTGAGTTGGTTTGTTGTAGCATGTTCATATATGTTGGTAGAAGTGATCTGGACAGTAGGAGTCAAGCCCATGATTGCTAGAATCAAAATCACAAAATTTTTCAAAGTTGGTTGAATGTGAAATCTGTGATTTTTGGGGTTTTTCGGAGCCTCGGAATCATGGTGTAGATGACTCGATTAGCGTATGTTATAATTTTATAAAATAGTATGTAGCATGAGGTACAACTTGTCCAAATTTCATAAGAAAGGGAGTTAAATTGAGCAAGTTATGAAAATTTTAAGCATGCATGTTGGTAATAAAATCTGCAGAATTCTGGAAATTTCAGAATTTTTTCTAAGTATAAAACTAGTGCTGGCACGCTTTTCTATGCAATTGGTTTGTGGTCTTAGCATGCTAGTTTTATGAATGTTATATTTTTGTAAAATACCTTGATGTATGAAGTTTATTGAGTCCAAGTATCATGGCCATATCATCTTTAGGTTATCGGGAATAAAATCGTAGATTCAGTAAAAATCGTAGAGTAAACTCTGAAAATCGTAGAGTCAGTAAAAATCGTAGAGTCAGTGAAAATCGTAGAGGCAGTGAAAATCGTAGAGTCAGTGAAAATCATAGATTAAACTCTGAAAATCGTAGAGTCAGTGAAAATCGTAGAGTAAAAATCGTAGAGTCAGTGAAAATCGTAGAGTCAGTGAAAATCGAGAGTAAAAAATCGAGAAAAAAAATCGTGAAGTCAATTGAAAATCGTAGAGTAAAAATCGTAGAGTCAATAAAAATCGTAGAGTCAGTGAAAATCGTAGAGTAAACTCAAAAATCGTAGAGTCAATGAAAATCGTAGAGTAAACTCTAAAAATCGTAGAGTCAGTGAAAATCGTAGAGTAAACTCTGAAAATCGTAGAGTCAGTGAAAATCGTAGAGTAAACTCTAAAAATTATAGAGTAAAGTTTATATTATAACTACTATGCGTTGCTAATAGTTGATGTGCATGATTATACAATTGTGTAGGGCACGTGAAGTGTAGATAGCTGTAAGCTGTTAATCTGTTATTGGTAAACAACGAGCAAGGCAAGTTTCTTACCCTATTTTTCATTATGAATTTATTCAACTCTTATTCAGTTGATCGCATCGAGGGTAAGTTTGGGCTTGTGATTAATTAATCATTCGTGCAAGCTCCTTTATTGTAAAGTTCTATAACTTCAATTGAGATGCAAAACGTTATTGATGATTATTCAGTTCCTATTGCAACGGCTATACTTTAAAGTTCGTATACACTTAATGAACTATATTCAAACATGCTTTCTAGCTTTCGTTTCAGCTAGATGTTATTGATGCAAACATAGTATATTGTTTGAACAATTCAAATCCTTTGAAGCTATTGAATGTTTACCAATCCAAATTGCTTTGGTGAGGTCCCGCATGAATACTAAGATGAACAACCCGGATAATGGGGTAACTGATGTCGGGCATATAGTCCCATTTACGCTTATGCGTTTAAACTTTATACTTGTGCACAATGTAGGTACGATATAGTCGATCACCGAGTACTTGCAGAGACCGTTTACAATCTATTTGATTGTTAAACCGTCTGATGGTTTTTGATGAAACAAAGTAATGTTCAGGGTATCTAACACCCCTTAGTATACTATTGAGAATTCCAGAACTCTTATCTTGATATTCCAGTTTATCTCTTGATATTTATTTCAACCGTTGAGAAATATTCATACTAATGCTTTTACTTCTGATGTATGTTCTCAAACTACTTTATATACTTGCTGGGCAATTTGTGCTCATTCTTGCTTAAACCTTTCGCTATATAATAATAACGCCGAGGGCTCGAGCAAGGACAAAGGAAAGTCTAAGATGAAATGATGAGAGTTATTTAAGTAATAATTATATTTCCGCATATGATGTGATGTAGCGATAAACGCTAAGTTTAAGTTTTAGTTTATTAAAGGTTGTAAAGACTTGGGACTTTATTTTGAATAAGTATGTAATAGTTAATATTATTATTATTAGAGTTACTTAGATAGATGATGATATATGTTGTATCGTGAGCATCATGTCTTGTAATCGATGTTATACGGATTTGGGGGCGTCTCAGATTGGTATCAAAGAAATAGGTTATAAACCTTAGGTGGGGAACCTTAGACTATAACCTTTGGGAAGTTAGTGGAGAAAATAAAGAGATGAACTCATGTAGAGTTCTAGGGGTTGTGTCAAATCTATTTTTCCTAAAAACAAAAACAATTATTTTAAAATATTAACCGAGTGATTTTTTTTTCTTGTTTGAAGGATGTCAGGAGAAGAGGAGGTTAGAGATATCCACATTGTGAGTGAAAGCAGGTTGGTGACGGTATACTCGAGCCTATAGCCGAGGCAATGGTGGCTCTGCACCTGCAGGAGTATCCCAAGAGGAAGAGGAGCCCGAGGAGGACTCGGAAGAAGCACCTGAGGATACTTTATTGGATGAGTTGATGGATAGGATTACGGAGTTGGACGACAAGGTCCATGAGTTGGAGGAAGCTATATTGGGGGAGCAAAGAAACCGCAAAGATTGCTTGAGGCATTGATGCACCACCGATAATTAGAACTGGATCTGGCCGACAAGTCATGTGCATCGCACTGTAAGCGGATAATTTGGAGGATGAGAAAGAAGCTATTAGGACCCACTTGGGGCATACCATTAATGGGTTAGAGTCGAGGATTCAGAGTCTTCAAACTGACAAGCAGATTATTACCACATTCTGGGGAGAAGAGAGGAGAGACCGTGTTCGGGCTGAGAAGCTAACTGGCGAGTTAGAAGGAGAGGTGAGAGATAAGAAGGTTAAGATAGACAAGATGAAGTACGCATTTAAGTCAGCACATGGAAGGTTTCAACATAGGGTGAGTCATTTTCCAAGTGAGGAGCATCGGTCTAGACGTGTTATAAGCCGAGGGCTGGTACTAGAGATAGCGGATGAGGAGCATGAGGACACAATTAGGTGGGGCTTTTAGTTTATTATGATGAACTTTTACTACTGGCGTATAGAACGCTTATCTTTGAATAATAAGCTTGGTTTTAGTTTTTACCAAGTATGTTGGTTTAAAGTGATGTAAATGGCTTAATGTTATAAGACGATGAAATACCTTGGGTGTTATGTTTATAAATAAATATGTTTTTATTTAAGTATGTGATGTGATGATTAAGTCTCTTCTTATGATTGATATATTATGTAGAGTAAGTGATAAGATAATAACATTAAGTTCATTTTAAACAGATAGATGGCTAGAGGAAGACGTCAAACACCCGAGGGTCAAAGCAGAATCTTGGGATCCATCGAATCCTATCGCAGATAGTTTGTAGACATGTTAGTGGGGGGCACTTTAATCGAACCCCAAATGCCAATAACCTCCAGTGGCCTGTGGCACACTTCAAGGACTTCAAGAGCGCGGGACCCCCTGAGTTCAAAGGAACCACTGAACCCATCGAAGTTCAAACTTGGGTCAAGGAAATCGAAAAGGCGTTCGCTATCGCCCGAGTAGGTGAGGATCAGAAAACAATCTTCGCCACTTAAATGCTGAATGGTGAAGCTAACTTCTGGTGGGAGGCAAACCAGACCAGGGCTGGAGAAGGCGTGATACCTTGGGAAGGGTTTAAGAAAATCTTTTTCGAGAACTATTTTTCGGTTAGTATGCAGAGTCGCATGGAGATGCGATTCCTGGAACTGAAGCAAGAAGACATGACGATACCTTAATATGCCGCAAAATTCAACGAGCTGGGGAGGTTTGCACCTCACCAGGTCGACATTGAGGAGAGAAAAATGAGGAGGTTTGAGCAGGGTCTCAAACCATGGCTATATAGCAGACTCTCAGTGTTACAGATGAATAGCTTCGCGACTCTCCTGGAGAAAGCTATAATCGCTGAGGGCGGAAGTGAGGCCCTAATGAAATTTAATAAGGAAAAAAGGAAGAAGAATGAAGGAGGGAATCGCAGGGAAGGTAGCAGCAGCAGTGGTGCAAACAAGAGGAAGTGGAACAATAACAACAGTATTAGCAACAATTTTAAATCGGGAAACTCTGGGGGAAAACCAGGGGAAACAAAGAAAAGAACTGAGGCATGCAAGGAGTGTGGGAGAAATCACTCGGGGGCATGTCAAAAAGGAAAGAATGTATGTTTCAACTGCGGGCAGGAGGGGCACATCTCTCCCAATTGCTCTGCACCAAAGATAAATGGATGCTTCAACTGTGGAGCATTAGATCATCAGGCAAGGAATTGCCCAAAGAAGAACACAGCGGGAGGAAATGGAGGAAGGGGACCAAACGGTGGGAATCTCACGATTAATGGACCACCAACTCAGAATCGACCAACAACAAGGACTTTCAACATGACGATTCAGGATGCGATCACATCCAGGGACGTGGTTTCAGGTATCATTCCGATAAACGATATATCTGCTTACATATTATTTGATTCGGGTGCTACTTGTTCCTTCGTATCGCATGAATTCTCCCAACGATTAAATTTACCCCAGGAAGAATTAAAATATCCTATGAACATAAAAGTTGCCAACAAGGAAATGATTCCCGTTAGCCATGTCTATAGAAATTGTGTTGTAGACATCAGGGGATATAAGTTACCCGTGGATTTAATTCCAATTCAATTAGGAGAATTTGATGTAATTCTAGGAATGGATTGGTTATTTAACCATGGAGCGATGATAGATTGCCAAAAGAAGTGTATAAACCTAAGGACTCAGATCGCCTAAGGTAGCATTCTATGGAAGTAGTGGCCGAGACACTCAAGTTGTCTGACGATGATGCAAGCAAGGAAGTTACTAAGAAAGGGATGTGTAGGATATTTGGCCCATATCGTCGATACACAGAAAGCATGGATAAAGGTGGGACAGATACCAGTAGTGAACGAATTTTCGGATGTATTTCCGGAGGAATTGCCAGGACTTCCGTCGGATCGGGAGGTCGAATTTGTTATAGATTTAGTACCGGGGACGACACCAATTTCGAAAGCCCCTTATGTAATGGCAACCGAATGTAAATGAAGGAGCCGATGGTAATGCGATTGCAAGAGTTATTAGATAGGAAGTATATTCAACCGAGTGTGTCTCCTCGGGGAGCACCAATTTTATTTGTGAAAAGAAAGATGGATCGATGAGACTATGTATCGACTATCGAGAGTTGAACAAGGTGACGATTAAGAACAAGTATCCGTTACCTAGGATAGATGATCTGTTCGATCAACTGAAGGGAGCGAAATATTTTTCCAAGATCGACTTGAGGACGGGATATCACCGATTAAAGGTAAGGAAGGAGGATGTACCTAAGACGTTGTTCAGGACACGTTATTACGGTCACTACTGAGTTCCCTGGTGATGTCGTTTAAGTTAACAAATGCGCCAAAGAAAGATTTATGGACATGATGAATTAGGTATTCAAGAAATACTTAGATAAATTCGTAGTTGTGTTCATAGATGATATCTTGATCTATTCTAAGACTCAGGAAGATCATGCTGAACATTTAAGATTAGTGTTGGAGGCGTTGAGGAAGGATAAGTTATACGCAAAATTCTCGAAGTGTGAATTCTGGTTGGAGAAAGTTCAATTTCTGGGTCACGTGATCGACAAGGACGGAATTTCTGTGGATCCAGCAAAGGTGGAAGCGGTTTAGAATTGGGAACAACCAAAGTTACCGATTGAAGTAAGAAGTTTCTTAGGACTGGCAGGCTATTACAGACGGTTTATCCAAGATTTTTCAAAGATAGCAGGAACGTTGACGAATTTAAAGAAGAAGTCGGTAAAATTTGTCTGGACGGAGAAATGTGAAGAGAGTTTTAAGGAACTCAAGAAAAGACTGAGTGAAGCACCAGTGTTGTCTTTACCTGACAATACAGGTGACTTCGTGATTTTCAGTGATGCGTCACACAAAGGACTTGTCGTGTGTGCTTATGCAACATGGTAAAGTTATTGCGTATGCATCGCGCCAATCAAGGATTACGAGAAGGGATATCCTACCCATGATCCGGAATTGCGGCGGCAGAGTATTTGCCTTAAAGATATGGAGGCACTATTTATATGGTGTAAGGTGTGAAATATACACGGACCATAAAAGTCTCAAGTATATTTTCACTTGAAGGAGTTGAATATGAGACAAAGAATATGGTTGGAACTTATAAAGGATTACGATCATGACATCTTGTATCATCCAGAGAAAGTGAACGTGGTAGCAGATGCGCGCAAGCAGAAAAGGGCAAAGTGGTAGGTTGGCAATGCTAAATATTTCAAGAGGAGTTAATTAAGGAGATGGCTAGATTGGAACTCGAGATAAAAAGTCCAAGAGAGCCGAGGGGAAATTGTTCAATGAATGGAGGCTCATCCGACTCTATTGGACAAAATTAAGGAAGTACAAGGCAGCGATGAGGAATGTGTGAAGGTGAGGACAAGAATTTCAGATGGAGAAGAGCTTAAATTCAGTATGGGGGGTGATGGACTATTAAGATTTGAGAAGAGAATTTGGGTGCCAGCGGTGTCTAAATTAAAGGAAGAAATCTTGCAGGAAGCTCATAGCTCAAGTTACTCAATTCACCCGGGAAGCACAAAGATGTATCAGGATCTCCGCCAACATTATTGGTGGTCCACTATGAAAAGAGAAGTCGCAAAGTGCGTCAGCAAGTGTTTAACATGCCAGCGAGTTAAGGCGGAACATCAGAAACCGAGCGGGCTACTTCAACCTTTAGAAATTCCAGAATGGAAGTGGGAGCATATCACGATGGACTTCGTGGTAGGACTTCCAACTACGCAGAAGGGTTACGATGTAGTTTGGGTGATCGTTGATCGATTGACCAAGTTAGCGCATTTCTTGCCAATCAAGATCGATATACCTTGGATCAGTTAGTAAAGCTTTACATCAAAGAGATTGTTTCCAGGCACGGGGTACCTGTATCAATTGTGTCAGATCGCGATCCGCGGTTCACAGCGAATTTCTGGAGCAGTTTTCAAGAATGCATGGGAACGCAACCGAGGTCGAAAGTACGGCGTATCATCCTCAAACAGATGGGCAAGAGCGAGAGAACTATTCAAATGTTAGAGGACATGCGGAGAGCATGCTTTATGGATTTCAAAGAGAGTGGGATGATCACCTACCGTTGGTAGAATTTGTGTACAATAAATGCTTATCATGCGAGCAGCACTCCAGATGCCACCTTATGAAGCTTTATATGGAAGGAAATGCAGAACGCCATTGTGATGGGATGAAGTGGGAGAACAACAATTGCTAGGGCCAAAATTGGTGCAACAAACTGCAGATGTGATCAAAATAATACGAGTGAGGCTCGTGATTTTACCAGATCGACAGAAGAAATATGCAGATCAACATCTAAGAACAACGAGATTTCGACGCTTAAGACTTATGTGTTTTTGAAAGTGTCGCCTTGGAAAGGGAAAATGAGATTTGGGAAGAAGGGAAAACTTAGTCCCAGATTCATAGGACCCTTCGAAGTGTTGAGGCGAGTGGGTGAGGTAGCTTATGAAATAGCCTTACCTCCGGAGTTAGAACATATACACAATGTGTTCCATGTTTCAGTCCTACGACCCTATAAGCAGGATTATAGGTATGTCATAGAGTATGAACCTATTCAGTTTGAAAAGGATTTAACCTATGAAGAGGTCCCATTGCAGATAATCGATAGAAAAGAACAAGTGTTAAGAAATAAGATAATACCTTCTGTTAAAGTATTATGGAGGAACCACAACGCCGATGAGGCTACGTGGGAACTCGAGGAGAAAATGATGAAAAATTACCCTAATCTTTTTGATTGATGTGTAATGATTCCGGGGATGGAATCCTTTTAAGGGAGGGTGAATGTAATATCCGAGATTTTTTTTAATTTTTTTTATGTAATTTAAGAATTATTAATAAACGAATTTATATGAAACTTTTGGGTGATTTCATTTATTAGATGTATATGTGTTGTACATATATGTGTTATTTCAAGATATGGGATGAGATGTATTTAAATGGTTGGTTTAGTTTTATTTAACTATTTAAATTAATTAAGTGGGGAATTATTCTATTTATTACGTGGGATGGCATTAAATTATGAGCTGGAGTTCAGAGTGGAGTTTAGAGGCGCGGACTGCGTATTTGAGTCCGAAACGTCGAAATTAGTCAAGATAAACTGTAATCACGAAAACGTGTCACGATTGACTTTTTGGTCAAAGTTAACCAGTTGATTTTTTTGAGGAAAAAGTCAACTACAAATTTCGGAGATGATTTTGACTAAACGGATAGTCCCATAATGTCCGGAACGTCTACTTTAGTAGGAACCAATATAAGTATCGAACACGTTTGGTTCTGAAGGGTAAAATAGTCAAATAGCTTAGTAATTGATTAATTGATTAAAATAATATATATTTTTGTAATAGAAATTAGCTGAACTGATGGACCCATGAGACTATTAACTCTGGACAAGGGAGGGAGTATACGTATATTACATAATAGCTAGGGTGGAAGTAATTTATTTTATTCCTTAAAACCAAAATTCTTTTTAACTCCCACATTCATTTTCTCTAACTCCCACATTCTTCCTATTAATTAACTATATTATTGTATTAAGCAATCGTGAGTAACTAATCATTAGTGTTGGGGGTTATGGGAGTTGGGGGTTATGGGAATCAAAAGACTATAACAAAGCTATACATATATAGATAGTGTGGTAGTATTCTAGAGATCTCTTAGCAACTAAGCAAGGATGAGGGATAATCAAATTAACGCAAGGAAAATTCATCCAAAAAGGTAAGCTATGAAACTGTCTTTTTCATGTTCTTGAAGAAAAATAGCGAAAAAACATGTATAGCCATGGTAAATGGTTTATGTTGATTTCGTAAGGCTATGATAATATTGTTGGTTTCTGTTATGAGGAGGATAAGGAATGAAAAGTATGGTTTAAACATGTTGCAATTACATAGAGAATCAAATATTTCATGAATGTATGCGATATGTTGATAAAATGCCTCTTTGTAGTCAATTTGTTCATAGCATGGTAATTTAGTGAGTTGGTTTGTTGTAGTATGTTCATATATGTTTGTAGAAGTGATTTGGACAGTAGGAGTCAAGCCCATGCATGTTAGAATCAAAATCACAAAATTTTTCAAAGTTGGTTGAATGTGAAATCTGTGATTTTTGGGGTTTTTCGGAGCCTCGGAATCATGGTGTAGATGACTCGATTAGCGAATGTTATAATTTTATAAAATAGTATGTAGGACGAGGTACAACCTGTCCAAATTTCATAAGAAAGGGAGTTAAATTGAGCAAGTTATGAAAATTGTAAGCATGCATGTTGGTAATAAAATCTGCAGAATTCTTGAAATTTTAGAATTTTTTCAAGTATAAAACTAGTGCTGGCACGCTTTTCTATGCAGTTGGTTTGTGGTCTTAGCATGCTAGTTTTTTGAATGTTATATTTTTTTAAAATACCTTGATGTATGAAGTTTATTGTGTCCAAGTATCATGGCCATATCATCTTTAGGTTATCGGGAATAAAATCGTAGAGTCAGTAAAAATCGTAGAGTAAACTCTGAAAATCATAGAGTCAGTAAAAATCGTAGAGTCAGTGAAAATCGTAGAGTAAACTCTAAAAATCGTAGAGTCAGTGAAAATCTTAGAGTAAAAATCGTAGAGTCAGTGAAAATCGTAGAGTCAGTGAAAATCGTAGAGTAAAAATCGTAGAGTCAATGAAAATCGTAGAGTTAGTGAAAATCGTAGAGTAAACTCAAAAATCGTAGAGTCAATGAAAATCGTAGAGTAAACTCTGAAAATCGTAGAGTAAACTCTGAAAATCGTAGAGTCAGTGAAAATCGTAGAGTAAACTCTGAAAATTATAGAGTAAAGTTTATATTATAACTACTATGCGTTGCTAATAGTTGATGTGCATGATTATACAATTGTGTAGGGCACGTGAAGTGTAGATAGCTGTAAGCTGTTAATCTGTTATTGGTAAACAACGAGCAAGGAAAGTTTCTTACCCTATTTTTCATTATAAATTTATTCAACTCTTATTCAGTTGATCGCAGCGAGGGTAAGTTTGGGCTTGTGATTAATTAATCATTCGTGCAAGCTCCTTTATTGTAAAGTTCTATAACTTCAATTGAGATCATAAACGTTATTGATGATTATTCGGTTCTATTGCAGAATCGCTATACTTTAAAGTTCGTATACACTTAATGAACTATATTCAAGCATGCTTTCTAGCTTTCGTTGTAGCTAGATGTTATTGATGCAAACATAGTATATTGTTTGAACAATTCAAATCCTTTGAAGCTATTGAATGTTTACCAATCCAAATTGCTTTGGTGAGGTCCCGCATGAATACTAAGATGAACAACCCGGATAATGGGGTAGTGGCGATGTTCAGCATATAGTCCCATTTACGCTTATGCGTTTAAACTTTATACTTGTGCACAATGTAGGGTACGATAGGCTGTTCACCTGGAGTACTTACAGAGACCGTTTACAATCTATTTGATTTTTAAACCGTCTGATGGTTTTTGATGAAACAAAGTAATGTTCAGGGTATCTAACACCCCTTAGTATACTATTGAGAATTCCAGAACTCTTATCTTGATATTCTAGTTTATCTCTTGATATTTATTTCAACCGTTGAGAAATATTCATACTAATGCTTTTACTTCTGATGTATGTTCTCAAACTACTTTATATACTTGCTGGGCAATTTGTGCTCATTCTTGCTTAAACCTTTCAGTTAAGGCTAATAACGCTGAGGGCTCGGGCAAGGACAAAGGAAAGTCTAAGATGAAATGATGAGAGTTATTTAAGTAATAATTATATTTCCGCATATGATGTGATGTAGCGATAAACGCTAAGTTTAAGTTTTAGTTTATTAAAGGTTGTAAAGACTTGGGACTTTATTTTGAATAAGTATGTAATAGTTAATATTATTATTATTAGAGTTACTTAGATAGATGATGATATATGTTGTATCGTGAGCACCATGTCCTGTAGTCGATGTTACACGGATTTGGGGGCATCTCAGGTTGGTATCAAAGCAATAGGTTATAAACCTTAGGTGGGGAACCTTAGACTATAACCTTAGGGAAGTTAGTGGAGAAAATAAAGAGATGAACTCATGTAGAGTTCTAGGGGTTGTGTCAAATCTATTTTTCCTAAAAACAAAAACAACTATTTTAAAATACTAACTGAGTGATTTCTTTTTCTTGTTTGAAGGATGTTAGGAGAAGAAGAGGTTAGAGATATCCACGTTGTGAGTGAGCAGTTGGTGACAGCTATACCTGAGCCTATAGCTGAGGCAGTAGCTGACTCAGACCCATAGGAGTATCCTGAAGAGGAAGAGGAGCCCGAGGAGGACTCGGAAGAAGCACCTGAGGATACTTTATTGGATGAGTTGATGTATAGGATTACGAAGTTGGACGACAAGGTCCATGAGTTGAAGGAGTCAGATCGGGGGGAGCGAAAAGCTGCAAAGATTGCTTGAGGCATTGGTGCACCACCGATAATTAGGAATGGGGATTTGGCCGACAAGTCATGGTGTATCGCACTGTAAGGCGGATAGGCTGGAGGATGAGAAAGAAGCTATTAGGACCCACTTGGGGCATACCATTAATGGGTTAGAGTCGAGGATTCAGAGTCTTCAAACTGACAAGCAGATTATTACCACATTTTGGGGAGAAGAGAGGAGAGAATGTGTTCGGGCTGAGAAGCTAACTGACGAGTTAGAAGGAGAGGTGATAGATAAGAAGGTTAAGATAGAAAAGATGAAGTACGCATTTAAGTCAGCACATGGAAGGTTTTAACATAGGGTGAGTCATTTTCCAAGTGAGGAGCATCGGTCTAGACGTGTTATAAGCCGAGGGCTGGTACTAGAGATAGCGGATGAGGAGCATGAGGACGCAATTAGGCAGGGCTTTTAGTTTATTATGATGAACTTTTACAACTGGCGTATAGAACGCTTATCTTTGAATAATAAGCTTGGTTTCATATTTTACCAAGTATGTTGGTTTAAAGTGATGTTAATGGCTTAATGTTATAAGACGATGAAATACCTTGGGTGTTATGTTTATAAATAAATATGTTTTTATTTAAGTATGTGATGTGATGATTAAGTCTCTTCTTATGATTGATATATTATGTAGAGTAAGTGATAAGATAATAACATTAAGTTCATTTTAAACAAATAGATGGCTAGAGGAAGACGTCGTCAAACACCCGAGGGGTCAGGCGGTAATGCTGGGGATCCACTGAATCCTATGCAGCAGTTTGTAGACATGTTAGTGGGGGTACTTCAGAATCGAACCCCGAATGCCAATAACCCTCCAGTGGCCTAGGTGGCACACTTCAAGGACTTCAAGAGCAAGTATTGGCATGGCTCCATTCGAGGTGTTGTATGGAAGAAAGTGTCGTTCTCCAGTATGCTGGGATGAGGTGGGTGAATCAATGTTGTTGGGACCAGAGTTGGTACGTATGACTACAGAAAAGATTCAAATGATCCGACAACGTATAAAAACCTCAAAGATCGACAAAAGAGTTATACTGATCTTCATCGAAAGGACGTAGAATTCGATATTGGAGATCATGTGTTGTTACGTGTTGCTCCATGAAAAAGGAGTTACAAGATTTGGAAAGAGAGAAAAGCTCAATCCTCGATTCATTGGCCCATTTTTAATCCTCGATCGAGTAGGAACTTTGGCCTATAGACTTGCGTTACCGCCAAGTATGTCTCGTGTTCATAATGTTTTTCACATATCCATGTTACGTAAATATGTGAAAGACCCGAACCACATTATTGAGTTAGAACCGGACGAAATAGAGGAAGATTTAACGTATGAAGAGGTTCCTGTTAAAATCTTGGATAAGAAGGAACATATTCTACGCTCCAAGGTTATACCTCAAGTCAAAGTTTTGTGGAGAAACCATGATGTTGAGGAAATGACCTGGCAGTTAGAATCTAAAATAAAATCAAAGTATCCTCACCTCTTCGACATACCAGGTACGCACCCTAATTCCGAGGACGAAATTTCATAAGAAGGGGAGGTTGTAAGACCCCAACTTTTTGAATAAAGATTAAATTTTCTCGAAATATATTTTTGAATATTATGGTGTGGATTTGATATAATGTTATAGTTGTGGGAAATATTTACAAATTTTACAAAGTACGCAAGTTGTTATATAATATTCGATTGGTCGGGGAATATTCATTTTAATAGGGAATATTCGTACAACGACACAATCATTGGTGGACCCCCACAACAGAATTGTTATCGGATTGAGAAAACGACAAAAAATACTTTATGAAAATAACGGCGGAAGTTTTACCGTTAACTGTTGAACTACCCGGTAGTAAAGAAATACGATGAATACGCGTGGTTGCATACAAGAGCAATACCAGTATTGATTATTGATGCTTATGTGAGAAGTCACTCGGTTATACTCAATTATGCTACAAGAATTCTTCGCATCATATCTATCATATTATTGATTCGATTATTGTCATAGTATTATCAGCATAATATGTTATTTTATTAAATCAATAATTGAGATGACAAAGTTATTCATATTATTAAATTGCAATATTTACAATGTCTAGAAGTTCTGTCAAGGAGAGGTTTGGTCACCTAATGCGCGCCAATAGGGAAAAATCCTTATTGGAAAGCCCCCTCTTTCCTGGGAACGACCTGGTTGATAAATATTGTGAGTTATAATATTAATGATGAATGTTGTTCGGAGTTAAATTTGGAGACGCGGATGTGAAATTTGAGTCTGGAACGACGAAATTAGTAAAAATAGTCTATAAACATAAAATTTTCCGGGATTCACTATTTGGTCAAAAAGTCAACAGTTGACTTTTTTGGGAAAATTCAAACTTCGAAATTTCAAAATTTATATTTTTGATAAAAATAGTTTCATTATGTTGGAATTGTTTGTGTTAGTTAAAATCGACATTTATTCCGATGATAATTGATGTCTAGGGGTTATATTGATAAATCGGGTAATTTATCGGATAAATGAGAAATTAATTGCTACTAATTCACATGCTTATATAACTATTTGTTCACATATGTGTACTATTGAATCACATTATTTACTATTAGGGGAGTTGGTGCAAGATTGATAATACTTGCATGACTAAGTTAAAAATGGAGGTATAGATGGAAGGTACTATACTGTAATTCGTATTTTTCACATGAGTATACTATTGATTCACATTATTTACTATTAGAGGAGATGGTGCAAGATTGATAATACTTGCAGGACTAAATTAAAAATGAAAGAAAAGTTGGAGGTATTGTACTGTAATTTTCGAGCCCCAAAACGTGAAATTATCAAAACTATATTTTCTTATAAATAGAAGCTCATTTTTCCTTCATTTCTCACCAATTAACAAAAGCTTTAGAGCGATTATTATAGAGAGAAATTATAGAGAGAAAGATGAAGAGAAATCTGCTACCTCACTATTCCAGTATCCAGTTTTTTTCTAAGGTAGGGAATATTATTTGTTATACCCGTAGGGAGTATTATTTCTTTCTTATCTATGAAGAGAACTTCTGTTATTCCATTCTTATTATTCTCATTGGAATAACTTTGATATCTGTGAGCTACCCTATACTTGGTGAAATTCTTACATTGTTCCATTCTTTATCATTACGTTGGAAAATCCTCGCTCTGCGTTCTACTAGGACTGGTTCCGTCTTGATTATTCTGTTGGAATATCCATGCATGCGCGCTTTTACGCTGCACTGATCGAAATCTTTATTATTTTGTTGGAATATCACATGCATGCGTTTTACGCGGACCGATTCCGTTATTTATTATTCTCGTTGGAATAACTCACTGTCTGGATCTATCGCACGTACGATGATTTCTTTTGTTATTTCATTCCATATTATACTCGGTTGGTTAATTTTTGACTTCTATACTCCATGAAATTAGTGGAATATCCTTGATATTTGCGCTTCATCCAAAGATATCTTTTCAAGAAAATATTCTTACGAGCATTCTTGAATTTTACTCTACAAAGCAATTATCATGTTGACAATTTGGACGTTATTAGTTCCTGGATAAATTAATTCTTGAACTTGTTTTATTGAATTCTTATATCATTGTCATCATCCTCATGTTTATATTTTGTTGAAAGTCATATGTGGCCTATAGTGCATAGATGGACTTGTTATGATTATGACTAGGGATTACTCAAGGTGTAATCATGGTAGTAATGTTACAAATGATGTGGAGAAAGTCCTCATTGGCTTTGTAGTGCATTGATGGATAGTTGTTGGTATGATCATGACCATTAATGAATACACAAATATTCTTAGTCTGTAATGCATGGATAATTGTGGTACGTGATACTAAAGAATATCCTTGGTCAGTAGTGTAGGGGTGATTCGATGATGTGGATTATTTATTAAAGTCGAGTCCCAATGATAAAAGTGATGAAAACCTTTTAAATCATAAAAGATAGTAGATTTTATTCTCTACTTGACTCTTTTAATGAATTGCTTGTTCCGCTGCGATTAAACTTGATGGTTGTTATATTATATCGGTTTAACCTTGTTGAAGGCTAACGATAATATATTCGCATTATCTTAGTCATAATATTTCCTCTTTGGGCTAGTTGAGCTCACCCTTTTACTTTTATTGTTCTCTTGAGAAATGAGAACGTAGCGAGGACTAGTTGGGGAGCGGGTAGACGGACGAGATGATAGCATTAGTAGTCCTCACTATTACGTGAAATAGTGTGATAATAATTGTAATGAGGACTCCTTTTGAGTTTGTATAATCTCTAGTAGACAATATTTTTATTCAAACTCACAGCTTATGTTGTACACGACAGTTGTATTATTAAGTTGTATTTGAATTCATGTACCATGTAAGTGGCGACCCAAGATGGGGGATGTATACCTAATTTTGGGGGCGTCACAGTTAGTATCAAAGCTTAGGGATATGATCCCTGGTTAAGATGTGAGACTAGAACCAGGAGGGGAGAGATGGGGAATTCCTTTGATAGTATGACCTACCTAAGTTTATTTGGTTTTTAATTGGTTGGTCAGAGTATATGAATAATATGTTGCATGTCAATTAACCCTTGTTTTGTGGCAGTATTTGAAAATGGCATCCGAGAATGTTGAGAACATCAATGGAGCACAGGAGACCGTTGAGTCTCCACAGATCAATAACCAGGACAATGTGCATCAGGAAGGCGACAATCCTCATGTAAACAACAACACTGACCAAATGATGAACAATGGAATGTTCCGAGGCTTCATGCAATTCATGCAACATCAGGCGAGAGCGGCTCCTGTCCAAAATGTAGGTGGAAACACTGTAAACTCTCGGACGGTTACCGCTAAACAGTTCAAGGAGCTGGGACCACTAGAGTTTATTAGAGAGCCAAAACCACTTAAGGCTGAAGCATGGATAAAGCAGATCACCAAGATATTTGATATCTTGGGATGCTCCGAGGAGAAAAAGGTTCCCTTCGCCACCTTCATGTTGCGTGAAGAGGCGATTCTTGGTGGAAATCAGAAACGCACTCCGCGGCGTGGACTTTTCAAGATGTCTTGGGAGAAGTTCCAAGAGCTATTCAACGACAAGTACTTTCCGAAAGTATTAAATCACATGAAGGAGGTGGAGTTTATCAAGTTGGAACAAAATAATATGACCGTGTCACAATACGAGGCTAAATTAGCGGAGTTATCCCGGTTTGCATCCCATTTGGTCGATAATGGGGAGCGAATGACGCGAATGTTTTTAAGAGGTTTGAAAGCGAGATACGTCAATATCTAATTTCTCATAAACGTGTTTGTACTCGGATGTTGTAAATAAGGCTCGATTATTGGAACGCGGTAATGAGTCAACGCAACTAAGGGAAAGTCACGGCGTGATGAAAATACCGATGGTAATAGTCATCGAAACGGTGTCAACAAGCGTGGAGGAATCAACATGCCGAAATGGTAACCACTTCGGTGGTAATCATGGCCAAGACAAGAAAATGGACATTTCAAGAAAAGGAGATTCAACAATGATGGAAAGACGCCAAGACCAAAGAACCGTGGTTAAGGAAGGAGAACGACCACCTATCATATGCTTCAAATGCGGAGGGAGGACATATCGGTCAAAGCGCGCGATGCCATCCAAAGCGTGTTATAATTGTGGAAGAGAAGGTCACCTAGCCCGATTTTGTCATTCACCAAGACAAGTTCGGCTAGGATGGAGGCACCAAAGGTCAGTCCCGAAAAAGTCAAAGCCGGTAGTGCAAGGGAGAGTGTTTGTTGTGACCTCCCGAAAAGAAAGGAACCCGAACGAGGTCATCACGGGTAAGCTTATCATAAACTCTAGCGAAGTCTATACCTTATTTGATACCGGTTCTACCCATTCTTTTATTTCTCCTACTTGCGCTCAACGATTAAATTTGACTCCGGAGAAATTAGACTTTGACTTATCTGTTGAAACTCCATTAGGAGAAACCTTCATTACATCCACTGTTTATAAGTCTTGTTTGATTCAAATTGGTAACCGCACGTTACCTGTCGATCTTATCTCCTTAAAAAATACTTGCATTTAACGTGATTCTAGGGATTGATTGGTTAACTACTCATCATGCTAAAATTGATTATTTTCGTAAGGTTGTTAGCTTTCATATTCGTAATAAATCTATTATGCGAATTCAAGCGACCAAACCATTAAAATCAATCACGGTCATCTCAAGCCATAAAGCTAGTCGTTTATTGAAAAAGCGGATGTCAAGCTTTCTTAGCTTTCGTCACTTGATTTAAACAAAAATACGCCGATTTGCAGGATATTTCTATTGTTAATAAATTTCGACGTATTCCCTCGAAGAACTTCACGGCCTACCCCATAGCGTGAAGTTGAATTTTGTATCGACCTTGAACCCCAGACAAAACCCATTTCCAAAGTCCCATATCGAATGGCTCTATTGAACTTCAGGAGTTAAAGACCCAATTGCAGGAATTGTTAGACATTGGTTTCATTCATCCTAAGTACATCTCCTTGGGGGTGCTCTGTTCTATTCGTGAAGAAGAAAGATGGGAGTATGCGACTTTGTATTGATTATCTGGATTTGAATCATGTCACCATCAAAAATAGGTACCCATTGCCATGTATTGATGACTGTTTGACCGCCACAAGGAGCACAATTTTTTCAAAGATCGATCTTCATTCGGATATCATCGGTTTGAAGGTTAAAACCGAGGATATTCCAAAGGCGCCTTCGTAATCCCCAGACGGGCATTATGAATTCTTAGTCATATCTTTTGGATTGACTAATGCTCCTGCTGCCTTCATGGATATGATGAACCGAGTATTCAAGGAATATTTGGATCATTTTGTGGTTGTCTTTATTGATGACATCCTCATATATTCCAAAAGTCGTGAAGATCATGAGCAACACTTGAGGCTGATACTCCAAAAGCTTCGTAAAAACAAGCTATATGCCAAGTTGAAGAAATGCGAGTTCTGGCTTGAGGAAGTTGCATTCCTTGGGCATGTGATATCAAGTCATGGAATATCTGTTGACCCAGCAAAGATTGAAGCTATTCAAAGCTGGGAGCAACCTAAATCAGTGACCGAAGTAGGTAGCTTTCTCAGCTTAGCTGGTTATTATCGGAGATTCGTAGAAGGGTTTTCTTGAATCGCTACTCCATTAACTCAGCTGACTCGGAATGATACAAAGTTCGGTTGGAGCGAGGAATGTGAGAAGAGTTTTCAAAAACTCAAAAGGAGACTCATTTCAGCACCTGTTTTGACAATCCCATCCGGTTGGAGAGGATTTGTCATCTCTGATGTGATGCTTCGGGCAAAAGGGTTAGGATGTGTTCTCATGCAACATGGGAAAGTCATAGCCTATGCCTCAAGACAACTCAAATAATATGAGAGAAATTATCCTACTCATGATCTAGAGTTGGCAGCTGTTGTCTTCGCACTTAAAATTTGGAGGCAATACTTGTATGGAGAGAAAGTGGAGATATTTACGGATCATAAAAGCCTCAAATATTTCTTCACTCAAAAGGAACTCAACATGCGACAACGACATTGGCTTGAACTGTTGAAAGATTATGATCATACCATCCAATACCATCCTGCAAAAGCAAACGTGGTAGCTGACGCATTGAGTAGAAGATCATATGCGGGTACAAGTGCAATATTCACAACACAAAAGCCCATTTTGTGTGACTTGCAAAACGATGGAGATAGAGTTAAAGACTCTAGGGACCCATGTGATGATGGTGAATATATACGAGTAGAATCGACTTTAATTGATAAAGTTAAAGTTGCTCAAGTTACAGATCCAGAGCTGATGCGTCTGAGAAAGAAAGTGCAAGAAGATGCTATGCCGGAAGTAAGAATCGATGAGGAAGGAATACTTCGAGTCAACTCCAGACTTTGTGTTCCTAACAACCTTGATTTAAAGTATAAAATCATGATGGAGGCGCACAACACACCATTTGCAATCCATCCTGGGAGTACGAAAATGTATCGTGATCTTCGATATACATTTTGGTGGAGCAATATGAAGAGAGAGATAGCGCTATTTATCTCAAGGTGTCTAATTTGTCAATGAGTTAAAGCGAAGCATCAAGTACCAAAAGGTCCATTGCAACCACTTGAAATTCTAGAATGGAAGTGGGAGCACATTACCATGGATTTTGTTACCGGTCTTCCCAAAGTTTCTCAAGGCATAGATGCGATTTGGGTCATTGTTGAGAGATTAACCAAGTCTGCTCATTTCTTACCGATACGAGAAACTTATACACTTGAACGTCTTGCTTGTATGTACATAAATGAGGTTGTAAGATTGCATGGTATGCCAGTATCCATAGTTTTTGATCGAGACCCAAGATTCACTTCAAGATTTTGGGTTAGTTTGCAAAAAGATATGAGCACGGATTTACGATTTAGCTCGGCATATCATCCTCAGATGGACGGGCAGTCGGAGAGGACGATTCAAACTCTTGAAGATTTATTAAGACTCTGTGTCCTTGACTTCAAGGGAAGTTGGGACAAGTTCTTACCATTGGTGGAGTTTTCTTACAACAACAGTTATCAAGCAAGTATTGGCATGGCTCCATTCGAGGCGTTGTATTGAAGAAAGTGTCGTTCTCCAGTATGTTGGGATGAGGTGGGTGAAGCAACGTTGTTGGGACCAGAGTTGGTACGTATGACTACGGAAAAGATTCAAATGATCCGACAACGTATTAAAACCTCACAAGATCGACAAAAGAGTTATGCTGATCTTCATCGAAAGGACGTAGAATTCGATATTGGAGATCATGTGTTGTTACGTGTTGCTCCATGGAAAGGAGTCACAAGATTTGGAAAGAGAGGAAAGCTCAATCCTCGATTCATTGGCCCATTTTAATCCTCGATCGAGTAGGGCGTGGCCTATAGACTTGCGTTCGCTTAAGTATGTCTCGTGTTCATAACGTTTTCACATATCCATGTTACGTAAATATGTGAAAGACCGAACCATATTATTGAGTTAGAACCGGACGAAATAGAGGAAGATTTAACGTATGAAGAGGTTCCTGTTAAAATCTTGGATAAGAAGGAACATATTCTACGCTCCAAGGTTATACCTCAAGTCAAAGTTTTGTGGAGAAACCACGATGTTGAGGAAATGACCTGGGAGTTAGAATCTAAAATGAAATCAAAGTATCCTCACCTCTTCGACATACCAGGTACTCACCCTAATTTCGAGGATGAAATTTCATAAAAAGGGGAGGTTGTAAGACCCCAACTTTTTGAATAAAGATTAAATTTTCTCGAAATATATTTTTGAATATTATGGTGTGGATTTGATATAATGTTATAGTTGTGGGTAATATTTACAAATTTTGCAATGTACGCAAGTTGTTATATACTATTCGATTGGTCAGGGAATATTCGTTTTAACATAGAATATTCGTACAACAACACAATCATTGGTGGACACCCACAACGAAATTATTATCGGATTGAGAAAACGACAAAAATACTTTATGAAAATAACGGCGGAAGTTTTACCGTTAAGCTGTTGAACTACCCGGTAGTAAAAGTACAAAGAATGTCTGGCGTGGTTGCATAGTAGCAATACGGTATTGATTATTGATGATTACGTGAGAAGTCACTCGGTTATACTCAATTATTACTACAGTAATTGCGCATCATATCTCTCATATTATTGATTCGATTATTGTCATAGTATCAATCTGCATAATATGTTATTTTATTAAATCAATAATTGAGACGACAAAGTTATTCATATTATTAAATTGCAATATTTACAATGTCAGAAGTTACATCAAGGAGAGGTTTGGTCACCTAATTCACTTGCGCCAATATAGGAGAAATCCTTTATGGAAAGCCCTCTTTCCGGGAACGACTGGTTGATAAATATTGTGAGTTATAATATTAATGATGAATGTTGTTTGGAGTTGAATTTGGAGACGCGGATGTGATATTTGAGTCGGACTGTTGGAATATCCATGCATGCGTTTTACGGCCGGACCGATTCTGTCTTTATTATTCATTGGAATATCCCACATCGGCGCTTTTTACGCGGGACTGATTCATCTTTATTATTTCATTGGAATATCCTGTTTAGACGTTTTACACCTAATTCGATTCCGTTATTTATTATTCATTGGAATAACCACTTTCTGTATGGCCTCTATCGCATGCCTGGTGATTTCTTTTGTTATTCCATTCCTTATTATACTCAGTTGGTTAAAGTTTTGACTTCTATACTCCATGAAATTAGTGGAATATCCTTGATATTTGTGCTTCATCCAGTATCTTTTCATGAAAATATTCTTCTGAGCATTCTTGAATTTTACTCTACAAAGCAGTATTATGTTGACAATTTGGACGTTATTAGTTTCTGGATAAATTAATTCTTGAACTTTTTTTATTGAATTCTTATATCATTGTCATCATCCTCATGTTTATATTTTGTTGAAAGTCATCTGTGGCCTATAGTGCATAGATGGACTTGGTATGATTATGACCAGGGATTATTCGGTGTAATCATGATCGTAATGTTACAAATGATGTGGAGAAAGTCCTCACTGGCCCGTAGTGCATTGAGGGACAGTTGTTGGCATGATCATGATAATTAATGAATACACAAATATTCTTGGCCCGTAGTGCATGGATAATTGTGGTCATGATACTAAAGAATATCCTTGGCCGTAGTACAGGGGTGATTCGATGATGTGGATTATTTATTAAGCTCAGTCCCAGTGATAAAAGTGATGAAAAACCTTTTAAATCATAAAAGATAGTAGATTTTATTCTCTACTCGACTCTTTTAATGGATTTCTTGTTCCGCTGCAGTTAAAATTGATGGTTGTTATATTGTATCAGTTTAACACTGTTGAAGGCTAACGATAATATATTCTGTATTATCTTAGTCATAATATTTTCTACTGGGCTAGTTGAGCTCACCCTTTTACTTTTATTGTTCTCTTCGTGAAATGAGAGCGAAAGGACTAGACTAGTTGGGAACCGGGGAATTAATGGACGGATGATAGCATTAGTAGTCCTCACTATTCTGTGAAATAGTGTGATAATAATTGTAATGAGGACTCCTTTTGAGTTTAAATAATCTCTAGTAGACAATATTTGTATTCAAACTCACAGCTTATGTTTTGTTGTATTGTATACGACAATTGTATTATTAAGTTGTATTTGAATTCATGTACCATGTAAGTGGCGACCCAAGATGGGTGACGTATACCTAATTTTGGGGTCGTCACATTTATACTTATCTTTTAAGCTCCCAAATTAGGGTTTCGAATTCCCGAAACTTAAATTAGGATTTCTAGAACTGATTTTAGGGTTTCTTATCAATCATAAGAATTTTCTAACTAAACGATGACGTTCTTAATATAATACTATAGTTTGCCACTGATATAGGTTATATGGTCAACCCTTGACCCGTAACCACATACTGTACACATATACAACCATATACACTTATATCCTTAATCTTGAATAATTCACAATAAAAAATTTAAATTCACAAAATTCCTTATTGGAAATCTCAAATCTATTCACTTATTTTATGTCTAGGTTTATTATTCAACCTTTAATCCATCATTTAAGATTTAAATAATTTTCTAAATTCTTGGGTTGTCACATTTAATGTGCAAGCCCAAGTGTTTGTTAAATGAAGTCCAATTAAGTTGGTTAATACAAGCCCAAATGAATAAGCTAAGCTAATTAAACCTAAGCTCAAAGTAATGATCCAATGGGTTAGGGTGATGCATGGGGCAACCCATGGCCAAATGGTAAATCTTGGTGACTAAGAACTTTATGTAATGGTCAAGCATAAGAAGTAGGGAGCAAGTTTACTTAGTATATATGTAATGAATAGTAAGGAGGTGGGATTGGCCTAAATGACTAAACTACCCTAACCTTAGCAAGCCTATAAATAAGAGAGTTGGTTTTCATTTGTTGGATTGTTAACTTTCATCCAACACTTTCAACTTATTTGGTAGAGAGAATAAGCAAGTTTAAGTTAGACTTTCAAGAAGAAAAAAAGCTTGATCATCAAGGGTAAGCCTCCTATGTCATAATCTTCCAACTCTTCCATAGTAGCTTGATAGAGAAGGGATGAATGGTGGTACATGTATGTTAAGAAGTAAAGAAATTGGATAATCTAAAGACTTAAGTCTTAATAAGCCGTGAATAAACACTTTGTTCATAGATAAGCTATGAACTAAGGAAGAACTTGTAAGACTTGTAACATGTTTACATGAATAAATTTAGTATGCTAAAAGGATGTAAGAATGTTGGATAGAAGACATAAATCATTATAGGCCATGAGAAATGAAACTATAAGTAGTTTATTCTTTGATAAGATATAAGCTCATGAAGAACAAGTAATAATTTATCATCAAAATAAGTTAATGAAATGAGTAGGTTAAGATGTCAATTTGATGGATAGAATCCATTTGGAACGATAAACAAATCATAAGTAACGAAGTTGTAACGACCCCAAAATTCATACAATACAAGTACCGACTTCGGTCGTTACTTATACGTCTAACTTCTGATTTTACATCATTATTCGATGTTAAACTTAATAATATACGGAATAATTTAAACTTTTATGTCTTTTTACTTTAATTCCCTGAATTAAAACCTTTATCATCTACATGTCTTTGAATCATATATAATCTATGATTCACTTCATCACAATTATTATATCAAATTTTACATTTCAGTTCGATAACCTTTGCATAACAGATACCTCAAACTTTAACTTTACAACTCAACATAAAACTATACATCATAAAATATTTAGTACATCTCATGAATCTTAATCATGGTATTAAGAGATAACAACTTCAGCTAAAATATTAATCTTCGTGTATTATTTCTGATCCACGTCATTCAAGTAGCACACAGTGTTACCTTCAATCCTTAACCGCAAAAATGGTTATTTGCAAGGTTGAGCTCGATGACCAAAGAAAAATCTAACAGTTTTCATGCATCACGTAGCACATAATAACATGCTCAACATATATCTCATAAACATTGGACTAAAATAACATACATGTTACAGTTCATATAACAAGTATAAAGATTGAGTTCCTTACTCAATCAACATGCTTTACTCAATCAACGTAGTCATAAGTTGACTTTAACATTTCATATATTTAACATATATATAACACATCATGCTCTTTGCAAGAAAGATTTAAAACAGTTCATCATCAAGTTCACATAACAAATAGGAACTGAAAGACTTGCCTTGATCGTTGTTTACCAATAACAGTTTAACAACTTATAGATATCTGCACTTCATGTGCCCTACACAATTATATAATCATTCACATTAACTATTAGTCACATAGCAACACATATTAGTTGTAATGTAAACTTTACTCTACGCCTCATAACCCTTCCTATGATAGATACACAATGTTTAATTTGATTGTGTTAACTTTCAACTTATATCTATCTGTATTTCATATTTGAAGTTCATTCAAATATTTAAGTCTTGCTAGGACTACTTATTGGTTTTATATTTACACTATTCAATATCTTATAATATTCATTTCATTTGATTTAAAACACTTTTTACGTTCATTATCACTTATCACGGCGTTTCGACGTTTATTCGTCACACACCCAATTTGTCTCTCTTGTGTGTGCTAAGTATGCGTATACAACTTATCTAATACATCATTTATTAATGTTAAGCATCATTATACTTCATAATATTCATGTTCTATAACTTAGAACAACATCTTTTATCGTCAAGAGCACTACACTTGCATAGGTGCATGCCCGACGCCTTCCGATTATCCCCGAAAACACAATAGTCCTACAAATGACCATTTTAACTTCTGTTCTAGACCTCAAATTGAAAAACTTAAAGAATCAAAGTTGTAGGTCTATTCTTCCTTGTTTCGGATCATCTTGAATCACCTTAATCGGAGTTCGTATGAAAACGTTATGGCTGTTTTACCAAAATAGGTCAAAGCAGTCACAGTCAGCACACATGGGGCACTGCCGCACCCCTTTTCCTCACAAATACCACGTGCTCCGCGCCATTGCCCAGCCCTAGATGCGTGCCTGCTCGCACAGGCAGTGCGCCCGCGCGAGGCTTTGCACATAACACAGTTTTGGTCATAACTTTCTCATTTTAAGTCCGAATTAGTTGGTTTTCGATTGGTTGGACTCGTTAAACTCTTAGCTACTCATCAAGAGAATATTTATAACACTTCAAACATATTAACAAATCATTTCAAGGGTTCAAATTCCATTTTCATGCTATATTTTCAAGTTTTAAACACATTTAGGGAATTCAATCACTACGAATTCGTTTCTCAACCAAATTGGTCCGTTCAACTTTCGTTGTTTTCGTTTCTTCACATGCTAACAATATCTATCATCTATTTTAGATTCTATCCATCAATTTTGACTCCAACATAAGTTAAAATATATATATGCCATCAAAACCCAAGTTTTTCATCTTTAACATATTCTTATGATTTTGATTACTCTAGAATCAATTAAAGAGACTATATAGACTAGATTATACACCCATACACATATATATACAACATCTCTTCAAATCACCCAACCAAAATAGCTTTTAAGTGAAGAACTTGAGAAACTATAAATTAGAATTTTAGAACTAGATGAATACCTTTGATTCTTCTTAAACTTGATTGGATGATGAGAAACCTTCTTCTTCTTCCTTGATTCCTCCAAGCTTCTTCTCAAAGTTCTCTCTAGAATTCTCCCAATTCTCTCTCAACTTTTATTCTTCTCTTCTTCTGTGTTTTTTTTCCTTCTCTATTCTAACTTATGTACTAACATATAATGTATATAATAATTTAGGTATTCATTATATAATATAATTATATCTATTAACTGACATCAGAGTTTTTTTTTTTTTTTTTCTTTTTGAAACTCAAAAGCCATAAGGCTTGTTTGACTAACTAACTAAAAATTAACCCATTAAATCTTACACCTTGTTTGGTAAAACAGATTTAAATTAAAGATTTAACATTCATTAAGCCTTGTTTGGCAAAAACTGAATTAACCTCCCTTAACTTATTTTAATAACTCCTTTATAATATAGTTTATGGTCACACTTTAATTAAATAAATTCCCATATTCAAATTAAATTAAATCTAATAACAATTTATTAAATCCATTTACCACATAAATCAATACAATAAAATTATAATTTTATTATAATTATAATTTTATTTAATAAATTAACTCATCACTTTAATTACAAAAATCAAATTAAATAACATTATAACAAACCATATAATCTTTAATAACTCTCTAATTTAGTTATTAACTTAAATTAGAGTATTATCTCATAAATTTAATTCATCACACTTTTATCTTAATTAAGTTAATTTCTATAACTCGTGAATTATTTACTTACTAATAAATAATCCAATAAATATCTACTACACAACAAAGACATCAATTAAAATATTTATTTAATTCAATAAATATTTGAAATTATAAATAAAATTCTGGATTGTTACAGAAGTTATGCCGGAATTCACACGATTGGACGATAATCATCGAATTCGTAAAATTCTCGAAATGGAAGTCGAATTTTGATGTTGAGCTCGAAAATGTTGGTTTTCGATGGGAACAAGTCTTATTTGGCATTATAGAGTTGAGGACTCGAAAATGACCGAATTCCAACTTAGAACAAAGAAACGAGTGTTGAACGTTCACGAACGTTTATCGTTTTCATTAAAAATGATCTAATAGGTGAATTTTTAGTTAACGAAGTTAAAAATGTAAAATTCTTGCATGAATATGTAGAGTATGTGATTTGTGAGCTAACGGTTTTTGAACGAACCAATTCAGACTTATAACGAAGAAGTTATGAGCCCGAGAATTTCACATAAGAAAAAGTCTGTCAAATTTTTCTGAGGCATAGAGTCCGCGCCGCAGTTGTTGGTCGGAAAATCGATCACTAAACACACGCAAGTATACACGGTCTAACAAGTAATACAGTGATAAGTAGAGTGTCGTACCCACGAGGAACTATGACTAATATTTACCAAGTACCGACTATGTATCGCTAAAGTCTTATTTGAACAGCAGTAAATGGAAGCGTGGTTAAACTAGTTAAAACTAATTAACAAAGCAAGTAAATGGAAAACGAAAGGTAATCTAGGGAAATTCAAGCTAAGGTCACAACTTCACCCCACACAGACATTCTGTCGAACACCTGGCGTGCTAATTTTCATCAAACTAGCTACCCTTCTCTCTTTGGTCTTAATGGTCACGACAATTTGTCGACTGAGAACACACATGTGCCTATGCACCTCTGTCAAGGTATGCACAAACATATCCTCTCAAGATCCACCCAACAGGGAATAGAATAGAAAAGAACGTCTAAGCTAGATACAATCCTACACATGTCTATGCGAATTAATCATAATAAGGATTTAAGCATAAGTTCTCAATAGGTCGCACGTGGCGCAAAGAGATATGTCGATTCTACGCACAACTTATGCAGTCATAACCCACAATCACATGCCAATATATTTAGGTGTAAATCTACATTCCTTCTGTCGATATCATGCAGATTACCAAAATCATCAGTAATGTCTTAGCAAGAATCATTAAGCACAAATATATCAATCTAAATCATATGGTGCCAACCAACGAGATAAAAGACAGTCAATTTAAATAACAAAGGGATCCATTATAACCTTAGAGCAAATACTCAGTTTATAGCTATTAAACCAAATATAAGTAGCAATAAAGACAACATTTATGGATTATAATAATAAAGGAAATAAATGGATAAGAAGGAACTCTGTCAAAGCCCTTCAGTCACTAAGCAATTTGCTCCTTTCAAGCTTTCCAATCCGTGTCGCTCATTGCTCTTGTTGCTCCAAAGAAATATAAACTTCTCCCTAATCAATATTTACAGAGATAATCAAAGAGAAATACAGAAGAAAATCCTAAGCTAAGCTATCATATGCTAAAACTAAAGTCTCATATGATATAGGTTATGAGATATGTGAAATGCAGAGGCTGTCTACTACTATATATGCCTCCTTCTGTTTGCTAGGTCAAAATCACTTGGTCTCTGCCTGGGCACCGGAGCTCGCGCTGCGGTGTGAGCAATAGCTCTATGGTTGGTGATGCGGCGCCACATTAGTATGAAAAACACGGAGCTCGAGAAGGGGCAATGCAACGCGAGTCCAAGAAGGGGCAATGGCGCTGCGGCGCCATGGTGACATCAGTAGGGGCATGAAGTTAGCGACGCGGCGCGGGCATATGTAACTTGGCCATTTTGTCCCTAAAAGCATGGAAAAGACCTAGAAATCCCTACATTGCATCAGTTAAGCGCAATAACACTATAATCATAAAGAATCATACAAAATCTATGAGAACATACAACTATTTAAGTCATAACGTATCCGATTCGTGGGTATAAATCCGACTCATCAGCAACGCGACTCAAAGAAGAAAGGTCAGCGCCGCAGCACGAGGTCGAACCATAGTACACTGTTAGTTGGCGTCGCAGCGTGACATAGTGAACAAAGAGTGGCATCGCAAAGACCGAGGTCGGAGCTTGTGTAATCGTGAACCCATGCCGCAGCCATGAAGTCGAAGAAGGAAGGAAGGCTCATGATACCAACACTAAACCAAGCATAGTAATAAAGGCTTGTAAGCATAAAAAAGAAAAGTTGGTTAATGAGATAATGAATTAACATATTAATAAGCTTAAAGTAACATTGTTTAAAACATTGTTAAACCTTAAGTGTAATAACTAAAAGTTGAAAGTAATCAATTGTACGTGAACGTAATGACGATGTAAAGCGTAATGATAAGCCGGAACCTATAATAAACACTCTAATACATAATTAGATTGAGAAGAAGGGTAAGATTCATTAGGAACCAAGTATATTTATTCATGACCTAATGTGTTACATTATGTGATACATATTGTAGATACCTTAAAGACTTAAAGTGAACGTGTGATAACAGTAGTAGACGCTGAAGGCAAGTGTTCTAACCCTTATTTCAGTTCAATCTGGACAAGTTTTTTGATTCATGTATTCTTACGCATGAATTGATGTATGATGAAGTTAAAGCCAATTCTTTCGGCTAGACTTACGTTATGTGGGATTTCTCATAATCTGTTGAAGTATTGTAAATGTTTTACCAAACAATGTTGGTGTGGTTTTCAAATGAAGACTGAGTATGCTTAAATGTTTTTTCGTCAAACGATAGACACGTGAGGTTGCCACAACTTAAACATACATATGTTTAAAGAATGTAGTGTTGATCAACATAGAATACTATATGCTGATCACCTAGACGTGCTCGTAAGATATGCCGGACTTACGGACTTAGTGTCGGGTTTTCCTTTTCAAAAACGTATGAAATGCTCATGGTCTTGGACCAGAATTGATGTTTTACTGAATATTGTCATTGTAAAATGTTTTAAAGGAAAAGTGAAGTGTTATTTTGAATTATCGATAGTACTTCATAACTATTGTTCAATTATTGAAGATATACGATTCCTATGTTTTAAGCATGCTATTTAATTGGAATTTTTGTACTTGCTGAGCTTGTTATGCTCATTCTTGCTTGAACCATATGAATGCAGCTAAGACCGAATGGATCAAAGGATCCGGTAAAGATAAGGGAAAGGCTAAGGCAGACCGTTGAACTGTCTATGTAATAGTATAGGTTTAATGTTGTAATTTATTTGATATTATGACATAGAACTTATGTATTGGTTATAAAGAACCTGGGAAGGGACTATTGTTTGGATTATATATAAGACATATTCGTTCTTTTGAGGCATTTCAATTGAATGTATGTGTGAACTGTAGCACCGTGTATCACCATATGCCGGGTTGGAAGATACACAGATTTGGGGGCATCATAGGTTGGTATCAAAGCATTAGGTTATAAAACTTAAGGGGGAATTCGAACCTTAAGTCATAACCTTAAGAGAAGTCAAAGAAATAAAAGATGAAAATTAACCCTATAAAAATGCATTATATATGTTATGTGTTATTATTATTCTACTGACATGTACTAATCAAACTATTTGTTTTGTTATAGATGTCAGGAGGAAATGAAGTGTATAGGGATATACATGTAGTCAGTGAAGGGTCTGTGAATCAAGTAGAGATTATACCGATTCCTATAGCAGCAGAGCCTGAAGTGGTGATAGTTGAGTCTGGAGACTCAGAGAGCCTAGACCTGATGGCCATGTTCGATGGCATGTCTGAAGAAGAGGTGGAGGTGGTGTCTTTTAACCCCATAGCACCTGAGGAAGAGATGACTCCGGGGGAGTCAATGGGAGCATTGTTCATGGCAGTATTGGATAGAAACATCTAGTATTGTAAGGATGTGAAGGAGTTGAAAGAAGAACTCCATGTTGTCTTGGAAGATAAGACAGATGTGGAGTCAATGTGGGAGCAGGAACATGACGAGAGAGTTTTAGCCAAGGACAAGGTTCACGAGCTGAAACAAGAGGTATTTGAGCTCAGGAAGGAGCTAAAGACTAAGAAACAGAAGATAGGGAGGATGTCCTATATTCATAGGAGTTCTCATAAGGATTTCCAGCAGCAGGTAGATGGGTATCCCGTAGAGGCTGGGCAGACTCAGCATAATATCAGTCGTGATGTTATCTTCGGTCTTACCACCGTAGATTTTAATAATGCCTTGCAACAGATGTAATCTAGTAGTAGCTAGAGTAGTTTTAGATATGTAAATTTTGTGTATCTAATAGTGACGTAAAACCCTCTTTTGTATATCAAAGGGTAGTCTTTTGTAAATCCCAATTTTTGGAAAGCAATTGCTGGATTGTAATGTAAGCACCTTAGGCTGTGTAATGTAACCGATGTAGTATTATACTATAATGAATGAATCAATATAAGCCTTTTTCGGAACATATTGAGTAATGAATATGGAAATTATTGTTTAATCTTGAATAATAACTAACCACCTGGAAGAGAATAATAACGTAATATGTTGTTTATTGTAACAACAAAATGCCACCAAGAAGGAGACAACATAATCAAGACGCTAATGAAAATCAACCGAAGGGAGGTCCGGTAAACCCAATACAGGAATTTGTTAATTTATTAACAACAACGTTTAATAGAAATGGGGCTAATATCCCCGTGAATCCTTGAGTAGTACGAGCTACTACGTTTTAGGATTTCAAGAGTGTGGGTCCGCCGGAGTTCAAAGGAACTACGGACCCTATAGAAGCCCAGACTTGGGTGAAAGAAATCGAGAAGGCATTTGTTATTGCAAATGTTGACGAGGGTCAGAAGGTTACCTTTGCAACCTATATGATGAAGGGGGAAGCCAATTTTTGGTGGGAAGCTAACTAGTCTAGAGATGGTATAGAAAATATAATGTGGGTAAGGTTCAAGGAGATTTTCTTCGAGAACTACTTTCCCACGAGTATGCAGGGGAGGATGGAAATGCGGTTTTTTGATTTGAAACAAGGGAAAATGACGGTTCCCCAATACGCTGCCAAGATTAATGAACTGGTGAGGTTTACTCCACACCAAGTGGATACCGAGGTTAGAAAAGCTCGACGGTTCGAGCAGGGCTTGAAAACCTGGCTCTATAACCAAATATCTCTGTTCCAAAGTACTTCTTTTAGGACCATACTAGAGAAGGCAATAATTGCCGAAGGTGAGAGCGAGGCTTTGAGCCAGTACCACAAGGACAAGAAGAATAAGGGAAAAGTTGATGGGGGAGTGAAGATAGAAGGAGCCAATGGGAGTGGAGAGGGATAAAAATAGAAAGGGTTTAACTCTTGGAATACCAGAGTGAAGTAAGGAGATCCGAAGAGGAGGATGGAGGCTTGCAAGACCTGTGGGAAGAATCACTTAGGAGTCTATCTCAAGGGGAAGGTTGTATGCTATAATTATGGACAGGAAGGGCACATTTCGCCTAACTTTCCAAGTCCAAAGAAGAACCACAGATGTTTTGTATGTGGGTCCACTAACCATATAGAAAAGAATTACCCGAAGAAGGGAATAAGGGCGTTAATAGCGGTAAGATAGCTTTGGTGGTCCAGCAACGACGGGTAGGCCAATGGCCCATACCTTTAACATGACTATCCAAGATTCGATGGCATCAGGGGACGTAGTTGCAGGTATTATTCTGATCAATGACATAAATGTTTATGTGTTGTTTGATTTGGGTGCTACTTTTTTGTTTATAGCATGTGATTTTGCTAAACGATTAGGATTTCTTCCCGAAAGGTTGCCTATACCTATAAATATTAAGGTTACAAATGAAGAGATAAATCATGTTGAAGATGTTCATAGGAGTTGTTGCGTAGACATATGGGGTTGTAAATTATTAGTAGATTTGATACCGATAAAGTTAGGAGAATTTGATGTAATTCTCGGAATGGATTGGTTGTTTATCCATGGGGCAATTATAGATTGTCAGAAGAAATGTGTAAACATTAGAACATTGAGACAACCTTAGGTAGTATTTTACGGTAATAAATCGCTGGGACGTTCTTGTTGTCTTAAGATGTCACAAACTAGGAAAATGTTGAGGAATAGGTGTGTAGGTTATCTGTGCCATGTTGTTGATATCCCAGAGAGTAGGAGAGACCATGGAACAAATACCTATAGTGAGAGAATTCATGGATGTATTTCCAAGTGAATTGTCGGGTCTTCCACCGGATAGGGAGACCGTGTTCATAATAGACATTGTGCCAGGAGTGGTACCAGTTTGAAGGGCACCGTACCGTATGGCGCCTCTAGAGATGAAGGAGTTAATGGTTCAGTTACAAGAACTATTGGACATGAAGTACATTCAACCAAGTGTTTCACCGTGGGGAGCACCGGTACTGTTTGTCAAGAAAAAGGCTGGATCGTTAAGACTTTGTATTGACTACCGAGAGTTGAACAAGTTGATGATAAAGAATAAATACCCATTGCCCAGGATCGATGATCTTTTTGATCAGTTGAAAGGGTGCAAAGTATTTTTCTAAAATAGATTTAAGGACGGGGTATCATTAGTTGAAGGTTAGGAAGGATGATATACCAAAGACGGCATTCAGGAATCGTTATGGTCATTATTAGTTTCTAGTGATGTCATTTGGGTTAACTAATGAACCAGCTACATTTATGGATATAATGAACATAGTGTTTAAACAATATTTGGACAAGTTCGTCATGGTGTTTATTGATGATATTCTAGTCTATTCTAAGATGCCAGAAGATCATGCTAAACACGTAAGAATAGTGTTGGATAAACTAAGGAAGGAGAAGTTATATGCGAAGTTAACTAAGTGTGAATTCTGGCTAGAAAAGGTGCAGTTTTTAGGTCATGTCCTTGACCATGAAAGGATTTCAGTAGATCCAACAAAGGTGGAAGCTGTGATGAATTGGGTAACCAAAAATGCCGACTTAGGTGCGGAGTTTCCTAGGGTTAGCGAGATACTATCAGAGATTCATCTAGGATTTTTCGAAGATAGCTACTTCGTTGACTAACTTGACAAGGAAGACGGTGAAATACGCGTGGACTAAGAAATGCGAGGATAGTTTCCAAGAACTAAATAAGAGGTTAAGTGAAGCGCCTGTTTTGTCATTACCCGATGACACATGAAATTTTGTAGTATATAGCGATGCTTCGCATAGAGGACATGGTTGCGTGCTCATGCAACATGGCAAGGTCATTGCGTATGCATCAAGGCAGATGAAGGATTGTGAGAAAGTTTACCCTACTCATGATCTGGAACTGGTCGCGGTGGTGTTTGCCTTAAAGATATGGAGACATTATCTTTATGGAGAGAAATATGAGATATACACGGACCATAAGAGTCTAAAATATATCTTCACACGGAAGGAGTTGAATATGAGACAAAGGAGATGGCTGGAGTTGATAAATGATTATGACTGTGAAATCCTATATCACCCTGGAAAAGCCAATGTAGTTGCCGATGCCTTAAGTAGAAAGGGTCGGGAGAAGTTGTCTATGTTAACGGCTCAAACTAACTTAATAACAGAGATGGCTAGGATGGAGATAGAGGTGAAGTTGCCAAGTGAGTCGGGATAGGGACTGTTTGCGACGGAGATTCAATCTACCATTTTAGAGAGAGTCTAGGAGGTGTAGCTCAAAACTGATGAGTGTGACCAGATGAAGAAGTAGTTAACCAATGAAAAAGATTTAAAGTACAGTCTTGATAATGAGGGATTATTAAGATTTGAAGGAAAAATTTCGGTTCCGAATGAGATGGAATTAAAGGAGCAAGAGTTACAAGAAGCTCATAGTTCAAGGTATTCGATTCATCCTAGTAGTACTAAGATGTATCAAGACCTTCGACGGAGTTTTTGGTGGCCGAATATGAAAAGAGAAATAGCCGAGTATGTGAGTAGGTGCTTGACTTGTCAGAAAGTTAAGGAAGAACATCAATGACCAAGTGGCTTGTTATAGTCATTGGAGATTCCGGAGTGGAAGTGGGAGCATATCACGATGGACATTGTGGTGGGACTTGTAATGACCGTGAATTTTAAACTCCTTATTTAATTAAATATGTGATTTAATTTTTTATGAGTTAGTTTTGTGAGTTTATGAAATGATAAAGGGAGTCACTAATAGTTTATTTAAATTAGTGAACTAACCCTCATATTTTAATATCAAAAAATTGATAAGATTATTAATATTTAAATATTCAATTTCTGTGAATATAGTGGCAGGATGTGAACATATTGATTAATTTCAATTATGAGTAATTAATTTCTAATCGTTAATTAATAATTATTATGAATAAATAATAATTAATGAGTAAGAGATTAATAAATATAATGTGATTATATTTACTTAATTAAATTGTGCAAGGATGCAATAAATTAAACCTTGATTATATGGTAGTTAACTATATATTTTATATAGTACAAGGTGGCACATTAATATGTCTATATATTATATATATAGACTATATAGTAAGAGTTATTTTCATTCATGTGAGTTTCACAATAATATTGTTATATGATATGAAGTGTGTGGGTAAATATTCATGTATACCCTATTGACATATAATAATATCAATTGTTGAATCAATAAAGATGTCATTAAGTTGTTATGATAATAATAGTCATGGTAATAAATAATAAGCAATGCACAATTGTATTGTAGTAATAGAAAATGTACATGGATTATATGTGTGTGCACTACTTGATACCTTGTAATTAGGAAATACATTGTATGCCCTTTAAATCATTATAACCTATGTTATATGAAATGAATTATGTATACATATTTTATAACCAAAATTTATATTATGTGTATATAAGGTATTAGCCAATTGTTGTATTTCATTTTGTGCAAATGCTGAGAATTGTTCTCTTGTCCCATAATAAGAGCCCAATTCATTTCCCACGTGAAAAGCTAACAAGTCTAGCCTATCTTCCTCTCAAATTCATCAAACTAGAGCAATAAGTGGATGGGGAGTGGGATTCATGAGTGAATCACCAACTCTCTGTTAACCCTTATACATTCTTGAAATCCTTTGGTTTGATTTGGGAGGTAATCCCATTATCTAGATAACCATTCTTCTATAAATGAGATCTCCATCCTTCCTTGTTGCAATTGCTGAGAATTATTTGCTAAGGAGCTTGTAAAGAGTGAGTGTGACGAACAAGATTTTTGTAATTTAATCTTAATATTTATTGAATTAAATAAATATTTCTGATGATTTAATTATTAGATTAAATAATTAATTGATGCAATTGTGATATATTAATTTAATTATATGTGTTATATTTATTAAATTAATGTGGAGAATAATTATTATTCAAAGTATGTATTTATGTGAGCTTATTGAATTAAATGAAATATTTAATAAGCATAATGTTATTTTAATTAATGTAATAATTAATTAGAGATTTAATAATTTGACATAATTAATAAATAAGAAATTAATTATGTGACTATATGAATTAATGACAAATTATCATATTTTATTTAAAGTAAAGTAAATAAGATAATTGATTTATTTTATAATTGGGTGTGACATTATTAAACTATGGAATAAAGGATTTATTAAATTAAATGATTTTGAACCAATTAAGATTAACCAAACAAAGTCTTATGGGGAGTTAATAGCAGTTAACCCATGATTGGGCTAACTGACCACTCTGCGCTCAGTTAATTTGATAAAATACGACGTCTTCTTTATTTTCATTTGTTTGCTAAGTCTGGAAAATAATCAGAGCAAGAGTTTGAGAATTTGTCAGAGAGATTTGAGATTTTGTGAAGAAGATTGAGAGTGAGTGATTGAAGAAGCATCTAAGCCTACTAATCTATACTCTACGCTCTGGGTAATTCCTTTAACTTAAATTTAAATTACGTTGTTTAAGTTTTCATAAAAATGGCTTCACGTTTTGTTAAAAACACTGTGAATGAGAAAAGGGTATGATTATGGGTTTGTGTATGTGTTAAGATGTATTATATCGTATTTGATTATATATATATATATATTATATAAACCATATCATCAGTTTCATAATATTATAATTACAACGTATGTTATGGCCTCAAAATTTACAGAGTATAGAAATATGGCCATATGACCCTTATACATGATTTTAATATGTCAAACATAAATTGTTTTGTAAAATTTCCATTTGTATATATTTATGCATGCTAAATTGAAGAAAACAAAATTTGAATGGATGGATTTGGTGTTATTACGAATCCGTAGTGTTAAAATTTATGTTTTTGTTCAAAACCTTCAAGAACACCAAGAACAGTGAAATTTTCATGTTTTAATTCTGTAAATATGTGTTTTAATTGGTTAGAATCATTCTATAAAGGTTGGGTAATGATTATGTACGAATTCTAGTATATGGGTATGTTTAAATTGATGAATTTAGTGACCATGTAAATGATAAATTCACCGATTCGTGTTCTCCATGAATCGAAATTTGAATCGGAGTTTCATTGTGCCGTGGCTCCAACTCCAGGCTTAAAACCCGTGTCAGAGCGCCACCGCTACCGCATAACGCTAAGTCTCAAGCCACTTGGCCGCCAAGACCTAGTATATAACAGATGTACGCATGGCGCCACTTAGCAGAATGGTCCAGAAATGAGTTTTTAAAATGTTTAAGTCTAGTAATGTGTTGGTAACTTTATCTAGTGAACATAAAAATATGTTAGAAGTATAGTGAGATGTTAAAATAAATTCTTAACATGTCAACAACACATTTATGTGTAAATTTAATGATTGAATGCATAGTTAGCTTATTGTTCATGAGATGTAAATTATGTGACAATGAATGTAGTAATTTGACTAAGTATAGTCATAATCAAGGTTTAGACAAAAGAATGGACTTATGATGATTAATTATATTATAATTAACTAGAGTTGTGAATGGAAATGGTATGTAGGATTATATCGAAGAACGTGTATAATTAACGTGTAATCTACGCACGAGGCAAGTTTCCTAACCCTACTCGTTATCATTATTCAAGTTATTCTTACTATTATTAATCAAGTTCAATTGTTATATTAAAGATTAATTATCTTTTCAAAGTATGATTCTGTTATACAATATTTGTTCTATTGTATACCTCTTGAGATTATTATTCAATCTAATTATCAATTATTGTTGAACCTTGTTAGACTAGTGAACCCTATTTGATTCGACTAGTCCATAGTTGATGAACGTTCTAAATTTCAGAACCCATATTGATTTATCCAAACCAAACTTCCTTTGGTGTGAACTCTAATGTCAAACTGAGATGAACAACCCTGTGTAGGGATTTCTTATGCGCTAGCATTAAGATATTGTGCACAGTATGGTACTAAGGGCTGATCCCCCTAAGTACGAGTAGAATAGTCCATAGTCTTATGACTGTTAAAGGTTTCAAATATAACCCTTGATAACCTAGGACATAGTTCAAGGTCTTATGACCCTCAGAAATCTTTTGAATTCTTGTTATTCATTCTTGATTCAAAAGTTGAGCTTTTATTTCAAAAGTCTTTGATTCACTCGCATGTTATTATATTTTGTTATTTCATTTTTATACTTGTGGTCAATCATGCTCACTCTTGCGTAATAATAACATTGCAGTTAAGAATGAAAGGTACGATGAGCCTTCTACTAGTAAAGGCAAGGGCAAAGCTAATAAGTGATGAAGACTTGTTATTTAATTTTTAAGAATGTTATTGTAAAGACTTGTTGTTGTTAAGACTTATTTTTTTATGTTTCCACACAGATGTTTAAGGTTAGTTTGACCTGGGATTGTATTTATTATTCAGATGTTGTAACCCCATAAGGGGAGGATTTATTTCTATCTATTGCATGGTTTGCATTTATTATGGGTAGATAGATAGATGATATTTGTACAGTGAACACCAAATCCCGTAGAATTTAAGTACCCGGATTTTGGGGTGTCACAGGTTGGTATCAAAGCTGTAGGTTATGAACCTTAGGTGGGGTAACAACCTTAGGTAATAGCTTTATAGAAAGAACATAGTGATGGAAAACTCTTATCGAGTTCTAAGAAATGAATTTCTTTAATTCATTGAAGATAATAAAAGACTTTATGTGCTTACGTGTTAAATTATGTGCTCACTAGTACGACTTAGTAACTAAAACTTGAAATTATGTTGTCAGGATGTCGGATGTTGGATGAACTAGTCGAGTTGGGGAGGAAGAACGCCGAGTACCTACAGTACCGACAGAGGAGGAGCCCCGAGACATTCATGTCGTTAGGGAACAGTTGGTACAGAGAGAGTCATCTCCATTGATCACTGTTGTTGGTCAGGAGCATGAACCCGAGACTGATCCTGAGGAGGATCCTGAGGAGGAAGATGAAGAGGAAGAAGAAGAGTTTTCACCGCATTCCATTGATGTTGAGATGTACGACGAGTTATACGACCGTAATGTAGAGTTACGAGATAATGTCCAGGATCTGACTGAGCGGGCGATTATTCAGCAGATTACTCTCGAGCAGAAAGAGAGGGAGATTGAGACTCTTCACTCACGATTAGGAAATATAGAATGGGATTTGGTCCACGAGAAGGGTTAAACCGAGGATAAGACCGAGGAGATAGAGAAGTTGAAGAAGGAACTGAAGGAAAGCTCTGAAAGGCTGATCATAGCAGAGGAGGGCTTGGTAAGAGAGTCACGTCGTGCTGATCTTGCGGAAGATGATGGCTGTGCAAAGAAGGCTAAGCTTGGGGAGACGAACTCTACACTCAATAGTGCAATGGATGAGGCTCAGGATCGAGTATTGAGGTATCCAATCCAATTCGAAGGACTACCATCGTACATGCTGGATCGTAGAACTATGTCTCGCATCATGGTAGAAGAGCGTAGCAAGGCTAATCAGCGCCTTAACAGGAAGTGATAGAAACTGTTTAATTATGTGAAAAACTTATTTGGTATTTATATGTAAATTCCGATGTGTTTATGAATGAAGGAGTATTTTAATATTTTAAATCCTGTAGATTATTTATCTCAGGATGGATGATGTAAATAGCAGTGATGCTATCGTTTGATGTTAAAACTTTTGATATAATTAAATATATTAAGTTGTTTGAGATAATGTGTTAAATAATTATATTAAATTTTTGAGTTAAGTCTTAACTATTTAGAGAATTTAATAGAGATTTAATAAGCATATAATTATCATCTTTCAGTTAGAAAACCCTAGCGTTTAACAAGAAACCCTAAAAACCGGTTCTGAAAACCCTAATTTTCTGTTCTTGGAATCCAAAACCCTAATTCGGGAATTTAAAATCCTAATCTGGGAAATTAAATGATTATTATATTGCTTAAATGTTATTAATTAGTATATTAATTAGGGTAAAGCTTAATTAATTAGCAAACCTAATTTCGGGATTTGTAACCCTAATTAATAATTGGGGAAAATCTAATTATTAATTTAAAATTTGTAATGTTAATTAGGAAACCCTAATCCTAATTTTCAAGTTAAGTAATTACGAAACCCTAATCTAATTACGAAAATTTAATATCTAAATTAGAAAATTTATTTTTCTATTAAAACCCTAATTCGTGGGTTATGAACCCTAATGACCATTTTGACCCTAATTACTAAATTATCGATTTTAATTAGGAAATGTTAATCCTAATTAGCAAGATTTAATTTGTGATTAAGAAATTTTAATATAATTAGAAAATTCTAATTATAATTTAGAAATATTAATTTTTATTTTTAAAACCTAAATTGGAAATTTTAGAAAATTAAATTTCCAAACCTAAACCCACAAACCAAGGTTTGGTCATTTACTAAATGCCATTAAATTTAAAAATCAAAAAGCAAGAAAACCCCATTATTGGAGGAAACTTGCAATTCCCAATTATTGAGTTAGGTTTTGGTGACCTAAAAATACCAAAGAAATGAACATCGATTTAAGCAATATTAACATTTATAAAATTTAAAGAGAAAAGGCCACTTTCATTTTTCATTTTCTGGCCTTATTCTCTCTAAATTTAGGGAGTTAGAGTGAAAGTGTGAGAACCAAACCATGATCAAGCTTTAGCAATCCAATAACATGAATCAAAATCGAAATCAAGATCCAAGCTTAAAAGGTATCTGACCCTAAATTTCAAAACTTGGATCTCATGTTGGATGTTGTAATTTGATGTTTAGATATGTGTATTAGAGTTTCAATTGAAAATCAGGTTGTCAAAACTTAGATCCATATCATCTAGATGCTCGAATCAAAGATTTATCAAATCTGAAAAAGTTAGAAATTATGTCAACATTTAATAGATTTCGGTAATGAGTGTGAAGTGTTTTATTGGTAGTATGTTATGTGGTCTTTAGTTTCAAATTGAATTTGGGTTATTTCATGTTTGGATTAAGAGTTATTTCTCTCTCTGAAAGCCGATTCTGGGCAACCCAGAATTTACCCAGGATGTCTGACAAGATTTTTAAAGCCCTTGATCTTGTTGTATGTTTAAGTTTTGCCTATGTTGTTGTTTGATCCTTGTAGTCTGACATGAGGAGTGTATATTAAAACCTTAAGATAACCGGATCTCCGCAATGAGTTCAGAGAAATTCATGGTCAAACGTAGTTGATTAAAGCCTTGATGAACAATCTGGAAAACCCAGATTTGTTCTTGAAAGTACTTATTGACAGTACTTTGACCGTACCATGATTCCTTTTATGTTTTTTTGATAGACCTACCCGTTGATATATTATTGTATTTTTAATAATTAAAAACCATTTAATTCGATTTATTTAATTAAAATAATTAATTTCAAAAATAATAATTAAAAGGGGGCCTATAAATGACGTAACCAAATCATTATATAGGTGTTCTTGAAAGTGTTCTTGATATCTTCATGTCAAAGGTGTATGCTAGCTAGTTTGACCACAATTAAAACTTATATGTTGTTGTTATCTTGGCTGTTTAACGCAATAATGTGGTAGTACAGATGTAGCACTAAAATCTTAAACACATTCCATGGTCAAAACATAACCCAGCTGCAAGATCCAAGCTCCAGAAGAACATGTCAGAGCTGTTCTTCATTTCTGGGTTTTCGTAAATTAAAACGATTCTTGAGGATACCACTTTTGATTCTCTGTAACTTTGATTCTAGAGCTTGTTTGTGTGATCTAAGAGTTTACACCTCTAGTATACATGTCAGGCTACAATATAAAATCATTAAATATGTCTAACAACAACTCCAATGAACAATGAAATCTGGTAAAACCTTGCCCCAAAAATAGGCTGATGAAGATCTGGGTTACCTAGAATCTTCATCCGGCGTGATGTCAACCCTTGTTTGAACGGATATAAAATCGTTTCTGTTATGGATCTGGGTGATCTTAAGGCTTTAACATGTAGTCCTCATGTCAGGCTACAACTACAAAACAACAACGTGAAATAAAACACAACAGACAAGCATGATCAAGGCCTGCAATATCACTGTCAGACTTTATGGGTTTTTGGGTTATCCAAATTTCTAGAAGTCGTGCTCGGTCAACGTACTTTGACCGATCGTATCTTGCAATCTAAACATGATCTAAGGTTGATTCAAGTCTCAGATCAAAGTCATAACTACAAAGAACAGATATATAACATAACATACACCAAAACTCAAACACCCACAGATCTACGTCCTCTGACATATGACTGTCAGGCCATTTTTCAAACTTTTAACAGATTTCTTAAAATGACTATTTCGAGCACTTTGATGTTATGGATTCACTATATAGCAACCCAGATCATCAAGTGACACCCTAATACACAACTTAAAACAATAAATTACATCATCTAACAAGATCTAGTAAATTAGGGTTCATACCACTTTGAAGCTTTGATCTTTGATTTTGACTTTTGGATCCTGTTCTTGGAAAGCTAATAACTGATAATGTTTTTGTTTATCACTCCCCTCTCACTCTAAATCTTGAAATTCTAGAGAGAGAAGGTATTGGTTCAAATGAAAATGAAAGTGGCTTTTTTCTCTCTTTTCTCTCTATAAATGATATGATTCAATGTTTCTAGCAATCTAAATGGCTGATATAATGTGATATAAGTCACATTGAGTTGGTGTAGTTGGTGAACAACTCACCATTGACAAGATTTGTACTCAACCTACAAATAATGCACAAAGGGCATAAATGTCATTTCCTTACCATTTTATTTCTAGAATTGTCATTTGTTGCAAACCCTTAAGGTTTAGGGTTTGAACCCTTTAGAGTTTAGGGTCTGAACCCTTAGGTTTTAGAAATAATTTCTAGAATTTCCAAATTAGGTTTTCAAAAATAACAAAAATTAATATTTCTAAATTATAATTAGAATTTTCTAATTATATTAAAATTTCTTAATCATAATTCAATCTTGCTAATTAGGATTAATATATCCTAATTAAAATTGCTAATTAAGCAATTAGGGTCAAAATTATCATTGGGTTTATAACCTCAAGTAGGTTTCTTAAAAAAATTCTAAATTAGAAATTAGGTTTCCTAATTAGGTTAGGGTTTTCTAATTACTTATAACTTGAAATTTAGGATTAATGTTTCCTAATTAACATTAAATCTATTTAATTAACACTTACGTTTTTCCCTAATTATAAATTAAGGGTTCTAATAATTAGGTTTTCTAATTATTAGGGTTTCTAGTAATTATTAGGGTTTTTCATAATTAAGTTATATTTAATAACGTTAAACCTTATACATAACATTCGTATTCCCAAAATAGGGTTTCATACACCGAATTAGGGTTTCAAATTCCCGGAACTGAAATTAGGGTTTCGAGAACCGATTTCTACGGTTTCTTATAATTCGGAAGAATTTTCTAACCGAACGTTGACGTTCTTAATATATACCTAGGGTTTGTTACAGATATTGTTTATCTGGTCAACCCTTGACCCTTAACCACATACTATACACATATAAAACCATATACACAGAACATATTCACGTATTCCCTTAATCCTGAATAATTCACCTAAATCCTTCACAGAATTTTGAAATCCTCAAAATTCCTTTTTAAAAATATCAAACACATACACTTATTTTTTGTCTAGGTTCTAATATTGAACCTTAAATCAATTAATAATTTTTTTAAAAAATATTCAAAATTCTCGGGTTGTCACATTCATCCCTTCTTCTAAAAATTTCGTTCTCCAAAATTTACCTTACACCTTACACCATACACCATTCACCATTTCTTCTCATCATCACATACTACCCAATACATTCTTCACAAGAATAAAAATTTAAAAATTGTGCTGAGGGGTTTTACAGACTAATGTGTGTCATTTTCACAAAGGTTATATGGAAATTCATCCGTAAACCGTCTTACCCTGAAGACACATAGGGTGATTAATTTGATATGCCTGTGGATCGCCCAGTAATAATGGTTTTATTTGTTTCCCGTATCCGCCTTGGGCGCATAAACTTTTACCTCAGTCTTATTGGATTCCGTACCAAAACAATTTGGTTCGGGAAAGTTTTCAAAGAACTCTTAGAGTTTTCATAACATTAGTCTAGCTGAATCGAATAGCGTAAACTCATATCAATAATTCAATTCAATCGAATTATTTAGGTGTAGCCAAACCCCGTTAGCAAATTAAAATTTTTGAAAATATTTTTGAGAATGACATCATGATGCCGTACTGTATTAACAGTTCATTTGAGGATGCCGTCATCGAGTGACTTTGTCATAACACATCATACAATAGTGGAACAATAATTTTCAGATCGAATTCGCACTAAGTATTCCTACATTTACAACTCTATCAACTTTTTATCATCTCTGCATCAGGTTACATGGTACATGAGTGATAAATAAAAGATATTTTGATATTTTGAATCATTTGCGTCTAGCTGAAATAAATAGCATAGACTATACTTTAAACCATTTCAAAAATGATTACGAGTCTACATATTTATTATTATTTTTTTCAAAAGCACATAGTGCGTATTTAGCTTGATGTCAAAATTCTGAAGTCTAGCATAGCTAGGAGTTTTGGAAAACTTATGTCTCCACTAATAATCATTTGCTTAACAATCTATCTGTTCCTATTATCTTTAATACTCCATTTACACACAACTATACCCAATTCGTCAAACCACACTTATGAGTTCATTTACTTGCCACAATCATATGAGTTTAAGAACTTGTCCTAGTAAGACCTTTGGCTTCCATTCGCTGAGGGGTTCATAAACATTTCATATAACTATGAGTCAAGAATGTCACATAAGTATGAGTTTTAAGAACTTGTACTTAACCTTATATTCTCTACCTATAACCTATCTATCTGTTATACACATGACAAAGGAATCACCCTCTTAACATGCATATAGCAAATAGCGCGATATAAACATTCTAATAATTATCTTAACTCCACTCTCTATACGAATTTCATTCAACTCGTATTCATAATCCTTTCCTGAATCTGTACCAATTCATAGTACAACTGGTACTCAACAATCTTGATGTTAACTTTGCAATCATTCGTTTGATTCTTCTTCATACTATAACATTATCCGATCACGGGGTGATCTTGTCGTATATATTACGATTCATTTCTATATCTTGATCGTTTTGTTTTATGATCTCCTATTACTGTACTTTTAGTCTTTTAGACTCTATCTATTCACCACTACTGTTCAACTTTATTATCAGAGTTAGGGAACTTTGTATCTTATAACTCGCCGAGATTCATCTTTGAATCTTTCCGACCAACTAACTCTATGTGAGTTAGTACTTATCCTAATCACTATGGTTATTAGTCTCAGGTATTCCTACCTAAGGTTCATAACCTACAGCTCTGATACCAACAGTGAGGGCCCCAAATCCGCGGTCTCGAATCACCGCGGATCCGGTTCGATCATTCTATCACTATTACTATATTTGCGGAACATATAAACATAAATTGTTTATACATTAAACTTACACATAATCCCCAAGGTCGAGTAACCTTAACTTATACACAATACATAACTTATTTATCTTACAATAACATTAATATATAATACTTATTACAAATCTAATCGCACACATTAACTTTACGCTGGAACTGTCTCTGACCTTTCCTTGTATCCGACGTATTCGTCTTAATCTACAATGTTTATCATGATATAGCAAGGGTGAGCATAAGATTGCCCAGCAAGTTTAAGTTCAATAATTTAATGATATATCATGATTGAAAGAATCTGAATAATAAGCTAGCTATAATTCAACAATATAATTGTGAACTAGCAAGAATAAACTTTTGACTGAACAAGTATTATACATGAACAAATATATTTGAACCGAATGGTAATGAAGGTGATCAACCTGTCATACCTGACTTATACATGCAGTATGTACAGAGTACAATTCTACAATGGCAATTAGCAATGATTATCCATAAGCATATCTGAATGAAACAACTCTTAGTAGAGTTAAGTAAAACTTGCCTGAACCGTTGATTACCGCTACGCAATTTATAACGCTTTATCCGAAGACCTAATATTAGTAATATAGATCTCCAATATTAGAATAATATCATCACAATATAATACTATTATACATATACATAGAATAACCTAAACACATAACACATAACCCTATCAGTCTATAACACACATAAGACTCTGTATCAGGTCTAACTATTTCAATCTGACTTGAATTCAACAAAATTCTAATGTCCTGACGGTCTAGTCGGACAAAATTTTGAGTTTAAGTTCAATTAAACTCTGCTTAACACTTAACAACTATCTCAGATAATTTTAATATTAGTATAAATAATTTTCATAAGCTCGTAATAATTTTTAAATAATTATTATCATTTATCATGAATTTTCCATTATTAATATCGTATTTAAATGAATTAAATACCACATAATTCCTTTATCATTAATATTTATTTATTATCAAATATTAATGAAATACATGTCATAATATTATAATATACTTATAATATATCAAAATATTTTTAATACTTTATTATCACCTTTATATGATTTTTAAACAATTAAATTCATTATCCAAGTAATTACTATTAATAATAAAATATTAATATTTTCATGACAAAATATCAAAAGTTATATTTTATAACTTAAAATATTTTTATAATACTTAAATCATTTTTATATGATTTATAAATCATTAATTCTATTTTTCCACAATTTATTTAATATATTTATTAAATAAACTAATTACCATTAATATTGATTAATTAATTAAATTCATCCTAAAATATTAAAAGTCATTGAAAATATCTTTAAATATTTTCTTATACCATAATATTATTTTTCATGATTTTTCATGTATTAAAATCATTTTTAAATAATTTATTTAATATTATTATTAAATAAATTAAATACCATTTATATTCCAAAAATATTAAATATTTATGAAATATACTCTAAATAATAAAAAACTATTTTTCAGACTTTAAAATAATTTTTCGGAATTTATTTTATATTTTTAATAATTAAAAACCATTTAATAAGATTTATTTAATTAAAATAATTAATTTTCGAAAAATAATAATTAAAAAGGGGCCATATAGCGACAGAACCGTCGCTATAGGTGTTCTTGAGTGTTCTTGATACCTTTATGTCAGTGCGTATGCTAGCAAGTTTGACCACAATTAAAACTTATATGTTATTGTTATCTGGGTTGTTTAATGCAATAATGTGGTAGTACATATGTAGTACTACAATCTTAAACACATTCCATGGTCAAAACATAACCAAGATGCAAGATCCAAGCTCCAGAAGAACATGTTAGAGCTATTCTTCATTTCAGGGTTTTCCAGAAATGAAGAACAGTTGCAGGATACCACTTTTGATTCTCTATAACTTTGATTCTAGAGCTTGTTTGTGTGATCTAAGAGTTTACACCTCTAGTATACATGTCAGGCTACGATATAAAATCATTAAATCTGTCTAACAACAACTCCAATGAGCAATGATAGCTGGTCAAACCTTGCCCCAAAAATTGGCTGATGAAGATCTGGGTTACCCAGAATCTTCATCCGGCGTGATGTCAACCCTTGTTTGAACGGATATAAAATCGTTTCTATTATGGATCTGGGTGATCTTAAGGCTTTAACATGTAGTCCTCATGTCAGGCTACAACTACAAAACAACAACGTGAAATAAAACACAACAGACAAGCATGATCAAGGCCTGCAATATCACTGTCAGACTTTATGGGTTTTTGGGTTATCCAGATTTCTAGAAGTCGTGCTCGGTCAACGTACTTTGACCGATCGTATCTTGCAATCTAAACATGATCTAAGGTTGATTCAAGTCTCAGATCAAAGTCATAACTACAAAGAACAGATATATAACATAACATACACCAAAACTCAAACACCCACAGATCTACGTCCTCTGACATATGACTGTCAGGCCATTTTTCAAACTTTTAACAGATTTCTTAAAATGACTATTTCGAGCACTTTGATGTTATGGATTCACTATATAGCAACCCAAATCATCAAGTGACACCCTAATACACAACTTAAAACAATAAATTACATCATCTAACAAGATCTAGTGAATTAGGGTTCATACCACTTTGAAGTTTTGATCTTTGATTCTGACTTTTGGATCTTGTTCTTGGAAAGCTAATAATTGATAATGGTTTTGTTTATCACTCCCTCTCACTCTAAATCTTGAAATTCTAGAGAGAGAAGGTATTGGTTCAAATGAAAAATGAAAGTGGCCTTTTCTCTCTCTTTTCTCTCTATAAATGATATGATTCAATGTTTCTAGCAATCTAAATGGCTGATATAATGTGATATAAGTCACATTGAGTTGGTGTAGTTGGTGAACAACTCACCATTGACAAGATTTGTACTCAACCTACAAATAATGCACAAAGGGCATAAATGTCATTTCCTTACCATTTTATTTCTAGAATTGTCATTTGTTGCAAACCCTTAAGGTTTAGGGTTTGAACCCTTTAGAGTTTAGGGTCTGAACCCTTAGGTTTTAGAAATAATTTCTAGAATTTCCAAATTAGGTTTTCTAAAATAACAAAAATTAATATTTCTAAATTATAATTAGAATTTTCTAATTATATTAAAATTTCTTAATCATAATTCAATCTTGCTAATTAGGATTAATATATCCTAATTAAAATTGCTAATTAAGCAATTAGGGTCAAAATTATCATTAGGGTTTATAACCTTGAAGTAGGGTTTCTTAAAAAAAATTCTAAATTAGAAATTAGGTTTCCTAATTAGGTTAGGGTTTTCTAATTACTTATAACTTGAAATTTAGGATTAATGTTTCCTAATTAACATTAAATCTATTTAATTAACACTTACGTTTTTCCCTAATTATAAATTAGGGGTTCTAATAATTAGGTTTTCTAATTATTAGGGTTTCCAGTAATTCTTTAGGGTTTTTCATAATTAAGTTATATTTAATAACGTTAAACCTTATACATAACATTCGTATTCCCAAAATAGGGTTTCATACACCGAATTAGGGTTTCAAATTCCCGGAACTGAAATTAGGGTTTCGAGAACCGATTTCTACGGTTTCTTATAATTCGGAAGAATTTTCTAACCGAACGTTGACGTTCTTAATATATACCTAGGGTTTATTACGAGATATTGTTTATCCGGTCAACCTTGACCTTAACCACATACTATATACATATAAAACCATATACACGTAACATATTCACGTATTCCTTAATCTCGAATAATTCACCTAAATCCTTCATGTAATTTTGAAATCCTCAAAATTCCTTTTTAAAAATATCAAACGCATACACTTATTTTCTGTCTAGGTTCTAATATTGAACCTTAAATCAATTAATAATTTTTTTTAAATATTTAAAATTCTCGGGTTGTCCCACTTATATTATGTGGGATTTCTTATAATCTGTTGATGTATTGTCAATGTTTTACCAAACTATGTTGGTGTGGTTTTTAAATGAAGACTGAGTATGCTTAAATGTTTTGTCGTCAAACGACAGGCACGTGAGGTTGTCAGAACTTAAATATACACACGCTTAAAGAATGTAGTGTTGATCAACAGAGAGTACTATAGGCTGATCACCTAGACGTGCTCGTGAGATATGTCGGACTTACGGACTTAGTGCAGGGTTGTCCTTTTTAAATACAGTATGAAATGCTCATGGTCTTGGACCGGAATTGATGTTTTACTGAATATTGTCATTGTAAAATGTTTTGAAAGAAAAGTGAAGTGCTATTTTGAATTATCGATAGTACTTCGTAACTATTGTTTAGTTATTGAAGATATACGATTCCTATGTTTCAAGCATGCTATTTAATTGGAATTGTTGTACTTGCTGAGCTTGTTATGGTCACTCTTGCTTGAACCATATGAATGCAGCTAAGACTGAACGGACCGAAGGATCTGGTAAAGATAAGGGAAAGGCTAAGGCAGGCCGTTGAACTATCTATGTAATAGTATAGGTTTAATGTTGTAATGTATTTGATATTATGACAAAGAACTTATGTATTGGTTATAAAGAAGCTGGGAAGGAAATATTGTTTGTATTATATATAAGACATATTCGTTGTTTTGAGGCATTTCAATTGAATGTATGTGTGAACTATAGCACCATGTAGCACCATATGTCGGGTTGAAAGATACTCGGATTTGGGGGCGTCACAATAATATTTAGCGTATTTCTTTTGAGTTTAAGGAAACTTTTAATGTAGCAAATAATGAAACTTTTTTTGTATTCATAAGAGATATTATTTTTGTAATAACCCAATATTTTTAATATAATTAAATAATAAATTTTTCATTTAATTTTTTTATATAAAGGTGGGATTATGTGCAAAGAAAAGTATATGTATTTATGTGATAAATAAAACTTATTTATTATATGAATAATTATAAATAAATTATTTTTAAGAATTATTAATCATTATAGATTATATTATAAATTAATTTTGTAATAAAAATATTTATTATCTATTTTCCATGAAAATATGAATATTATATATATGATATGATTATAAGGATTATTATGATATGTATTTTATTATATTAGTTAAGTTAATTATTTTAACTTAATTAATAATGGTATATATGAAAGTCACGTATGGGATATTGATTTAAAACCCTAATTCTGGATTTTGAATAAGGAATGAGAATATTAATATAATATTATTTATATTTCAGTGTTAAACACATGCATGATATGTGTGTAATATTAATGTGTGGAACAGTTATAGTAAAACAGTACAAAACCCTAGCGTTACTGATAAACTATAAGGCAACTATGACTGTAAGATTTGTTAAGTTATGTGTTATGTAGTTAATGACCATTATTATATTTAATGTTAATTACGTAAACCATAATTAATATTTAGAAACCCTAATTACTAAATTAGAACCCTAATTGCTAAGTTGTAAACCCTAATTATTAATTTAGCAAGGTTAATGATAATTAGTAAAGTATGAAACCTAATTTACAAGTCCTAGGTGATTAGTAAACCTAATTTAATTAGGGAACCCTAATTCACATTTTTAGAAACTAAGATTCCCATTTTAGCCCTAATTATAAAATCCTAGAACTTGGATTTATGGAACCTTAGGGTTAAACCCTAAGGGTCAGAATGAAATGCCAACTTTGCCACTAAAAGTAAAGACCAAATGACCAAATTGCCCTTTTGAATATTTTATTAAGGTGGAGTGTAGATCTAGCCCTATTAAGTGGTTGGTGACCAACTCTAGCTAGCCATGTGGTCTAGTGATGAACTTTAATCATTCAAATCTGATAATCATGATCAGTCCTAAACATTTCACAATATTATAAATAGAATTGGAGAGAGAAACCATTTTACAAGCTCATTTGTGCTCATATCCTCAACCAAAGTTTTTGTCTCTAAACCTATATGAACATTTAGTAAATCAGTCCCACAAAGGAGCCCCACTAAAATTCATAGCATATCAGAAGCTCAGATTCTTGAATTGATCATAGAAAGGTATAAACCTAAACTAAATTTTCAATCTTGTATGATATGTTAGATTTGATGTATGAATGTTTAAATATGTTATATAAGGTGTGAATCAGTGATCTGGGTTGCTAAATAGTGGATCCATAACATTTATATGCTCGAATCTATGTTTTTACAAAATATGGGAAATTTTCAAAAGTGGTCTTACAACCGAATGTCAGACCACATAGATCTTTATCTGGTTATCATTTTTGTTATTTTAATGTTTTAACATGTAGTATGAGTAGGTTTTATACCTATGAATCCGATATTATTAAACTTAATTATTGCTATCTTTAATTGTTTTTTAGTATTTTTTTTATCTGTTTTGTGTTTATTTCTTGTAGGTTGGAGCTGGAGGGACAAATTGGTCATTTTAGAGAAGAAAAAGGTCAAAAAATCATTAAAATTAGAGCTGAGTGGCATTTTTGTAATTACGTGGTCACTGGTCAAGCGCTAGGCACTTTGAAATGGCTTGTGTTAAGCGCTAGGCGCTTCGTGTCTGCACAAAAAAGATTTTTTTCTCGCCAAGTGGGTTTTGAAGCCAAAAGGAATCTGAATGAGGTGGGAGACTAATACAAATAGGAGGAGACTTTAGAAAAGGCGTATCACTTAATTTTCAAAAGATTTGCAGAGAAGAACAAGAAAAAAATCTGAAGGAGAATTGCAAGGGTTGAAGATCAAAGAGAGAGTTTTGGAGCAAATTCAAAGTTTCTTCTTCTCTTCTCTAGTTTTATCTTTTGTAATTATCTGGGATGTTTAGATTATTAATCTGGATGATGTTTTTCTTTATTATTATCATGAACTAACTCTTTAATTAAGATTGCAACGGAACTTGGTATGTAGTTTAAATTGAACCTTCCCATTGAATGAATGTTGGTTTTTTATTGAATTATTTATTATATCTTTTGCTTATTGATTAATTGTTTGGTTAACAATTATTGTGATAATCTATATAAAATTGGAAGATGGAGTATAGATTGAGATCTGTATATGATAACATCTGTTCATATAATTTGAATACGGTTAATATGATTATCATGTAGGATAGGAATATACCTATGTGTCTTTTGTATGCATTAAAAGAATTTGTGCGTAAAACCCTTATTAACTTGATTCACATAGGAATATAGTGAATTAATTGACTAGGGTGTTCCTTGTAATTTTGTGTCTTAAGGATCGGAGTTAGGAGGATTTGTTCACGTGTTTTGGAAAAAGTGCGTGAATTTTATAAAGCATTCTTGGATAATGATTCATATTAATTAATTGATTTGAATGGGAAGTAAATTGATTTAAATGAAATACCAAGGGAAGTTGTAATCTTAACCTGTTAAATCTACAGTTATTCTTGTGAAATTTTGATTTTTAATCATTAGTTTTGTTAAGTTTAAATTTCAAATCACAAACAAAATTTCGTAGTTTAAAATAGGATTAATTGCATTAGAATTAGTAATTGATAAATATTAGTCTATTTCCTCGTGGGAACGATATCCTTGCTTGCTGAATATTACAATTGAACGCGTATACTTGCGTGGTAAAGTGCTATTAAAATTTAGGCAACAAGTTTTTGGCGCCGTTGTCGGGGAAATTAGTTTATTATTTTGTCATTATTTATTTTTATAGCGTTAATCTTAATTTAAACTTTTCTTTTTCTGTTCTATTCAGGAGTTCTTGACTAGCGTATGCAAACGCGATCAAAGAAGCTAGATTTATTGCCTTACGAGGGCGACATCGACAAAAGGTTTCATTGATTTGCGTAAGTGGGTTAAAGAAACCAAAGAGGCACTTGATAAGAAAGATACTATGGTGAAGAAGAGCAAAAAAGCCTTTGCGGGATTATGCTTCTGGCTGCATGTTCTTGAAATTTGATCGAGTATTACGAGGCACGCCATTCTCGCTACAAGTTTTGAGATAAAACCGGGATATCTGAGATGATTCAAAAAAATTCATATGGGTTTGAGGGTTACCAAATGATGATCCGAACGATCACATAGTTAGCTTTATAGAAATCTGCGATACTTTCAAGTACAATAATGTGTTAGAGGATGCAATAAGGCTAAGGTTGTTTCCATTTACTCTCGAGGAGATAAGGCTAAGAGTTGGCTCCATTCACTACCACCGTGCTCGATCACTACATGGAACGACCTAGCCGAGAAATTTCTTGCAAAGTTTTTCCAACTGCAAAAGCGGTAAAGAAAGTTATGAACGATATCTTCTCTTTCGATTCAAAGACGATTCATAATCACTATATGAAGCATGGGAGAGATTTAAAGACTCATTCGAGAATGTCCACACCATGGGATTCCTAAATGGCTGAGGTGCAAACTTTTATAACGGTTTATTCAAAGACGATTGAGATCGAGTATAGATCTGCTGCAATGAGGAGGAGCTATTATGGCCAAGAATTGTGAAGAGGGTATCGGTTGCTTAAAACCATGGCGACTAATAATTATCGATGGCCAATGGCAAAACGACTCGACTATTGAAGACGGTGAGGGGTTTATGAAGTGGATGCGATGGCGGCATTATCGGCTCAGTAGTGATTTCTGATTTTTGCTCTTACAAAGAAGATAGATGCACTTGGGTATAACCGATTCTCGCAAATGGAAACTATTTATGAAATATGTGCGGGTAACCACTCAAGTGATCGATGTGCAATAAATCTGAGTCGATCCAGTTGTTTCCGTTATAAAAAGCGTGCAGGCGATTATCCAAACAAGCACAATCCGAGTGAGAAACAACTCAAATTTTTCTTGGAGTAATAATCGGTCACATGCTCAAGCCCAAGCTCCAAGGCAATCATATCCACCTGGATTTCAGCCACATCAACAATCTCAACAACACCCACAACCTCATCAACCTGGTAAGCTATCACAAATGGAAGAATTGTTGGCAAGATTGGCAACTCAGTTTGAAACCACAACGAAAAACCAATCAGCTGCAATAAAGAATCTTGAGAACCAAATTGGGCAGATAGCTAGTGCTTTGAATACTAGAACTCCAGGTTCTTTACCTAGTGATAATACTGAGAGAAATCCAAGGAATGATGGAAATGAACATTGTAAAGGCGGTTACACTCGAAGTGGGAAGGAGTTGACTCTGATTTGTAGGCCGGACAAAAGAAAATAATTTCACGAGGATGATGAAAAGAGAGTGGAAATTCGAGAAAGTAAATGGGGAAAATGTTGTGAAAAACAACAAGAAGATAAGCAAACAACAATCGTACCACCTATTTGTTTCCTCAAAGATTTCAAAAGCGTAAATTAGATAGACAATTTTAAAATTTTTAGAAGTGTTCAAAAGTCGCAAATCAACATTCCATTCGCAGATGCTTTAGAACAAATGCCTAGCTATGCAAAATTCATGAAAGATATTTTAGCAAGAAAGAGGAAGCTAGGGAGTTCGAAATTGAAGCGTTGATGAGAAGAATGTAGCATAATTACGCAAAGAAAGTTACCACCGAAGTTGAAGGATCCCGGGTAGCTTCACCATACGATTTTGCGATTGGGCCCCAGATTCTTTAACGGATGTTTGTGTGATGATTTGGGTGCAGTATTAACTTGATGCCGCTTTTGATCTACACTCGATTAGGATTACCAAAGACGAAAAGCCAACAAATATCTCTTTCTACAACCGCAGATAGATCGATGACATACCCCTAGGGGCATTGTGGAAGACATATTAGTGAAGGTGGACAAATTCATATTTCCAATTACTTCATTGTGTTGGACTATGAAGAGGATAAAGACATACCCATTATCCTTGGAAGACCATTTTAGCCCTTTGGAAGGACATTAATTGATGTACAAAAGGGAGAGTTAACGATGGCGGTCCAAGATGAAGAAGTAACGTTTTATGTTTTCAAGGTTATGAAATTCCGAAGGGAGAGGAAGAGTGCTTTAGAGTTGATCTGATTGAAGAAGCAACTAGAGAGGTATTTAGTGAATTTGTGAATGAAGACCCTCTTGAAAGTGCATTGGTTAGTGAAAATTTATTTGATGATTCAACTGTGCTAGAATGGGTTCAAATGTTAGATTCAGCACCGAAGTTCACACGAAGTTTGCAAAAATTTGAACCTATGGATTTTTGGGGAAAGCCGGATGAAAAGGTGAAATCATCTTTAGAAGAACCGCCCACCTTAGAACTTAAGCCATTGCCTAACCATCTACGGTATGCCTACCTTGGTTCTTCTTCTACCTTTCCAGTTATTATTTCTGCATCACTTGATAAGGTTCAAGAAGAAAAGCTACTAAGGGTACTTCGACAATTCAAGACTGCTCTTGGGTGGACTCTTGCGGATATCAAGGGAATAAGCCCATCAATTTGCATGCATAAGATTCTATTGGAAGATGAAGCGAAACCGATTATTGAACAACAACGAAGACTCAATCCCATCATGAAGGAAGTTGTAAAAAAGGAAATCATTAAATGGTTGGATGCGGAATTATCTACCCTATCTCGGATATCTCATGGGTAAGTCCAGTTCATTGTGTGCCAAAGAAAGGGGAATGACGATGAGTTGCAAATGAGCATAATGAATTGATCCCCGCTTCGAGCGATTCACGGGTTGGCGGGTGTGTATGGATTATAGAAAGTTGAACAATGCCACTCGTGAAGGACCATTTTCCTCTACCATTCATAGATCAGATGTTGGACAGACTTGCAAGGCATGAGTATTATTGTCTTTTGGATGGATACTCAAGTTATAACCAGATTGCCATTGCACTTGAGGATCAGGAGAAGACGACATTCACATGCCCATATGGTACCTTTGCTTTTCGCAGAATGTCTTTTGGATTATGTAATGCTTGTGGCGACATTTCAACGGTGTATGATGGCTATTTTCTCCGATATGGTCGAACAAAATCTCGAGGCATTTATGGATGATTTTTTAGTTATTGGGGATTCATTTGATTATTGTTTGGAAAATCTCACTCTCGTGCTCAAACGGTGTATGGAAACGAATTTGGTTTTAAACTGGGAGAAATGTCATTTTATGGTGCAAGAGGGAATAATCTTGGGTCATCGAGTGTCATCAAAAGGAATTGAAGTTGATAGAGCTAAGATCAAAACCATCAAGAGCCCGCCACCACCTATTTCGGTAAAAGGGTATTCAAGTTTTTGGGACACTGTTGGTTTCTATAGACGATTTATAAAAGACTTATCCAAAATCACGAAACCACTTTGCAATATTTTGGAGAAGGATGTCCCATTCAACTTTGATCAAGCATGCCTGGAAGCATTTGATGTGTTGAAGAAGAAACTTGTTACCGCACCTGTAATCATAGCGCCAGATTGGAGTATCCCATTCGAATTAATGTGTGATGCTAGCGACTTTGCGATTGGCGCAGTTCTTGGCCAACGAAAGGATAAAATTTTTCATGCTATATACTATGCTAGTAAGACATTAACGGATGCCCAACTGAATTATACCACTACCGAGAAGGAGCTATTAGCAGTTGTTTATGCATTTGATAAATTCTGATCATATTTGATTGGGACAAAAGTGATCGTGTTTACAGATCATTCGGAAATTAAGTACTTAATAGCAAAGAAGGATGCGAAGCCGAGATTAATTAGATGGGTATTATTGCTACAAGAGTTTGACTTGGAGATCCGGGACCGAAAAGGAACAGAATAATCAAAGTTCTTGATCATTTATGACGATTAGAGAATGCGAAAAAAAAAGATGACAACAACGGTGATCAATGAATTTTTCCGGATGAACAAGCTGTTTGCGGTAAGGATGGATACTCCATGGTATGCGATTATGTAAATTTCATTGTGAGTAAGGTGTTTCGCCAGATTTAACAAGTCAATGAGAAGAAGAAATTTCTCCATGATGTGAAAGCAATATTTATGGGATGAGCCATTTTATTTAAACAATGTGGAGATCAAGTAATAAGAAGGTGTGTTTCGGAAATTGAAATGGAAAATATTCTCTACCAATGTCATGCATCGACTATGGTGGACATTTTCGGGAGAAAGAAACGGCTGACTAAGGTGCTTCAATGTGGATTCTTCTGGCCAACACTCTTTAAGGATGCCCGTGTGTTTTCATTGAAATGTGACAGATGCCAAAGAGTGGGTAATATATCAAAGCGACAAGAGATGCCACTAAACATGATCTTAGAAGTCAAATTATTTGATGTTTGGGGCATCGACTTCATGGGACCATTTTCATCATCTTTTAGCAACTCCTATATACTTCTAGCGATAGACTACGTTTCGAAGTGGGTAGAAGCTATAGCATCGCCCACCAATGATGCTAAAGTTGTGGTTAAGTTCATTCGGAAGACTATTTTCTCTAGATTCGGCACTCCTCGTGCAATCATTAGTGATGAAGGCACACACTTCTGTAATAAGCAGTTCTCAGCTATTCTCGTTAAGTACGGAGTCACTCATAAGATAGCTATTGCTTACCATCCACAAACAAGTGGTCAAGCTGAGGTATCTAACCGAGAAGTGAAGCAAATCCTCGAGAAGATAGTGAACCCTAGTCGGAAAGACTGGGCTAGTAAGTTGGATGATGCTTTATGGGCATATCGTACGACTTACAAAACTCCGATAGGGATGTCTAAAATGCATGAGTTAGTATATGGGAAGGCATGCCATCTTCCGGTTGAACTAGAACACACGGTGCTTATTGGGCAATTCGGAAAGTTAAACTTTGATATATGTCTGTCAAGGAGAGAGGCGCCTCTTACAATTGAACCAAATGGATGAATTCGGACTCCAATCATACGAGAGCGAAGTTATATAAAGAAAAGGTTAAGAGGTGGCATGATGAGAAAATTCGGAAAGAAAGTTTGAAGAGTAAGGGCAAGGTGCTATTATACAATTCAAGGCTTAAATTGTTTCGGGAAAGTTGAAATCCCATTGGTCAAGGCCATTTATCATTACAAAAGTTTATCCTCACGGATTTGTGGAGGTGGAAGACCCGGATGCTAAACGTAATTTCAAAGTCAACTACGAGATTGAAACACTACTATGGGGGTTGTGTTGATCGTGAAAAGACATCGGTCAACCTTGCTGATTAGAACAGAGAAGAAAGTCAGGCTGAAGACTATAAACCAAGCGCTAACTGGGAGGCAACCCAGGAATTTTTATTGTTATTTTCTATTTTTACTTTTATTTTGTTTAATTTGCTTTACTGTTAGTTTATTTAGTGGTTAAACTTTTATAGTTTAGGTTTTGTTACACCCCTTATATTCTCTAACACGATATGATGCATTACTAGATGCCGCTCACTGTTTATAATTTTATAATATGATTTTAAAATTATTGGCAATGTAATAATAACCTATAGGGTCACACACATAGAACGTAATTTAAAAAGGAAATTAATTTAAATTGTAAGGATTTAAATATATCAATATGATTGATAGTATTTTAAATCATGAATTTAAATTAAAAAGGATAATTTGTATATATGTATATTAATTAAGTAAGACTTAATTAAGATATATATAAATTCGGATTTTAATAATATTAGGTTTTGATTAATTCCTCCTAACTGCTATATATATGATATATAACAGTCACTTTAGGGATTACGTCAAAATACAAAACCCTAGTTGCTCTTAGAGAGAGACTAGAGAAAACAGTTTTGAAAATCCTCATCCTTGGTGGCTAGTACCGCGGTTCTTTCTTCTACAAATCATAGGACGATTCGCGGAGCTTTCATGTGGATACCGTAGAGACGCAGTTAATTTGGATTGCGTTGGAGATTCGATTGTGACGCCCCCAAAATTAGGTATACATCACCCATCTTGGGTTAAACACTTACATGGTATGTAATTTAAAACAACTTATTAACATAAGCGTCAGGTGTACAATACGACATAAAGCGTGAGTTTAAATACAAATATCGTCTACTAGATATTATACAAACTCAAATAAAAAGTCCTCATTACAGTTATTATCACACTATTTTACAGAATAGTGAGGACTACTAATGCTATCTTCAGGACCATCACTCGTTTCCCCGACTCGTCCCAGCTATATTATCATTTCACAAGAGAACGGTGAAAGAAAGGGTGAGCTCAACTAGCCCAAGAAGAAATATTATGACTAAGATAATGCGAGAATAAATTATCAATAGTCTTGATAATGTTAAACCGATAAAATACAATAGACAACCAGTTTAACTGCAGCGGAATATGCAATCCATTAAAAGAGTCAAGTAGAAAATAAAGTCTACTATCTTTTAGGTTTTAAAAGGTTTTTCATCACTGTTTATAGCTGAGACTCAGCTTTAATAAATATTTCACATCATCGAATCACCCCTGCACTACGACCAAGGATATTCTTTAGTATCACGACCACAATTATTCATTCACTACAGGCCAAGAATATTTGTGTATTCATTAATGGTCGTGATCATGCCAACAACTCGTCCATCAATGCACTATGGCTAATCGAGGATTTTTATCACATCATTTGTAACATTACTACCATGATTACACCGAATAATCTCTCGGTCATAATCATACCAAGTCCATCTATGCACTACTGAGCCACAGATGACTTTCAAAAAAATATAAACATGAGGATGATGACAATGATATAAGAATTCAATAAAACAAGTTCAAGAATTATTTTATCCAGAATTATTAACGCCCAAATTGTCAACATGATCTTTGTTTTGTAGAGTAAAATTTAAGAATGATCGGAAGAATATTTCCATGAAAAGATCTTTGGATGAAACGCAAATATCAAGGATATTCTACTAATTTCATGGAGTATAGAAGTCAAAGTTTTAACCATTTGGGTATAATAAAGAATGGAATAACAAAAGAAATCACCATGCATGCGATAGACCGCATGCAGACGAGTTATTCCAACAGAATAATAAATAACGGAAACAGTCGGGTGAAATTACACCGGCAGGATGTTCCAATGAATAATAAAGATGGAACAGATCCGGTGTAAAACACACGAGATAGGATATTCCAACGAGAATAATAAAAAGCGGAACCGGTCCGGTGTAAAACACATGAGCAGGATGTTCCAGCGAGAATAATAAAGATGGAACCCGGTCCGGTGTAAAAACACATGATGCAGGATGTTCCAATGTAATAATAATAAAGAGCGGAACCGGTCAAGGTGTAAAACACACGAGCAGGATGTTCCAACGAATAATAGAAGAATGTCACCAAGTATAGGGTAAACCACTTATACTGAGTTATTCCAACAGAATAATAAGTAATGGAATAACAACAGATTCTCTTCATGAATAAGAAAGAATAACACCCCTTACATTTGGTAGGAGATGAATCTTCGCAGTGAGATAGTAGTAACAAAATACTCTTCTTCTTTCTCTCTTATTCTCTCTATACTTTCTCTCTCTATAGCTTGAATGAATTTCGTGAAAAATAATGAAGCCCTAGGCCTCTATTTATAGAAGATTTCTAGCTTAGCACCGCTTAGTGTGTGAAAAGGCAAGTGGCTTGACTTAATTGGTTTGGCCTTTTGTAATGTGAAACGACAAGTGGTTCGGCCTTTGTAATGTGAAACGACAAGTGGTTCGACGTCTGGTAAAGGTAATTACTATTAACGAAGGTAAATACTATTGACGAAGGTAAATACTATTGACGAAGAGACTCTTAGATGATGACATATGAGCCCCCCATAAAATAATCAAACTTACCACAAATCATTTTTTTTCATCAACACATATTTAATCTTTCAACAATTATTAATCATTTATAACTTGTCGTCTCAATTATTGATTTAATACTATAACATATTATACAGATGATACTGTGACAATAATTGAATCAATAATATAAGAGATATGATGCAGCAATTACTGTAGCAATAATTGAGCATAGCTGAGTGACTTCTCACGTAAGCATCAATAATCAATACCGTGTGCTACTATGCAACTACGGCGTAGACATCGTACTTTTTCCATAGGGTAGTTCAACAGTTTTAACGGTAACACCTCCGTAGTTATTTTTATAAAATATTTTTGTCATTTTCTCAATCCGACAATAATTACATTTGTGGGGTCCACCAATGATTGAGCCATTATGCGAATATTCCTAACAAAAAGAATATTCCCGACCAAACGAATATTTTATAACAACTTGCATACTTTGCAAAATTTATAAATATTACCCACAACTATAACATTATATCAAATTTATTCCATAATATTCAAAAATAATATTTATAGAAAAATTCATCTTTATTTATAAAAGTTGGGGTCTTACAACCTCCCTTCTTATGAAATTTTGCCCTCGAAATTAGTGGTACGATACTGGTATGTCGAAGAGGTAAGGATACCTTGATTTCATTTGATTCTAACTCCCAAGTCATTTCCTCAACATCGTGGTTCCTCCATAAAACTTTGACTTGAGGTATAACCTTGGAGCGTAGAATATGTTCCTTCTTATCAAAATTTGAGCAGGGAACCTCTTCATACATCAAATCTTCCGCTATTTAAATGGGTTCTAACTCAATAATATGGTTCGGGTCTTTCACATATTTACGTAACATAGATATGTGAAAAGCGTTATGAACACGAGACATATTTGGCGGTAAAGCTTGAGTCTATAGGCCACAGTTCCTACTCGATCGAGGATTAAAATGGACCGATGAATCGAGGGTTAAGTTTTCCTCTTTCCAAATCTTGTAACTCCTTTCCATGGAGCAACTCTTAACAACACATGATCTCTATATCGAATTCCACGTCCTTTCGATGAAGATCGAGATAACTCTTTTGTCGATTTTGTGAGGTTTTTATACGTTGTCGGATCGTTTGAATCTTTTTCGTAGTCATACGCGTACCAACTCCCGGTCCCAACAACGTTGCTTCACCCACCTCATCCCAAAGATCTTTGGAGAACGACACTTTCTTCCATACAACGCTCGAATAGAGCCATGCCAATACTTGCTTGATAAGCGTTGTTGTAGGAAAACTCCACCAATGGTAAGAACTTGTCCCAACTCCTTGAAATCAAGGACACGAGTCTTAATAGATCTTCAAGAGTTTGAATAGTCCTCTCCGATTGTTCCGTCCGATCCGAGGATGATATGCCGAGCTAAATCGTGAAGTGCGTGCCCATAGCTTTTTGCAAACTAACCCAAAATCGTGAAGTGAATCTTGGGTCTCGATCGGAAACTATGGATCTTAGGCATACCATGCGATCTTACAATCTCGTTTATGTACATACTGAGCAAGGCGTTCAAGTGTATAAGTTTCTCGTATCGGTAAGAAATGAGCGGACTTGGTCAACCTATCAACAATGACCCAAATCGCATCAATGCCTTGAGAAACCTTAGGAAGCCGTGAACGAATCCATGGTAATGTGCTCCCACTTCCATTCGGAATTTCAAGTGGTTCTGATGGACCTTTTGGTACTTGATGCTCGCTTTAACTTGTTGACAAGTTAGACACCTTGAGATAAACATGGTATCTCTCTCTCTTCATATTGCTCCACCAAAATGTATAGCGAAATATCACGATACATTTTGGTACTCCTGAGATGGATTGCAAATGGTGTGTTGTGTGCCTCCATCATGATATTATACTTTAAATCGTGGTCGTTAGGAACACAAAGTCCGGAGTTGACTCAAGTATTCCTTCTTCATCGATTCTTGCTTCCGGTAGATAGCACCTTCTTGCACTTTCTTCCTCATACGCATCGAGCTCCGTCCAGTAGCATAGAGCGAGCGACTTTAACTTTATCAATTAAAGTCGGTTCTACTCGTATACTCGCTTATCATCACATGTGTCCACAGAGTCTTTAATTCTATCTCCATCCTTTGCAAGTCACACAAAATGGGCCTTTACGTTGACAATATCGCACTTTCGTACTTGCATATGATTTTCTACTCAATCGCATCGCACTACCACGTTCGCTTTTCGAGGATGGTATTGGATGGTATGATCATAATCTTTCAACGATTCAAGCCAACGTCGTTGTCGCATGTTGAGTTCCTTTTGAGTGAAGAAATATTTGAGGCTTTTATGATCCGTAAAGATCTCCACTTTCTCCCCATACAAGTAATTCCTCCAAATTTTAAGTAAGAAGACAACAATGCTAACTCTAGATAATGAGTAGGATAATTCCTCTCATATTCTTTGAGTTGTCATGAGGCATAAGCTCTTACTTTTCCATGTTGCATGAGAACACATCCCAACCCTTTGCAGAAGCATCATTTGTAGATGACAAATCCCTCAAGGCAGGATGGTATTGTCCGAGCAGTCTTTGAAATAAGTCTCCTCTTGAGTTCTTGAAAACTCTTCTCACATTCTTCGCTCCAATCGAACTTTGTATCTTCCAAAGTCGGTGAAGTCGATGGAATAGCGATTCGAGAAAATCCTTCCACGAATCTCCGATAATAACCAAACTAAACCGAGAAAGCTAAGTACTTGGCCATCGATTTAGGTTGTTCCCGACTTTGAATAGCTTCAATCTTTCTTTGGGTCAGCGGATATTCCATGACTTGATACCGCGTGCCCAAGGAATGCTACTTCTTCAAGCCGTAACTCGCATTTCTTTAACTTGGCATAAAGCTTATATTCACGAAGCTTTTGGAGTGTCGACCTCAAGTGTTGCTCATGATCTTCACGGCTTTTGGAATAAATAAGGATGTCATCAATAAAGGCGACCACAAAGTGATCTAAATATTCCTTGAATACTCGGTTCATCATATCCATGAAGGCGGAGAGAGCATTAGTCAATCCAAAGGACATGACTAGGAATTCATAATGCCCGCATCAGGAGTTCGAAAAGCCGTCTTTGGAATGTCGTGATTTCTAATCTTCAATTGGTGATATCCGGAACGAAGATCAATCTTTGAAAAGAATTTGGCTCCTTGCAATCGGGTCAAACAGGTCATCAATACGTGGCAATGGATACCTATTTTTGATGGTGGCGTGATTCAACTCTCGATAATCAATACAAAGTCGCATACTCCCATCTTTCTTCTTCACGAATAGAACAGGAGCACCCCAAGGAGAAGTACTGGGACGAATAAAGCCAATGTCTAACAATTCCTGCAGTTGGGTCTTTAACTCCTGAAGTTCAATAGGAGCCATTCGATATGGGGCTTTGGAAATAGGTTTTATACCGGGTTCAAGGTCGATACAAAATTCAATTTCACGCTCTGGGGGTAGGCCAGGAAGTTCTTCGGGGAATACGTCAGGAAATTTATTAACAATAGGAATATCGTTTAAAATTGGCGTATTTTTATTTAAATCTGTGACATGAGCTAAGAAAGCTTGACATCCGTTTTTCAATAAACGAATAGCTTTATGGCTTGAGATGACCGTGATTGATTTTAATGGTTTGGTCGTTTGAATTCGCATAATAGGTTGATTAGGAATATGAAAGCTAACAACCTTACGAAAACAATCAATTTTTGCATGATAAGTAGTTAACCAATCAATCCCTAGAATCACGTCAAATGCAAGTATTTTTAATGAAATAAGATCGACAGTAATGTGAGGGTACCGATTTGAACCAAACAAGACTTATAAGCGATGGATGTAATGAAGGTTTCTCCCAACGGAGTTTCCACAGATAAGTCAAAGTCTAATTTCTCCGAGTCAAATTTAATCGATGGCGCAAGTAGGAGAAATAAAAGAATGGGTAGAAACCGGTATCAAATAAAGTATAGACTTCATTAGAGTTTATGATAAGCTTACCCGTGATGACCTCATTCGGATTCCTTGCTCTTTGGGAGGTCACAACAAATGCTCTCCTTGCACTTCTGGGTTTTGAATTTTCCGGGATGGCCTTTGGTGCCTCCATCCTAGCTGAATTTGTCTTTAGTGGCGACAAAATCGAGCTAAGTGACCTTCTCTTCCACAATTATAACATGCTTTGGATGGCATGCAGCAGTTTGGTGATGTGTCCCTCTCCTCGCATTTGAAGCATATGATAGGTGGTCTTTCTCCTTCCTTAACAATGGGTCTTTGGTCTTTGATGTCTTTCCATCATTGTTGAATCTCCTTTTCTTGAAATGTCCATTCTTATTGTTTTGGTACGATTACCACCAAGTGGTTACCATATCTCGGCTTTGTTGATTCCCTCCACGCTTGTTGTCACCCTCGATGACTATTCTCATTTGGTATTATAATTTTTTTACCGCTGCTCTCTTTTAGTTGCGTTGACTCATTATCGCGGCTCCACTAATCGCTGAGCCCTATTTACAACATCTCGAATACAAACACGGTTTATGAGAAATAAGATATTGATGTATCTCCGACTTCAAACCTCTTAAAAACATTCGCGCCATTCTCTCTTCATTATCCACCAAGTGGGGACGAACCGTGATAACTCGCAAATTTTGCCTCGTATTGCGACACGGTCATATTGTTTTGTTCCAACTTGATAAACTCCACCTCCTTCATATGGCGAATACTTTCGGGAAAGTATTTGTCGTTGAACGCCTCTGGAACTTCTCCCAAGATATCTTGAAGACAATTTGGTTGAGTACGTTTACCGATTTCCACGAAGAATCCGCCTCCGCGCAATATAAAAGGCGTGAAAGGGAACCTTTTGCTCCTCGGAGCATCCCAAGACATCAAATATCTTGTAATCTGCTTTATCCATGCTTCCGCCGGAAGTGGTTTTGGCTCTCCTTAAACTCCGGTGGTCCCAGCTCCTTAAATTGTTTAGCGGTGACTGCCGAGAGTTTTTCGTGTTTCCACCCACGTTTTGGATGAGAGTCGCGCTCGCTTTCTTTGTTGCATAAATTCATAAAGCCTCACGAACATTTGATCATTCGTCATTTGGTCGGTGTTGTTGTTTGCATGAGGATTGTCGCCTTCACGATGCACATTATCACGATTATTGATATGTGGTGAATCAACAATCGCTGCGCTCCATTCTTATTCTCAACATTCTCGATGTCATTTTCAGACATCGCCACAAAACAAAAGGTTAATTGACATGTAACAAATTATCCCTATCTTGACCAACCAATAAAATATCACATAAACTTAGGTAGGTCATACTAGCGAAGGTATTCGTCTCTCCCTCCTAGTACTATTCTCACATCTTAGCCAAGGATCATATCCTAAGCTCGATACTAAATGTGGACGCCCCAAAATTAGGTATACATCACCCATCTTGGGGGTCGACACTTACATGGTGCGTAATTTAAAAATAACTTATTAACATAAGCTGTAGGTGTACAATACGACATAAAGCGTGAGTTTAAATACAAATATAAATCTACTAGATATTATACAAACTCAAATAAAAAGTCCTCATTCTGATTATTATCACACTATTTTACGTAATAGTGAGGACTACTAATGCTATCTTTAGGACCATCACTCGTTTCCCAGACTCGTCCCGGCTATATTATCATTTTCAAGAGAACAAAGTGAAAGAAAGGGTGAGCTCAACTAGCCCAAGAAGAAATATTATGACTAAGATAATGCGAATAAATTATCAATAGTCTTCAATAATGTTAAAGCGATAAAATACAATAGACAACCGGTTTAAGCTGCAGCTGAATACGTAATCCATTAAAAGAGTCAAGTAGAAAATAAAGTCTACTATCTTTTAGGTTTTAAAAGGTTTTTCATCCTTTGTTTATATTTGAGACTCGACTTTAATAAATATTTCACATCATCGAATCACCCCTTACACTTTTCCGGCCAAGGATATTCTTTAGTATCACGACCACAATTATTCATGCACTACTGGCCAAGAATATTTGTGTATTCATTAATGGTCATGATCATGCCAACAATCGTCCATCAATGCACTACGGCCATCGAGGATTTTTATCACATCATTTGTAACATTACGGTCATGATTACACCGGAATAATCTCTCGGTCATAATCATACCAAGTCCATCTATGCACTTCAAAGCCATGGATGACTTTCAAAAAAATATAAACATGAGGATGATGACAATGATATAAGAATTCAATAAAACAAGTTCAAGAATTATTTTATCCAGAATTATTAACGCCCAAATTGTCAACATGATATCTTTGTTTTGTAGAGTAAAATTCAAGAATGATCGGAAGAATATTTCCATGAAAAGATCTTTGGATGAAACGCAAATATCAAGGATATTCTACTAATTTCATGGAGTATAGAAGTCAAAGTTTTAACCAATTTGGGTATAATAAAGAATGGAATAACAAAAGAAATCACCATGCATGCGATAGGCCGCATGCAGAAAAGTTATTCCAGCAGAATAATAAATAACGGAACGAGGTCGGTGAAATTCACACCAAGCGGGATGTTCCAATGTAATAATAAAGATGGAACGAGATCCGGTGTAAAAACACAGATAGGATATTCCAAGCGAGAATAATATAAAAGCGGAACCAGTGTCGGTGTAAAACACATGCATGGATGTTCCAACAGAATAATAAAAGATGGAACGAAGTCAAGGTGTAAAACACATGCATGGATGTTCCAATGAATAATAATAAAAACGGAACCGTGTTGGGTGTAAAACACATGCATGGATGTTCCAATGAATAATAGAAGAATGTCACCAAGTATAGGGTAAACCACTTATACTGAGTTATTCCAAGCAGAATAATAAGCAATGGAATAACAACAGTTCTCTTCATGAATAATAAAGAATAACACCCCTTACATTTGGTAGGAGATTGAATCTTTGCAGCGGTGTAGTGTAAAAAATACTCTTCTTCTTTCTCTCTTATTCTCTCTATACTTTCTCTCTCTATAGCTTGAATGAATTCGTGAAAAATAATGAAGCCCTAGGCCTCTATTTATAGAAGATTTCTAGCTTAGCACCGCCGTAGTGTGAAAAGGCAAGTGGCTTGACGAATCGGTTTGACGCCTTTGTAATGTGAAACGACAAGTGGTTCGGCCTTTGTAATGTGAAACGACAAGTGGTTCGACGTCTGGTAAAGGTAATTATTATTAACGAAGGTAAATACTATTGATTGAAGGTAAATACTATTGACGAAGAGACTCTTAGATGGTGACATATGAGCCCCCATAAAATAATCAAACTTACCACAAATCATTTTTTCATCAACACATATTTAATCTTTCAACAATTATTAATCATTTATAACTTGTCATCTCAATTATTGATTTAATACTATAACATATTATCTGGATGATCTTTGTGACAATAATTGAATCAATAATATAAGAGATATGATGCAAAGCAATTATTGTAGCAATAATTGAGCATAGGTGAGTGACTTCTCACGTAAGCATCGATAATCAATAATCAGTGTGCTACTATGCGAACTACGCGTATTCATCGTATTTACCACTACCACCGGGTAGTTCAGCAGTTTTAACGGTAACACCTCCGTAGTTATTTTTATAAAATATTTTTGTCATTTTCTCAATCCGACAATAATTCTGTTGTGGGGTCCACCAATGATTGAGCCATTGTACGAATATTCCCTAACAAAAAGAATATTCCCCAACCAAACGAATATTTTATAACAACTTGCATACTTTGCAAAATTTATAAATATTACCCACAACTATAACATTATATCAAATTTATTCCATAATATTCAAAAATAATATTTATAGAAAAATTCATCTTTATTTATAAAAGCTGGGGTCTTACATCGATCGCATCAATTCTAGTTTCTTAATCGCGGATTGCGTTGGAGATTCGATTGCTTCAATTTTAGTTTCTTAATCGGTATAATTTATTACCACTGAATTAATTGTTTTTCGCATGGATCCTATTTTTAGGGTTTCAGAATTTCCTTTAAATTGGTTTATTTTCGCTGTGTTTTTGTGTCAAAACCTAACAAGAAATAAGGCAGAGGTTGCCAGTGGTAGTGGCAATATGCCTAAGAGGAAGAATTTTAACCTTGGGAATATTGGGGTGAAACAAGGGGATCCTAAACATAGGATGGAGGCATGCAAGACATGCGGCAAGACTTATCTGGGAGTCTTTCTGAAGGGGAAAACGGGTTGTTATAACTGTGGAAAGGAGGGGCACATATCTCCCAATTGTCCTAATCCTAAAAAAAGTCGGGGCTGTTTTGTTTGTGGGTCGGTGGACCACATGGCAAGAAATTTCCCGAAGAAAGGGGTGGAGGGTGGTAATGGTTTTGGTAGTTGCAATTTGGCCATTATTAGACCAACACCATCATTGGGCAGACCCTCAGCCCGAACATTTAATATGACCGTCCAAGATGCGGTTGCATCAACGGATGTAGTAGCAGGTATCATTCCAGTAAACGAAATAAATGCGTATGTGTTATTTGACTCGGGTGCTACTTGTTCTTTTATAGTATATGGATATGCTAAGCAACTGGGATTAAATCCTAAAAAGTTAGAAATACCTTTAGACGTTAAGGTAGCAAACGAGGAGATAATTCTCATTGAACACATTCATAGGAATTATTTCGTAGATATCAGGGGTAACAGGTTATCAGTAGATCTTTTACCGATAAGGTTAAGAGAATTCGATGTGATTCTCGGTATGGATTGGTTAATTAACTATAGAGCGATAATAGACTGTCATAGAAAGAGTGTAAACCTAAAGCTTTCTAAGAAACTTGAGGTGGTGTTTTATGTAAATAAATCACCGGGACATTCTTATTGTCTAACCATGACACTAGTTAGAAAGATGTTAAAGAAGGGGTGTAAGGGTTACCTGTGCCATGTTGTGGATACCCAAAGAGTGGGAACATCATTGGAACAGATATCAGTAGTTCAAGAGTTTGCGGATGTGTTTCTGGAGGAGTTACCCGGTATTTCGCCAGATAGGGATGTAGAATTTGTGATCGATTTGTTGCCGGGTATGGTACCAGTTTCAAAGGCACCATATAGGATGGTGCCAGTTGAGATGAAGGAGTTAATGGTTCAGTTACAGGAACTGTTAGATAGAAAGTACATTCAACTGAGTGTGTCTCCGTGGGGAGCACCGATATTGTTTATAAAGAAGAAGGACAGATCGTTACGACTTTGTATGGATTATCGGGAGTTGAATAAGTTAACGATTAAGAATAAATACTCGTTGCCCAAGATCGATGATCTATTTGATAAGTTAAAAGGGGCAAAGTATTTTTCTAAAATAGATTTACGGACGGGGTATCATCAACTGAAAGTGAGGAAGGAGGATGTACCTAAGACGATGTTCAGAACTTATTATGGGCATTACGAGTTTCTGGTGATGTCGTTTGGGTTGATGAATGCGCTAGCCGTATTCATGGATATGATGAACAGAGTATTCAAATAGTACTTGGAGAAGTTCGTTGTAGTGTTCATTGATGATATTCTAGTCTATTTTAAGATGCCAGAAGATCATGCTGAACATTTAAGATTAGTGTTGGAAACACTACGGAGGGAGAAGTTGTATGTGAAATTCACTAAGTGTGAATTTTGGCTCGAACGAGTGCAGTTTCTAGGACATGTTATAGACAAAGATGGCATGTCCGTAGATGCAGCGAAGATGGAAGCGGTGAATGAGTGGGAGCAACTGAAAATGCCAACCGAGGTTAGGAGTTTTCTGGGGTTAACAGGATACTATAGAAGGTTCATTCAGGACTTTTCTAAATTAGCTACTCCGTTGACGAATTTGACAAGAAAGTCGGTGAAGAATGAGTGGACAGCAAAGTGTGAAAATAGTTTTCAAGAAATAAAAAGGAGGTTGAGTGAGGCACCTATATTATCCTTACTAGATGATACAGGGAATTTTGTAGTTTATAGCGATGCTTCGCATAGAGGACTGGGTTGTGTGCTTATGTAGCATGACAAAGTCATTGCGTACACGTCACGTCAGTTAAAAGATTATGAGAAGGTTTATCCTGCTCATGACCTAGAATTGGCAGCTATAGTGTTTGCTATAAAAATAGGGAGACATTATTTATACGGGGAGAAGTGTGAGATATACACGGACCATAAAAGTCTGAAATATATCTTCACACAGAAGGAGTTGAATATGAGGCAGAGAAGGTGGTTAGAGTTGATAAACGATTCTTGTTGTCGGGGAATATTCGTACGACGGCGCAACCATTTGTGGGCCCCATAATGGAAATGGTCGGATAAAAAAAATGACAAATTTGAGTTTTTACAAATAACGGCGTAGTTATTACCGTTAACATTGTTGAATATTAAATTGGTTAAAATACGATGTCTGGCGTGGTTGCTTGGTAGCATTGCAGTATTGCAGTATTTTGAATTATTGATTCTTACGTGAAGACACTACTCAATAATTATTCTGAGTAATTCTTTATTCGATATTTTATTTTATTGATTCAATAATTGCTATGTTGATATTTTATATTATTGTTGTTCCAATAATTGTCACTGCACAGTATCTCCATTATCAGATCATTAGTTCATATTATTTGAATAATATTGGTAGATAGCATTATTGGTAATGTCTAAGGAAGTTCTGTCTAGGAAAGGGGTTTCGTCACCTAATTGTGCGCCAATAAGGAGAAATTCTTATCTGAAAGCCCCCTCTTTCCTGAGAACGACCTGGTTGTCATAATTGTGATTCTGTAATATTATTTGTGAATAATTAATTATTGATTTATATGATAAGGAAATATATATTTTATGTGGATGGATAGGGAAATATTTATTTTATGTGGATATAAATGAAGGGATAAATGTTGAGGTGTTTTATCAGTATTTTGTCGGAATAGAGGTGTTGAAAATCATCTGTATGTGGATTTCAGTCATTTTTCATTTGGAATTTGGAAAAACTTAAATCTACAAAGTTGTAGAAAATTTAATTTCATATAGAATGGACATAAAATTCACATTTTTTTTTTGATAAAAAGGCTATTTCTTATGAATTATTGAAGTTTCGGAAATAATTGTTTTTTATTAAAAACATGGGTGGGCCCCACTTTTGGTTGGTGAGAAATGTGCTAAAATTTTATTTCAAAAGTGGTGGGCATAAATAGTAATAGGTAAAACCATCAGGTATCAGGTTAGTCTGCTATGACGTTCTAAGCATTTTCCTATAAATAGGGTGCTTAGTTATAATTGAAAATCACATCGGAATCATAAGCTTTCCCTCTCTATATTATCGAGCGTATTTTGTGAGTATTTAGATACTTTGTGAGTTGCTATTCAGTGCAAGTTTCCTTCAGCCTTATACCTGATATTTCAGCCAGAAGTACTATTCTTTTGAGGTAAGGGATATTATTTTCTTCGTAAATGATATTATTTTCTTCAATATCATTATGCCAAAATATTGATATGAATTTTATTGTGGAATTTCTACCTTTTTGTGTCGGGGTTACTATTCACGTATACGGCACTATTCACGAATACGATAATATTCATAGAAAAATGAAATTTTCTTTTCTTTGTCCAAGATGTCTATTATGTTTACTATCTTTGATTGTATCTGTAACGACCAAGAAATTCGGATATTATTGTAAAATAATTTTATTAAATTAAATAATAATAAAATTCTATTCTATGTGTTATCAAGATGGTTGTCATTGTATAACCTATTGATGTTAGAATGTCGTAGTATTTGAGCTATGTGGAGGAATTTAAGTGTTTGAATTTCCAAGACGAAAATAAAATTTTTTCGAAAAATTTCGGAAAAACACTATTCATCAGTATTTTCTCAGGATATATTCTTGAATTTCCAAGAAATACGTAATGATGGAATAACAAGGTAAGATGGATTATGTAATAAAAATCTAGTTATGGAAAATGTAATATTTCGCTTACGGACTTAATTCATAAAAGTTAAGGAAGGCGAAGTAGTAAGGAATAAGTAATCATAGTATGATACTTAGGTATTGTACAAAGTAATGAAAACGAGTATGATACGAAGTATTATACGAGGTTGTATGAAGGATGAAATATCATATATAAATTCTATATGAATTAGAATACGAAAATAATACATAAACTATATGTTTTAAGTAATGTTAATGGACTTGGAAAGGTTGATTGGAATTAATACAAGTCCAAGTGAATTAAAGGGAGAGGCCCAATTATTAATTAATGATACAACTAGTGTTTATTAATGCAAAGCCCAAAGGTTGATTTAATGTAAGCCCAAACTAGAATCCATGAGTTGTATGACCCATGGGGCAAACCATATCAATATGGTTAATATTTAATGACCAAGATTTAAGAGTATTGACCAAGTTAAATGAGTAATGACCAAGCATAGGATAAGTGTTGTGCTAGCCAAGTAATGAATAGTAAGGAGGTGGGTTGATTTAATGACTAATCTACCCTAGCTTTGCAATTTCTATAAATAGAGGAGGCATACAAGCCATTTGTTAGTTGTTCAAATACTCCAAAGATTATAAAGTGTTTAAGTGTTAGAGAGAATAAGATACAAATAAGTCACTTTCATTTGTAAGAAGAAGAAGAAAGCTACCTTACTAAGAATTCAAAAGTAAGACTTCTTCTCCAATATCTTCTATCTCTACCATGATAGGTTAATAAGAAAAGATAGATTAAGAAATATGAATGATAAGAAGCAAGAAGAATGTGTAAGTCATGTACTTAAGCCACATAAGTTGGCAATAAGTTATTTGAACTTATAAAAGTTATAAACTTATTATAAGTTAACCTTGAATGTTAGTATGAAAATTATGAACTTGTAATGAGTTTATTAAGAGAAGTGATATAAGAACTTATATGAACATATGTATCATGTATACATAAATAAAGTTATATGTAAAGAACATATAAAGAATGATGATTAAGAAACTTTAATTGTCATAAGTCATGAACAATAAAATCTTAAGTAGTTTATAATTTGACAAGTTATAAGCTCATTAAGAATAAGTCCAAATTCCAACAATGATTATATGTTGTTGTAATAAATAGGTTAAGATGTTCATATGATGAATGGAAGTCATTTGTAATGTTGAACAAATCATAAGAATGAAGATTTACCGGAAATTGCACAATTGGACGATAATCGTCGAATTCGTAAAATTCTTGGAATAGAAGTCAAATTTTGTGTTTGAACTCGGAACCATTGTTTTCTGATGGAGACAAGTCATATTTGGCTTTTAAGAGTTGCAGACTTGAAAATGACCGGATTCCGACTTCGAACGAAGAAACGAGCGTTGAACGTTCACGAACGTTTATCGTTTTCGTTAAAAATGAACCAATAGGTGAATTTTTAGTAAATGAAGTCAAATAGATAAAATTCTTGCATGAACGCATAGATTATGTAATTTCTAAACCGTAGGCTTTTGAACGAGCCAATTAGGACTTATAACGAAAAAGTTATGCGTCCGGGAAGTTCACAAAATTCAAAGACTGAAATTGTTTTCTGGTGCACAGAATTAGCGTCGCGGCGCTAAATCTAGGCTAAATGAGTCATACTGCCAACAAGCATAATAAATGTCCGAAAGCAGATCGCGAAGAGTTCGCATGCAGTACGAACCATAGTTATAACGCCTTAGAAAAAAATCGAACATTTTGTAATTTCTTTTAATAATGAATAAAATAATATTATTTATTATTATTGTGTATTGAGAAGATGAATGTTGTTCTATAACCTAGAAACGTCGGAACGTCGTAGTATTTTAACTATGTGGATGAATTAAAGTGTTTGAATTTCCAAGACAAAAATAAATGTTTTCCGAGAAAGTTTACGAAAATCACTATTCAACGTTTATCGCTCGGGAATTATTTTTGAACTTCCGAGAAATACGTAACATTAGAATATTGAGGCGAGATGGATTATGTAATAATAATCTAAGTATGTAAAACACAATAAATCGCATGCGGACTTAATTTGGGATTATAGGTATTAAAACCTAATGGAATAATTGAGGTAATTTGTATAAGGTGTAAACTTATGTGGGATTAATTATCAAGCTCAAGTAATTGGTTAATAAAGCCTGACTTGATTAATGCAAGCCCCTGAGGAAATAAGCTATTATTATTAGCAAGCCCAAAGGATAAGTTAATTGAATTAGTATTGAGCCCAAACTATGATCCATTAGCTAATAATGATCCATGGGTAGACTTGATGGGCAAGGATTTTATGTGATGCCCAAGAACTTTATGTAGCTAGCAAGAAGACTTGAAGGTTAAGTAAAGAATAGTAAGGAGGTGGAAATGAGGAGGTGGGAGGTTTAATGTCTAAAATGCCCTAACTTTGCCAAGCCTATAAATACCAAGCTCATTTCTTGTGTTGGTTGATCATTTTCATCCAACTTTTCTCTCAAACATAAAGTTACTTATTGGTTAGGGAGAATAAGTCACTTAAGCACTTATAAGCCACTTCAACCATTGATAGTTTTCCAAAGCAAAAAGAAGTCTTCAAGGGTAAGACTCCTCTTATATATCTTCATCTCTTCTATAATAGGATTGATGGAGAAGGGGGAGGGTTGGATGATAGCATGTAATAAGTTACTAAAGAATGAACTTAAGCCGAATAAGTTGAAAGAAAAAGCAACTTGAACATTAATAAGTTGCTAGAACCATGAAGAATCTATCTTATGATGTTTAGTAAATGGAATATAGCATGAGAATTTTGATTGAAGGACTTAAGTTAATAATAAGTCATAAACATGAAGATTTCTAACTCTAAAGCTAAATAAGTTAATAACTTACGAGAATAAGTCAAGACCTACTTTGATTATAAGTTGGAATAGCAAATAACTTATAATGATCTTATGTTGATTAAAATCCATTAAGAACGCTTAATAATGAAGAGTTGCCGAAATTCGCACGATTGGACGATTATCATCGAATTCGTGAAATTCTCGGAACGGAACTCGTATTTTGTATTCGAAGTCAGAAATGTTGTTTTTCAATGGAAACAAGTCATTTTAGTAATTATAGAGTTGTGGACTCAAAAATGACCGGATTCCTACTTAAAACGAAGTAACGAGCGTTGAACGTTCACGAACTTTTATCGTTTTCGTTAAAAATGAACCAATAGGTGAATTTTTAGCAAACAAAGTCAAATAGATAAAATTCTCAAATAATCATGTAGATTACGTAATTTGTGAACCGTGGGCTTTTGAACGAGCCAATTCGGACTTATAACGAAGAAGTTATGCGTCCGGGAAGTTCACAAAATTTTAAAACTGAAATTGTTTTCTGGTGCACAAAGTTGGTGGCAATGGCGCCAACCTTAAATAAAATGACCATGTGTAGTGGCTGAAAGCGAGAATCGAGAGCACCTTTGCAAGAGTTCACCGCAGCGCGACCAGTAACACAGATACTCGCGCCGCGGCGCTGAGTCCGGATTTTTGAGGAGTAAGTGGCGACGCCGTAGCGCGACACCAAGTGCAATGGCCGGCGCTGCAGCGCCAGCCTCAAGACCAAGACAATAGTAAAGATTTATATATAGAACATGGTTAGTAATTAATAACCAATTGGACAAGGATTATAATGAAACATTGTTAAGACATATTAAGCCTTAAGTATGAACACTTAGGGTTTAGTTAACTCAATTGCAAATGAATTAAAGAATGATCTTACGAAAAGCCAGAAACGATAATAACAAATCTAATATGTAATTAGATTGAGAAGTAGGGTAAGATTCTTTAGGAACCATGTATGATCATTCATGACCTAATGTTCTATGTTATGCTATCATTTAATGTAGAGACTTTAAAGGCGTGCGATTACGTGTTATAATTTTGTAGCGCACGCTAAAAGCAAGTACTCTAACCCTTGTTCGATTCGATGCAGGCAAGTCTTTTTGATTCATGTATTCTTCACATGAGTTAGTATTTGAGGAATGTCAAAGCCAATCCTTTCGGCTAGATATATGCTATGTTATTCTATCAAGTGTTGATAAGGATTTATCGAACTAATATTGTTGTGGTTTTCAAAGGTAGATTGTGTATGCTCAAATTATTTGTCGTCAAACGACAGGCACGTGAGGTTGCCACAACTTAAATGTATATACGTTTAATGAATGTAGTGTTGATCAACATAGAGTACTATTAGCTGATCACTCAAAAGTGCTCGTAAGCTATGACGGACTTACGGACTTAGTGCCGGGATGTCCTTTTCAAAAAGAACTTATGAATGCTCATATACTTGAGTCATAATTATTATTCCCTTAAGTATGGTTGTGTAAAACGTTTTGAAGAAAAAGAAGTGCTATTTTGATTTATCGATAGTACTTCGTAACTATTGTTCAGTTAATAAAGATATATGAGTTCTATGTTTCAAGCATGTTGTTTATTAGAATTGTAGTACTTGCTGAGCTAGTCATGCTCATTCTTGCTTGAACCAAATGAACACTGACTAAGATCGAAGTATACGAAGTCTCGAAGCGAGGATAAAGGCAAGGCGAAGATGAACCCATAGCATAACTATGTAATAGTATGGGAAGACTGTTTGTAATATATTGATATTATGACAAAGACAATGTATTGATTGTAAAGAACCTAGGGTATGTAAATATTCTCTTGATATATATATATATAAGACATATCTGTTCTTTTGAGGCTTTTCAATTGAATGTTTATATGAACTGTAGCACCGTGTAGCACCATCTGTCGGGTTGGAAGATACCCGGATTTGGGGGCGTCACAGGTTGGTATCAAAGCAATAGGTTATAAAACTCAAGGGTGGAAATAAAACCTTAAGTTATAACCTTAAGAAAAGTCAAAGAATAAAAGATGGAAGTTAACCTTATAAAAATGCATCATATATGTTATGTGTTTTATTATCTTGGCGTTTACTAATCAACTCTTTTGTTGTTATAGATGTCGGTGAAAATAGAAATGTACAAGTAGTCGTGAAGGGTTGGTAAACCGGATAGAAATCATCACAAGAACCCCATATAGAATGAGATCAGGAGATAGTTGTGGTGGAGTCAGGAGACTCAAAGCTTAGACCTCATATGCATATTTGTGGCATGATAGAAGAAGAAGTTGAAGCGGTGTCCTTTAACCCGATAGCAATAGAAGTGAGAGATAACCCGGGAGAGTCGATGATGTCCTTTGTTCATGTCGGTAATAGATATGAACGTACACTATTGTCAGGAGGTCAAGGAGCTGAAGGCGAAGCTCTAAGCGGTTATAGAGGACAAGACGGACGTGGAGTCCATGTGGGAACAGGAATATGACGAGAGAGTTTTGGCTAAGGACAAAGTCCATGAGCTAAAACAAGAGGTCTTTGAGCTTAGGAGTGAGCTAAAGACCAAGAAACAAAAGATAGGGAGAATGTCCTATATTCATAGGAGTTCTCATGAGGATTTCCAGTTGCAAGTAGCTGGGTATCCGGTAGAAGTCGAAGTAGACGCGACATACTATCGGTAGTGATATTATTATTCGGTCTTGCCGAAATGATTTCGAGAATTCCTTAAGGCAGATATGATCGAGTAAGTTGTTAGAGTAATTAAGTATGTATATATTTGTGTATTTAGTAGTGACGTAAAGCCCTCTTTTGTATAATTAAGGGTAGTCTTTTGTAAATCCCAATTTTTGGAAAGCAATAGTGGGAAAGTAATGTATCCGACTTAATTATGTCGTTTTATATAATAGATGTAGTATTATACTACGATGAATTAATATAAGTTTCCATTTTTGAAAAATGTTGAGTAATAAATGTTTAAGTTATTGTTTATATATGGAATAATAACTAAGCGGCGAGGAAATGCATCATAACTTGAATATGTGGTTATTATAACAAAGAAAATGCCGCCATGAAGAGTACCCGTACCCAAAAGTGCGAACATGAATCAACAGGAGGAGGTTAAGTTAACCCCATCAAGAATTTTTGAACCTTTTAACATGACCTTTAACCAAATGGGGCTAATATCCCAAGTGAATCACGGTGTAGTACGAGCTACTACATTTAAGGACTTTAAGAGTGTGGGTCATGGGAGTTCAAAGGAACTACGGACCCTATCGAAGCCCAAACGTGGGTTAGAGAGATTGAGAAGGCATTTGTAATAGCAAATGTCGATGAGGGCCAAAAGGTTGCCTTTGCAACCTATATGATGAAGGAGAGGCCAACTTTTGGTGGGAGGCCAATCAAAGAGGGTAGGAATAGATGTTATAACGTGGGTGAGGTTCGAGGAAATATTCTATGAGAACTACTTTCCCACAAGCATGCGAGGGGAAGGATGGAGATGCGATTTTAGATTTAAAACAAGGGGACATAGCGGTTCCAAAGTATGCGACCAAGTTTAATGAACTAGCAAGGTTCGCTCCACATCAAGTGGATCTTGAGGTGAGGAAAGTATGACAGTTGACGGGGCTTGAAACCACGATTCTATAACTTAGTATATCGGTATTCTAAAGTACTTCTTTTGGAATCGTTTTGAGAGAAGGCAATAATTAGAAGGTGGTAGTGAGGCGTTGAGCCGATACCACAAAAAAAGAAGAATAAAGGGAAAGGTTGACGGGAGAGTCAAGATTGAGGGAGCCGGTGGAAGTGGCGAGGTTGAAGAGGAAGTCATTTAGCTGCAGGAATCTAGGAGTGAAGCAAGGAGACCAAGAGAAGAATGGAGGCACTGCAAGATCTGTGGGAAGACTCATTTAGGAGTCTGTCACAAGGGAAATCGTCTGCTGCTCAGCTGTGGACAAGAGAGGGCATATTGCCTAATTTTCCAAGTCCAGAAGAAGAACCATGGATGCTTTGTGTGTGGATCAGTGACCACATGGCAAAGAAGCGCGAAGAAGAAGGGGACGGACGGGGCAAGAGGTACTAATAGCGGTAAGTTAGCTATTGGGGGTCCTACCTGACGGAGTAGGCCGATGGGTCGTACCTTTAACATGACAGTCCAAGATGCGGTTGCATCAGGGGATGTCGTCGTAGGTATTATTCTGATCAACGATATCAATGCGTACGTGCTGTTTGATTCGGGTGCTACTTGTTCATTTATAGCGTGCGATTTTTCTAGACGATTAGGATTACTTCCTGAAAAGTTGCCTATACCTGTAAATATTAAGGTAGCAAACGAAGAGATTATTCCTGTTGAAAATGTTCACAAGAGTTGTTGTGTAGATATTCGGGGTTGTAAATTATCAGTAGATTTATTACCAATAAAGTTAGGAGAATTCGATGTAATTCTTGGAATGGATTGGTTGGTAAACCATGGGGCAATTATAGATTGTCAAAAGAAATGTGTGAACATTAAGACATTAGAACAACCTCGGGAAGTATTTTATGGGAATAGATCGCCGGGACATTCGTGTTGTCTAACCATGACACAAACTAGGAAATTATTGAGGAAGGGGTGTGTAGGCTATTTGTGTCATGTGGTTGATAGCCAGAGAGTGGGAGCGACTATGGAACAAATACCTATAGTGAGTGAATTCGTGGATGTATTTCCAAGTGAGTTACCAGGTCTTCCGCCGGATAGGGAGACCGAGTTCATAATAGATATTGTGCCAGGAGGCGGCACGGTTTCTAGGGCACCGTATCGTATGGCGCCAGTGGAGATGAAGGAGTTGATGGTACATCTGCAAGAACTATTGGACAGGAAGTACATTCAACCGAGTGTTTCACCGTGGGGAGCACCGGTACTGTTTGTCAAAAAGAAGGACGGATCGCTGAGACTTTGTATCGACTACCGAGAGTTGAACAAGTTAACGATAAAGAATAAGTATCCATTGCCCAGGATCGATGATCTCTTTGATCAGTTGAAAGGGGCTAAATATTTTTCTAAAATAGATTTGCGGACAAGGTATCATCAGCTGAAGGTTAGGGATGAAGATGTGCCAAAGATAGCATTTAGAACTCGTTATGGTCATTATGAGTTTTTGGTGATGTCATTTGGGTTGACTAATGCACCTGCTGCTTTTATGGACATGATGAACAGGGTGTTCAAACAATATTTGGACAAGTTCGTCGTGGTGTTTATTGATGATATTCTAGTCTACTCTAAGGCGCTTAGAAGATCATTTGAACACCTAAGAATAGTGTTGGAAACATTAAGAAAGGAGAAGTTATATCACGAAGTTCACTAAGTGTGAATTTTGGTTAGAGAGGGTTCGGTTTTTAGGTCATGTTATTGACCATGAGGGGATTCGATAGATCCAACAAAGGTGGGAAGCCGTGATGAATTGGGAACAACCAAGAAAATGCCAACCGAGGTGCGGAGTTTCTTAGGGTTAGCGGAGTTACTATCGGAGGTTCATTCGGGACTTTTCAAAGATAGCTACTCATTGACTAACTTGACAAAGGAAGGCGGTGAAATGCGTATGGGTGAGAAATGCGAAGATAGCTTCAAGAGGCGAAGAAGAAGTTGAGTGAAGCGCCTGTTTTGTCATTACCCGATGACACAGGAAATTTCGTAGTTTATAGCGATGCTTCACATAAAGGACTAGGTTGCGTGCTCATGCAGCATGGCAAGGTCATTGTGTATGCGTCTAGGCAGTTGAAAGATTATGAGAAAGTTTACCCTACTCATGATCTGGAACTGGCCGCGGTGGTGTTTTCCCTAAAGATATGGCGACATTATCTTTATGGGGAAAAGTGTGAGATATACACGGACCACAAAAGTCTAAAATATATCTTCACATAGAAGGAGTTGAATATGAGGCAGAGGAGATGGCTGGAGTTGATAAAGGATTACGATTGTGAAATATTGTATCACCCGGGAAAAGCCAATGTAGTTGCCGACGCCTTAAGTAGGAAGGGTCGGGAAAAGTTGTCTTTGTTAACGGCTCAAACTGAGTTAATAACAGAGATGACTAGAATGGAGTTGGAAGTGAAGCGGGACAAATGTTGTTTACGACGGAGATGCAATCTACCATTGTAGAGAGAGTTAAGGAGGTGCAACTCAAAACTGATGAGTGTAATCGGATGAGAGAGCGGTGATCAATGAAAAAGATATTAAATCTGATCTTGATAACGAGGATTATTAAGATTTGAGGAAGAATTTGGGTTCGAATGAAATGGAATAAAAGGAGCAAGTTTTACAAGAGGGTCATAGTTCAAGGTTTTCAATTCATCCTGGTAGTACTAAGATGTATCAAGATCTTCGACAGAGTTTCTGGTGGCCGGACATGAAGAGAGAGATTGCCGAGTACGTTAGTAGGTGCTTGACTTGTGTCGGAGGTTAAGTAGAACATCGATGACCAAGTGGCTTATTACGGTCATTAGAAATTTCGGAGTGGAAGTGGGAGAATATCACGATGGATTTTGTGGTTGGACTTCCGAATACACAGAAGGGGTATGATGTGATTTGGGTAATAGTGAACCGATTGACAAAGTCGGCTCACTTTTTTCCAATTAGGGTTAAGTATAACTTAGACCAGTTAGCTAAACTTTATATTAAGGAAATAATCTCTAGACATGGAGTGCCAGTATCGATAGTGTCAGATCGTGATCCACGATTCACGTCGAACCTTTGGAGAAGTCTACTGAAGCGGTTGGGAGCCTTGATTGAAAATTTGAGTACAGCGTATCATCCTGAGACGGATGGGATGAGAGCGAGAGGACAATTAGACGTTAGAAGATATGCTAAGATCCTGCGTCATGGATTTCAAAGGTAGTTGGAATGATCATCTACCATTAGTGGAGTTTGCGTATAACAATAGTTATCATGCAAGCATAGGTATGCCGCCATACGAAGCTTTGTATGGGAGGAAATGCAAAACGCCACTGTATTGGGATGAGGTAGGAGAACGCCGGATGTTGGGACCAGAATTGGTAAAACAGACAGCGAATATTGTTAAGAAGATTCAGATGCGTCTTCTAGCAGCTCAAGACAGACAGAAGAAGTTTATGGATCCACATAGAGAGAATCGAGAGTTTGAAGTAGGTTCGTATGTATTTCTGAAAGTATCTCCCTGGAAAGGAAAGATACATTTTAGAAAGAAGGGAAAGTTAAGTCCGAGATTTATAGGACCTTTCGAGGTATTGAAACGGGTAGGTGAGGTAGCTTACATGTTAGCATTACCTCTAGACCTAGAACGAATACATAATGTATTTCACGTATCCGTGTTACGTCCTTATAAGCCAGATTATAAGCACGTGATAGAATATGAGCCTATTCATGTCGAAAAAGACTTAACATACGAGGAAACATCGGTTCAAATTATCGATAGAAAAGAACAAGTTCTGCAGAATAAAGTCATATCTTTGGTGAAGGTAATATGGAAGAACCACGATGCAGAAGAAGCAACGTGGGAGTTAGAAGAAAAGATGAGAAAGAATTACCCGCAATTATTTGTGTAATTTTTTTTTTATATAGCGAGATTCTGGGGGCAGAATCCTTATAAGGGGGAGAGAGTGTAACGCCCCGGAAAAATCGAACATTTTGTAATTTCTTTTAATAATAAATAAAATAATATTATTTATTATTGTTGTGTATTGATAAGATGAATGTTGTTCTATAACCTAGAAACGTCGGAACGTCGTAGTATTTTAACTACGTGGATGAATTAAAGTGTTTGAATTTCCAAGACGAAAATAAATGTTTTCCGAGAAAGTTTACGAAAATCACTATTCATCGTTTATCGCTCGGGATTTTTTTTTAAATTTCCAAGAAATACGTAACGTTAGAATATCGAGGCGAGATGGATTATGTAATAATAATCTAAGTATGAAAAACACAATAAATCGTATTTAGACTTAATTTGGGATTATAGGTATTAAAACCTAATGGAAGAATTGAGGTAATTTGTATAAGGTGTAAACTTATGTGGGATTAATTATCAAGCTCAAGTAATTGGTTAATAAAGCCCAACTTGATTAATGTAAGCCCAACAAGGAAATAAGCTATTATTATTAGCAAGCCCAAAGGATAAGTTAATTGAATTAGTATTGAGCCCAAACTATAATCCATTAGCTAATAATGATCCATGGGTAGACTTGATGGGCAAGGATTTTGTGTGATGCCCAAGAACTTTATGTAGCTAGCAAGAAGACTTGAAGGTTAAGTAAAGAATAGTAAGGAGGTGGAAATAAGGAGGTGGGAGGTTTAATGTCTAAAATGCCCTCACTTTGCCAAGCCTATAAATACCAAGCTCATTTCTTGTGTTGGTTGATCATTTTCATCCAACTTTTCTCTCAAACATAAAGCTACTTATTGGTTAGGGAGAATAAGTCACTTAAGCTCTTATAAGCTACTTCAACCATTGATAGTTTTCCAAAGCAAAAAGAAGTCTTCAAGGGTAAGACTCCTCTCTTATATCTTCATCTCTTCTATAATAGGATTGATAGAGAAGGGGGAGGGTTGGATGATAGCATGTAATAAGTTACTAAAGAATGAACTTAAGCCGAATAAGTTGAAAGAAAAAGAAACTTGAACATTAATAAGTTCCTAGAACCATGAAGAACCTATCTTATGACGTTTAGTATATGGAATATAGCATGAGAATTTTGATTGAAGGACTTAAGTTAATAATAAGTCATAAACATGAAGATTTCTAACTCTTAAGCTAAATAAGTTAATAACTTATGAGAATAAGTCAAGACCTACTTTGATTATAAGTTGGAATAGCAAATAACTTGTAATGATCTTATGTTGATTAAAATCCATTAAGAACGCTTAATAATGAAGAGTTGCCAGAATTCGCACGATTGGACGATTACCGTCGAATTCGTGAAATTCTCGGAATGGAACTCGTATTTTGTATTCGAAGTCGAAAATGTTGGTTTTCAATGGAAACAAGTCATTTTAGTCATTATAGAGTTACGGACTCAAAAATGACCTGATTCTGACTTAAAACGAAGTAACGAGCATTGAACGTTCACGAACGTTTATCGTTTTCATTAAAAATGAACCAATAGGTGAATTTTTAGCAAACGAAGTCAAATAGATAAAATTCTTGAATAATCATGTAGATTACGTAATTTGTGAACCGTAGGCTTTTGAGCGAGCCAATTCGGACTTATCTTGAAGAAGTTATCGTCAGGAAGTTCACAAAAATTTAAAAGCTGAAATTATTTTTACGGTGCCTGAATTGGGCTTGTGGCTGGCCAACCTAAACAAAATGACCCTTGCAAGCCATGAATGAAAACGATGTAGAAAACACCTGCTTGCAAGAGTTCGCCGCATGCGTGACCGAGATATACGAGAGACTCGTGCATGTGAGCTTGAGTCCAGATTTTTGAGGAGTAAGTGGCGTATGCTGTTGTATACCACCAAGTCTGATGGCCGTGACTGCATTACTTGACCTCAAGACCAAGACAATAGAAAAGATTTATATATAGAACATGGTTAGTAATTAATAACCAATTGGACAAGGATTATAATGAAACATTGTTAAGACATATTAAGCCTTAAGTATGAACACTTAGGGTTTAGTTAACTCAATTGAAAATGAATGAAAGAATGATCTTATGGAAGCTAGGAAGCGATAATAACAAATCTAATATGTAATTAGATTGAGAAGTAGGGTAAGATTCTTTAGGAACCATGTATGATCATTCATGACCTAATGTTCTATGTTATGCTATCATTTAATGTAGAGACTTTAAAGGCGTCACGATTGCGCGTGTTATAATTTGTAGCGAGACGCTAAAAGCAAGTACTCTAACCCTTGTTCGATTCGATCTAGGCAAGTCTTTTTGTGATTCATGTATTCTTCACATGAGTTAGTATTTGAGGAATGTCAAAGCCAATCCTTTTGGCTAGACATATGCTATGTTATTCTATCAAGTGTTGATAAGGATTTACCGAACTAATATTGTTGTGGTTTTCAAAGGTAGATTGTGTATGCTCAAATTATTTGTCGTCAAACGACAGGCACGTGAGGTTGCCACAACTTAAACGTATATACGTTTAATGAATGTAGTGTTGATCAACATAGAGTACTATGAGCTGATCACTCAGAAGTGCTCGTAAGCTATGACGGACTTACGGACTTAGTGTCGGGTTGTCCTTTTCAAAAAGAACTTATGAATGCTCATATACTTGAGTCATAATTATTATTCCCTTAAGTATGGTTGTGTAAAACGTTTTGAAGAAAAAGAAGTGCTATTTTGATTTATCGATAGTACTTCGTAACTATTGTTCAGTTATTAAAGATATATGAGTTCTATGTTTCAAGCATGTTGTTTATTAGAATTGTAGTACTTGCTGAGCTAGTCATGCTCATTCTTGCTTGAACCATATGAACACAGCTAAGATCGAGTATACAGAAGTCTCGAAGCGAGGATAAAGGCGAAGGCGAAGATGAACTAGTAGCATAACTATGTAATAGTATGGGAAGATTATTTGTAATATATTGATATTATGACAAAGACAATGTATTGATTGTAAAGAACACAGGGTATATAAATATTCTCTTGATATATATATAAGACATATCCGTTCTTTTGAGGCTTTTCAATTGAATGTTTATGTGAAGCTGTATGTAGCAAGTGTAGCACCATCATCGGGTTGGAAGATACCGGATTTGGGGGCGTCACAATAGTACAATTTGTGGCGCCATAACACCATGTCTGACGAAAATCTTTCTCGAGTGTGGCACGCAATGCATTGCCCATTATGTAAGGACTCATGTGCATTACGGGTCTTAGAACAAGGATGGTAATGAATGTTTCTAAGTACAAGAAAGGAGAGTTAATTGATTTAAAAGTAAACACAACTTAAGGAATGTAATGTAACATGGTTTAAACTTTGTTAACCCTTATGGATGTTGTATAAAGGTTGAGATAACCTAGTCAAAAATAAATGCAAGGATAATGATAAACCAGAGTAGATAATAACTGAGTCTAATACACAATTTGATTGAGATAATGGTACAATATAGTCATATAAGTACTTGATTATATGAGATCTAATGTAAGGCATTATGTGATCATGTATGTAGAGACTTGAAAGACTTGAACATAAAGTTAATATATCATAGCAGACGCTAAAGGCAAGTATTCTAACTCTTATCTCAGTTCAATCTAAAAAGTTTTGAAGTTCATATATTCTTTCGCATGAATTGAAGTATGTTGAAATTAAAGCTAATTCCTTTGGCTAGATTTGATGTATTGATAATCTAATCATTTATTATCAAATGTTGCTATCTTTTGTCAACTACTTGATATGGTTTTCAAATGAAGATTGAAATGTTAAACAAATATTTTGTCGGTAAAACGACAGGCACGTGAGGTTGCCAAATGTTTAAACGTGCATACGTTTAATGGATGTAGTGTTGATCAACATATAGTACAATAGGTTGATCACCTAGAAGTGCTCGTAAGTAATATCGGGCCATGGACTTTGGGTTGTCCTTTTCCAATAAAGAATGAATACTCGAGGTCTTTGACCGGAGTGAATGTTTTACTAAATATTGTTATTATTGTAAAACATTTTGAAAGAAAAGATGAAGTGCTATTTTGAATTACCAGTAGTACTTCATAACTATTGTTCAGTTATTGAAGATATATGATTCATATGTGTCAAGCATGTTGTTATTAAATTGTTATACTTGCTGAGCTAGTTATGCTCACTCTTGCTTGAACCATATGAATGCAGCTAAGACTGAACGTCTCGAAGGATCGAAAAGGGAAAAAGGAAAAGCTAAGGCAGATTATTAAGCTGTCTTGTAATAGTATAGGTCTATTTTTGTAATGTAACTGATATTATGACAAAGAACCTTTGTAATGGGAATAGAACCTAGGAAATGTAAATATTACTTTAAAATATATAGAAGTTATGTTCGTTCTTTGAGACTTTTCAATTGAATGAATGTATGAATGATTGTACAGTATAGCACCATTTGCCGGGTTGGAAGATACCCGGATTTGGGGGAGCTACAAGTTGGTATCAGAGCCTAGGTTATAAAACTTAAGGGGGAAAGTAGAACCTTAAGTCATAACCTTAAGAAAGAATAAAGAAGTAAAAGATGGAAAGTAACCCTATAAAAAAATGCATTTTCTTATGTTATGTATTTCTATTATTTTACTGACGTGTACTAATCAAACTATATTATTTTATTGTAGATGTCAGGAGAAAATGATATGTATAGAGATATACATGTAGTGAGCGAGGATTCGGTTAATCGGGTAGAGATACTACCAAATCTCGTAGATAGAACCAGAGTTGGTGACAATCGAGTCGGGAGACTCAGAAGATTTAGACTACATGTCTATATTTGATGGCATGCTAGAGGAGGAGGTGGACGTGATGTCCTTTGACCAGGTTCCACCTACAGAGGAGTTGTCTACGGGGGAATCATTAAAGGCACTGTTTATATCGGTATTGGATAGGAATGTCCATTACTGCCAAGAGGTTAAGGAATTAAAAGAGGAACTCCAAGCTGTCTGTGAGGACAAGGCTAGCATGGAGGGAATGTGGGAAGAGGAGCATGATGATAGAGTTCTAGCTAAGGACAAGGTTCGAGAGCTGAAATGTGAGTCTTTGAGCTAAAGCAGGAGCTAAAGACTAAACGGCGGAAGTTGGAAAAGATGTCCTATATACATAGGAGTTCTCAAGTGGATATCCAAAGCAGCAGGTAGCTGGGTATCAGATAGAAGCAGGACAGACCCGACATACTATCAGTAGAGATGTTATTACCGGTCTAGCCAGCAAAGATTTTGAGAATGCCCTACGTCAGATGTAATCTAGCAATAGCTAGAGTAGATTAGATATGTAAATATTATGTATCTAGTAGTGACGTAAAAGCCTCTTTTATATAAAAAAGGGTAGTCTTTTGTAAATCCCAATTTTTAGAAAGTAATTGCGGGATGGTAATGTAATCAGCTAAGGCTGAGTAATGTAAACAATGTAGTGTTAAACTACAACTTATGAAACAATATAAGTCTTTTTATGGAATATATTGAGTAATGAGTATGAGTTGTTATTTTATTACAAATAATAACAAACCGGCAAGAATAAAGTAATAATGATGTGTTATTTTCTTAACAGCAAAATGCCGCCAAGAAGGAGACAACGAAATCAGGGCACTAATGTTAACCAACCGGAGGGTGGTCCAGTTAATTCAATGCAGGAGTTCGTTAATCTTTTAACGGCTGCATTTAATAGAATGGGGGCTAATGTACCCGTGATTCCTGGAGTAGTACGAGCTACTACTTTTAAGGATTTTAAAAGTGTAGGTTCGCTGGAGTTCAAAAGAACTACGGACCTATAGAAGCCCAGACGTGGGTAAAAGAAATTGAGAAAGCATTTGTAATAGCAAATGTCGAGGAGGGTCAAAAGGTTGCCTTTCCAACCTATTTGATGAAAGGAGAGGCCAACTTCTGGTGGGAGGCAAACCAGGCTAGGGCCGATATAGGAAACCTAACATGGGAGAGGTTCAAGGAGATTTTCTTCGAGAACTATTTTCCCACCAGTATCTGAGGAGGATGGAAATGAGGTTTCTTGAATTGAGACAAGGGATGTGACAGTTCCCGAAGATCTTCGCCAAGTTTAATGAGCCAACACGATTTGCTCCACATCAAGTGGACTTTGAAGTGAGAAAGGCTAGAAGATTCGAAGCGAGGCTTGAAACCACGGCTCTATAGTAGAATCTCTCGTGTTCCAAAGTACTTCCTTTGGAACCATACTAGAAAAGGCAACATTCATCGAAGGTGGTAATGAGGCTCTCACCAAGACCACAAGGATAAGAAAAACAAGGGCAAGGTTGATGGAGGAACCAAGACCGAGGGAGCCAGTGGAAGTGGCAACGGTTAGAAGAGGAAGGGGTTTAACTCTGGGAATACCAGAGTTAAACAAGGGGATTCTAAGAGGAGGATGGAGGCCTGTAAAACCTGCGGGAAGACTCACTTGGGAGTCTATCTCAAAGGAAATGCAGTATGTTATAATTATGGACATGAAGGGCACATTTCGCCTAACTGTCCAAATCTGAAGAAAAATCACGGATGTTTTGTATGTGGATCAACTGACCACATAGCGAAGAACTGCCCGAAGAAGGGGACAGAAGGAAATAAGGGAACTAATATCGGTAAGTTATCTATTAGTGGTCCAGCTCAGCTGGGGAAATCAACGGCCCATACTTTTAATATGACGGTCCAAGATGCGGTGGCATCAGGGGATGTAGTTGCAGGTATTATTCCGATCAACAATATAAATGCATACGTCTTTATTTGATTTAGGTGCTACTTGTTCGTTTTATAGCATGTGATTTTGCTAGAGCGACTAGAATTATTTCCCAAAAATTGCCTATACCTTTGAACATTAAGGTAGCAAACGAAGAGATAATTTACATTGAAGATATTCATAGGAGTTGTTGCGTAGAGATGTATTATGCGTGGTCGTAAGTTATTAGTAGATTTAATACCGATAAAGTTAGGAGAATTCGACGTAATTCTCGGAATGGATTGGTTGATTAACCATGGAGCAATTATAGATTGCCAAAAGAAATGTGTGAGCATCAGGACGTTGAAGCAACCTCCTGTAGTATTTTACGGTAGTAAATTGTCGGGACGTCCGTATTGCCTTACAATAACACAAACTAGAAAACTTTTAAGAAAGGGTTGTGTAGGTTACCTATGCCATGTTGTTGATACCCAGAGAGTGGGATCAACCATGGAACAAATACCTATAGTAAAAGAGTTCATGGATGTATTTCCAAGTGAGTTACCGGGTCTACCACCGGATAGGGTGATCAAATTTGTGATAGACATTGTGCCAGGAGCGGCACCAGTCTCAAGGGCACTGTACCATATGGTGCATTTGGAAATGAAAGAACTAATGGTTCAGCTATAGGAACTATTGGATAGAAAGTACATTCAACCAAGTGTTTCTCCGTGGGGGGCACCAGTGTTGTTTGTCAAGAAGAAAGACGGATCGTTAAGGCTTTGTATCGACTATCGGGAGTTGAACAAGTTAACAATAAAGAATAAATACCCATTGCCCAGGATCGATGATCTCTTTGATCAATTAAAAAGGGCAAAGTATTTTTCCAAAATAGATTTGTGGACGGGGTATCATCAGTTGAAGGTTAGGAAAGAAGATGTACCAAAGACTGCATTTAGGACTCGTTATGGTCATTACGAGTTTCTGGTAATGTCATTTGGGTTGACGAATGCACCAGCTGCATTTATGGATATGATGAACAGAGTGTTCAAACAATATTTGGACAAGTTTGTCGTGGTGTTTATCGATGATATTCTAGTCTATTCTAAGACGCTAGAAGATCATGCTGAACACTTAAGATTAATGTTGGAGACACTAAGGAAGGAGAAGTTATATACGAAATTCACCAAATGTGAATTTTAGCTGGAAAAGGTGCAGTGTTTAGGTCATGTCATTGACCAAGAGGGGATTTCAGTGGATCCAGCGAAGGTGGAAGCGGTAATGAATTGGGAACAACCGAAAACGCCGACTGAGGTGCGGAGTTTCCTAGGGTTAGCAGGGTACTATTGAAGATTTATCCATGATTTTTCGAAGATAGCTACCTTATTGACTAATTTAACAAGGAAGTCGGTGAAATGCATATGGATGGATAAATGTGAAGACAGTTTTCAAGAACTGAAGAAAAGATTAAGTGAAGCCTGTTTTGTCGTTGCGGATGACACAGAAATTTTGTAGTGTATAGTGATGCTTCGCATAGAGGACTTGGTTGTGTGCTTATGCAAAACATGGCAAAGTCATTACGTAGTATGCATCTCGGCGAGTTGAAGGATTATGAGAAATTTAGCTCTACTCATGATCCGAGGCTGGCCATGCATAGTGTTTGCCCTAAAGATATGGAGACATTATCTTTATGGGGAAAAATGTGAGATATATACGGACCATAAAAGTCTCAAGTATATCTTCACTCAGAAGGAGTTGAATATGAGACAGCGAAGATGGTTAGAGTTGATAAAGAATTATGATTGTCTATCCTGTATCACCCTGGAAAGGCCAACGTAGTTCCCGGCGCCTTAAGTAGGAAGGGTCGGGAAAAGTTGTCTATGTTAACGGCTCAAAATGAGTTAATAACAGAGATGGCTAGGATGGAAATAGAAGTAAAGATGCCGAGTGATTCGGGGCAGTTACTCTTTATGACGAAGATGCAATTTACCATCGTAGAAAGAGGCAAGGAGATACAAATCAAGACTGACGAGTGTAACCAAATGAAGAAGCGATTATCCGAGAAGGAAGATGCTAAGTATAATCTTGATAATGAGGGATTATTAAGATTTGAAGGAAGAATTTGGGTTCTGAATGAGACAAAATTAAAGGAGCAAGTGTTACAAGAAGCTCATAGTTCGAGGTACTCGATATATCTTGGTATCACTAAGATGTATCAAGACCTTCGACAGAGTTTTTGGTGGCCAAACATGAAGAGAGAAATTGCAGAGTATGTGAGTAGGTTCTTGACTTGTCAAAAAGTTAAGGCCAAACATCAACGACCCAGTGGCTTATTACAGTAATTGGAGATTCCATAATGGAAGTGGGAGCATATCACGATGGACTCCGTGGTGGGACTTCCGACGACGAATAAAAGGTACGATTCGATTTGGGTAATAGTGGACCGGTTGATGAAGTCGGCTCACTTTTTGCCAATTAGGGTCAAGTATAACTTAGACCAGTTAGCTAAACTTTATGTTAAGGAAATCATTTCTAGACATGGAGTACCGTTATCAATTGTGTCAGATCGTGATCCACGATTCACATCGAACTTTTGGAGGAGTTTGCAAGAACAGTTGGGAACACAGCTGAAGTTAAGCACATCTTATCATCCACAAACCAATGGGCAGAGCGAGAGAACAATTCATACGTTAGAAGACATGTTGAGGTCTTACGTCATGGATTTCAAGGGTAGTTGGGATGATCTCCTACCACTAGTAGAGTTTGCGTATAACAATAGTTATTATGCAAGCATAGGCATGCCGCCGTATGAAGCATTGTATGGAAGGAAATGCAGAACACCATTATATTGGGATGAGGTGGGAGAACGCCGGATGCTAGGACCAGAATTGGTACAGTAGACAGCGGATGTGGTAAAGTTAATTCGGATGCGTCTCGTCACAGCTCAGGACAGACAGAAGAAGTATGCGGACTCGCATAGACTAAGTCGAGAGTTTGAGGTGGGCTCGTATGTGTTTCTAAACGTATTTCCCTAGAAAGGAAAGATACTCTTTGAAAAGAAAGGAAAGTTAAGTCTAAGGTTTATAGGACCTTTTGAAGTATTAAAACGGGTGGGAGAGGTAGCTTATGTGATAGCATTACCTCCAGACCTAGAACGAATACATAACGTGTTTCACATATCTGTATTACGTCCATATAAGCCAGACTATAAGCATGTAATCGAGTATGAGCCGATTCATATCGAGAAAGACTTAACATATGAAGAATCGCCGATGTAGATCATTGATAGAAAGGAACAAGTTCTGAGGAACAAAGTAATACCATCAGTAAAGGTATTATGGAAGAACCACGATGCTGAAGAAGGAACGTGGGAACTAGAAGAAAAGATGAAGAAAAATTTTCCTCATCTATTTGATTAAAGTAAGACGAGATTCTGGGGACAGAATCTTTATAAGGGGGAAGAATGTAACGACCAAGAAATTCGGATATTATTGTAAAATGATTTTATTAAATTAAATAATAATAAAATTCTATTCTATGTGTTATCAAGATGGTTGTCATTGTATAACCTATTGATGTTAGAATGTCGTAGTATTTGAGCTACGTAGAGGAATTAAAGTGTTTGAATTTCCAAGACGAAAATAAAAGTTTTCCAAGAAATTTTTCAAAAAACACTATTTATCGGTATTTGTTCGGGATATATTCTTGAATTTCCGAGAAATACGCAATGATGGATTAACAAGGTAAGATGGATTATGTAATAAAAATCTAGTTATGGATAATGTAATATTTCGCTTACGGACTTAATTCATAAAAGTTAAGGAAGACGAAGTAGTAAGGAATAAGTAATCATGGTATGATACTTAGGTATTGTACAAAGTAATGAAAACGAGTATGATACGAAGTATTATACGAGGTTGTATGAAGGATGAAATATTATATATAAATTCTATATGAATTAGAATACGAAAATAATACATAAACTATATGTATTAAGTAATGTTAATGGACTTGTAAAGGTTGATTGGAATTAATACAAGTCCAAGTGAATTAAAGGGAGAGGCCTAATTATTAATTAATGAACCAACTAGTGTTTATTAATGCAAAGCCCAAAGGTTGATTTAATGTAAGCCCAAACTAGAATCCACGAGTTGTATGACCCATGGGGCAAACCATATCAATATGGTTAATATGTAATGACCAAGATTTAAGAGTAATGACCAAGTTAAATGAGTAATGACCAAGCATAGGATAAGTGTTGTGCTAGCCAAGTAATAAATAGTAAGGAGGTTGCTTAAGGAGGTGGGTTGATTTAATGACTAATCTACCCTAGCTTTGAAATTTCTATAAATAGAGGAGGCATACAAGCCATTTGTTAGTTGTTTAAATACTTCAAAGATTATAAAGTGCTTAAGTGTTAGAGAGGATAAGCTACAAATAAGTCACTTTCATTTGTAAGAAGAAGAAGAAAGCTACCTTACCAAGAATTCAAAAGTAAGACTTCTTCTCCAATATCTTACATCTCTACCATGATAGGTTGATAAGAAAAGATGGATTAAGAAATATGAATGATAAGAAGCAAGAAGAATGTGTAAGTCATGTACTTAAGCCACATAAGTTGGCAATAAGTCATTTGAACTTATAAAAGTTATAAACTTATTATAAATTAACCTTGTATGTTAGTATGAAAATTACGAACTTGTAATGAGTTTATTAAGAGAAGTGATACAAGAACTTATATGAACATATGTATCATGTATACATAAGTAAAGTTATATGTTAAGAACATATAAAGAATGATGATTAAGAAACTTTAATTGTCATAAGTCATGAACAATTAAATCTTATGTTGTTTATAAACTGACAAGTTATAAGCTCATGAAGAATAAGTCCAAAATCCAACAATGATTATAAGTTGTTGTAATAAGTAGGTTAAGATGTTCACATGATTAATGGAAGTCATTTATAATGTTGAACAAATCATAAGAATGAAGATTTGCCGAAAATTGCACAATTGGACGATAATCGTCGAATTCGTAAAATTCTCGGAATAGAAGTCAAATTTTGTGTTTGAACTTGGAACCATTGTTTTCCGATGGAGACAAGTCATATTTGGCATTTAAGAGTTGCGGACTCGAAAATGACCGGATTCTGACTTAGAACGAAGAAACAAGCGTTGAACATTCACTGAACGTTTATCGTTTTCGTTAAAAATGAACCAATAGGTAAATTTTTAGTAAACTAAGTCAAATAGATAAAATTCTTTCATGAACGCATAGATTATGTAATTTGTGAATCGTAGGCTTTTGAACAAGCCAATTCAGACTTATAACGAAGAAGTTATGCGTCCGGGAAGTTCACAAAATTCAAAGACTGAAATTATTTTACGGTGCATGATTGAAGTATGGCTACCAACCCCCAAGCTAAATGAGTGTCATGCAATAACGCAATGTAATGATTCGAGCACATCAGAAGAGTTCGTCGCAGTTGTACGAACCATAGTACAATTTGTGGCGCCTATGTGAATTTATTAAAGTAAGGACTCATGTGCATGGCTAGGTCTCGAGAACAAGGATGGTAATGAATGTTTCTAAGTACAAGAAAGGAAAGTTAATTGATTTAAAAGTAAACACAACTTAAGGAATGTAATGTAACATGGTTTAAACTTTATTAACCCTTAAGGATATTGTATAAAGGTTGAGATAACCTAGTCAAAAATAAATGCAAGGATAATGATAAACTGGAACAGATAATAACTGAATCTAATACACAATTAGATTGAGATAAAGGTACCATATAGTCATATACATACTTGATTATATGAGATCTAATGTAAGGCATTATGTGATTATGTATGTAGAGACTTGAAAGACTTGAACATAAAGTTAATATACCATAGCAGACGCTAAAGGCAAGTATTCTAACTTTTGTCTCAGTTCAATCTGAACAAGTTTTGAAGTTCATGTATTCTTTCGCATGAATTGAAGTATGTTGAAATTAAAGCCAATTCCTTTGGCTAGATTTGATGTATTGATAATCTATTCATTTATTATCAAATGTTGCTATCTTTTGTCAACTACTTGATATGGTTTTCAAAAGAAGATTGAAATGTTAAAAAAATGTTTTGTCGGTAAAACGACAGGCACGTGAGGTTGCCAAATGCTTAAACGTGCATACGTTTAATGGATGTAGTGTTGATCAACATAGAGTACAATAGGCTGATCACCTAGAAGTGCTCGTAAGTAATATCGGGCTTACGGACTTACTTCCGGGTTGTCCTTTTCCAATAAAGAATGAATACTCGAGGTCTTTGACCAGAGTGAATGTTTTACTAAATATTGTTATTATTGTAAAACATTTTGAAAGAAAAGATGAAGTGCTGTTTTGAATTACCAATAGTACTTCATAACTATTGTTCAGTTATTGAAGATATATGATTCGTATGTGTCAAGCATGTTGTTATTAAATTGTTATACTTGCTGAGCTAGTTATGCTCACTCTTGCTTGAACCATATGAATGCAGCTAAGACTGAACGTCCCGAAGGATCAAAAAGGGATAAAGGAAAAGCTAAGGCAGATTGTTAAGCTGTCTTATAATAGTATAGGTCTATTGTTGTAATGTAACTAATATTATGACAAAGAACCTTCGTAATGGGAATAGAACATGGGAAATGTAAATATTACTTAAAAATATATAGAAGTTATGTTCGTTCTTTGAGACTTTTCAATTGAATGAATGTATGAATGATTGTACAGTATAGCACCATCTGCCGGGTTGGAAGATACCCGGATTTGGGGGCGCTACAGTATCCATGTTTTGATCTTCATTCTTGAATTTACTCCACTATGGTCTATTTTGGAGTATTTTTGAACTTGGATAAACTAAAGTACGAATCCCTAATCTTTGATCTTTTATCTCACTGGTTTCGTTTCTTAAAAATATTTTTCATCATCCTCAGTCCTAAATGATGATATTACAGAATATCATTGGCATGTAGTGCAAAGATGAAGGATTAACTAATGAATATCTTTGGCCCGTAGTGCAAAGATGAATAGGTGTTGAGATGAACTTGACTAACTGGTGATACAAATGAATATCTTTGAATTGTAGTGCAAAAATGAATATTTGATTTAGACACACGAAATTTTCTTTTCATGTTACTAACCATGTAGGAGGGTAAAAGCGTATTATTCACACTCTAGAGATAACCCTGGAGGACCACAACATCAATTTTAACCCCGGAGAGAGCCAAGGGAAATCCAGTTTCCAACCCCGGAGATAACCCCGGGAAAGTCAGTTTCAACCCCGGAGATATCCCCGGGGGATCAAGATCAAAGTTTGGAGATAGCCCCAGGAGGTCAAGCCAACCTCAGAGATAACCTTGAGGACATTAAAAGTCAACATCAAGTCAACCTCAGAGATAACCCTGAGAAAAGACTGCTACAAGTGTGCAAAAACCGGAGATAACCCCGGGAGGGGGAAAATGGTCATTTTGCCAACTCAACTTCAACTCATATCAAATCAACTCAAATTACTTCAATAGAGTCCCACAAAAACCATATCTTAACTTTCAAGCACAAACTACGCAAAACGGCTCAACGAACTACTTGACGGAAACCCGAGAATGCCATTTCTGTCATGGTCCCATCTTCCTGAAATCAAAAAGGGATAATCTTATGTCATTGCGTAGCTCTCAGAAAGAGCTTTCTACAATGGTATGGCACACTTCCATCGGACTCCCTGATTGAAAGTTATGAACGACCGAGCGAACACCGAGTTTTCCGAGTGTACGTACTTCAACACGGCGGGACCCACCTTTGCTGGGCACTTCCGGGCAGCCTTGCAGTACACACTATTTACTCAGCCATGTGTACACTGCATGGCTCGACCCTCTATAAATAGAAGGCTTGGGGTGGCCATTTTGAGAGGAGAAAGAGCGAGGAAGCCCTGTCAAATTTGCTCCGTACTTGCAATATACTGAGTGCTTTCCCATTTTAAACACTTGTGAGCTCACATATAGAAACTTTTGTACCGGCGGGAGCCGAGTTTCATCCACTTTAAAGATATAGAAGCCTTCTTTGGCAGCCCACTGTAAGCTTTCTCCCACCGTCGTGTTGCGTGTGTTTGCCCGGACTTCGGTCCGTGGTTTTATTTCAGTTTGTATATACATATATATTATGTATATATATATATATATATATATATATATATTTATATATATGGAATAACATTATCGAGTTTTGTCTCGATTGAGCCTAGACTTCGGTCTGGAGTGTTTATTTGCATATATATATATATATATGTATATTATGTGTCGAACTTTGTTCGATGAGCCTGAGACTTTGGTGCGGAGCATTTCTTCGCTTTCATATATATATATATATATATATATATATATATATATATATATATATATATATATATATTAATGTGGTTGGGACTCTATTCGATGAGCCCGGATTTTACATCCTAATGCGTTTATTCGCTATATATATATATAATACTTATATATATGAATTGTTGTCGAACTCTATTCAATGAGCCTGGATTTTATATCAAATTGTGTTTAATCGCTTTATATATATATATATATATATATATATATATATATATATATATATATATTATATATATGAGCTGTTGTCGAACACTTTGTTCGGTGAGCACGGATTTTACATCCGATACGTTTATCGCTTTATATATATATATATATATATATATATATATATATACATTTTCATCCCACACAGAGTTTACTTCGTGGTGGTTGATCGCTTTTCTGACTTTCTTTACGTTTAAATCTCGCCTGGAGTTTACTTCGTGGCGAGTTGATTGCTTTACTGACTTTCTTTACGTTTTCATCACGTCTGAGTTTACTTCGCGGGTCATTGATCGCTTTGAACAACTTTATTTACATTTAAATCACTTTGGAGTTTCCTCTGTGGCGGTTGATAGCTTTTCTGACTTTATTTACATTTCGATCCCCATGGAGGTGCTTCGTGGTTGGTGATCATATCACGTATATATATTCTACTTTTTTATATATATACCGCCATCGCTTTCATACAAATTGCGATATCATGTGCGCCTAGGATTCATGTGATCACAGATTCAGCCTATTGGATCTAGATTCGGTTCCCGTGATGGACATTTTCAACTGTAAGCAGCTTGTAAATTATTTTGCGGTGTCTTAATTTCCTCAGATGGTTTTCATACCCAAGAGGAAATCAGCATTATTTTGTACATTATTTTCTTACAGATGGTTGGCATCTCAAAAATAAAATCAATCAAGCCGAATATTGAATAAAATTTTAGTATTAAAAGGTCTCAATTACTATTGAGCATCAGGGTTTGAAAAACCTCTTTTATAAAACATCACTGCCATATCTTACTAAAAACTGAATTTTTACATAAATTCAAACCCTTTGTATATAGGTGCGAACGAGGCCTCGCACTACTTCCAAATAATTTCACATTGATCCACACACACACATTCATATAACAGTTTCTTTAAAAGTGGCGGTCACCGTGGTAACACGGATGTCGGGGGGGGGGGTGCCTAACACCTTCCCTCCACATAATCAAGTCCCCGGACCCTAATGAATCTCGGTTTCACCGACCTATTTAGCAGTGTCACATCACTGGGTCAATGTGCAAACCTTTTCTCGGTTGTGTTGGTACAACCATTTAAAAAACCATCTGGCGACTCTTACAGTCCAAATCGTCGACATGATACATGTCGGACCTTTTTCACTTATTTTTTCAAACAGATCTCACCTAACATGAGAACACCAAAGAACAAGTAAACGGAAAGGGACAATTAAAAATCCCGACGTCGACATGTGGCGACTCTGCTGGGGACTCCAGTAAGAGGACTTAAGCCACTATTACAATCTTTTCAAAACTGTTATCTGCTTGTGTGTGGATGTTGTATTTACATTTATGAAGAATGTGTATGAATGCATTTACTTATTGCACTTAGTGCCTCGCACCATATCTACTTGTGATATTAGTGCTTTGCACATGTCATCATTTTCATACGGTGAGACGTGATGTATGTGAATGTATGTTGTGTGGTCTCTCCACCAGGAGGCTATCCCATCGGTGTTTGATTACTGGACTCATGGGAAGACTAATTCCCCGAGGCTCAGGAAAGGCACCACCCAAATTTGCTCCAGTTGAAAGACCGGATTAATTTCCAGTTGAGTAAATTGCGATGATTTGGGAACCTTCATGCCAAAAAGCCGTGAGAGTAACCTAAGATAGGTCAGCCTCTGATAAACCCAAAACAGAGGAAAGTCTCTTCATACTTTCACATTTCAATTACTTGTAAATTCAATTATTTGTAATTTCATTTCCATGTAAATCTCAATGTAATGGAAAATATGAAGGAATATATGTACATGCCTTCCTTTTATATCAAAACCTGACATGTTATCTTGTCAACTGACATCCGTTTCACAGGACGATATGCCTAAACGGACACATTATGTAATATTGCTACATTCACTAAGAGTAAACTACATAAGTCTTTTTTGTAGGGATATAATTGGTCCAATAACCTGGTCAAAGTCCAAAAAGGCCACGAGCCTACAACTCATTATGTCTTCATCTGACCAGATTGATCTTAATCCAGTTTCTTATGAAGAATTCGATGAATTACATAAACAAATCACAGATTTGGCTATTCTGCTTAAAGAACTACACCAATCTACTCAAGGTACAAGGATACCCGTACATGCTGAATCCTCTGCACAAGGAGGAACCCAAGGTCCGGATACTACTAGTTCCAGTCGTAGGAATCCTCATAAGCACAGACAGATTCCTTCAGCCACATAACGATTGTCTCCACCTACAACTCCTGAGTCCGCACAACCTCCTATAAAGGAGCCAGCCATCGTAATGGCTATGTTATTTCCCCAAGCCGATACCGGTAAGGGAGAAAGAAGTCTTTGTTCCAGACCCCAGAGTGGAAGAAGAGGAACGAAGAATTAAACAAGACATTGTCAGAATGATGTCAGGCATACGCATCATTGTCCATGATTAACATACAAACAGATACACCCCAGACGATGATTGCCCAGATGTAATGGTCATCATTCGGGAAAAGGAGGATGATGACAACCCCTCCATCACTGCAGTCCATCAGGACTTTGCCCTTGACAATTGGAGCAGCACTCCTTGCATTGGTCGACGAGGGTAAAGCGGCGAAACTCATTCCGCCTTGTAGATAACAATAATTTCTTACTTTTTCTGTACACTTTGTGTGATTGAACAGTTTCATATATCAAGTGAGAGCATGTTGGTTCAGGACTCTAAAATTAGATGTGCCTAGACTTGCTGATGAGGTGCTTATTCTCCACAAGGACTGTAACTTTGATGTAAAGTTGGACTCAGACTTGATGGAAATACAAGAGGACTATGAGATACCTCAGGAGATCAAAGAATGGGTCGGAGACAAACCCAAGCCAAATCTAGATCAAACCACCTCTTTTGAACTGCGAAAACTCCAAACAAATTCATATTGGTACGGACCTCACTCCAAACCAAAGGAATGACATGGTTATTCTATTGACCCTATTCCAGGATGTGTTTGCATGGTCTCACGAAGACATGGTCGGTTTATCCACGGACATTGTCATTCATCGCCTTACCATCAAAGGGGGATTCAAGCCAGTCAGGCAGAAGCTCAGGCGATTAAAACCTGAGTGGAGGTTAAAACTTAAAGAAGAAATCGTGAAACAATTTCAAATCGGCATCATCATGGTGTCAACATACCCTGAATGGCTACCCAATATAGTCCCCGTACCGAAACCCGGAGGAGAGGTGCAAGTTTACGTGGATTACAATGATCTGAACAAAGCTTCTCTCAAAGATAGCTTTCCCATCCCATTCATCCACATACTCATTGACAATATGACTCAGTATGACATGTACTCCTTTGCGGATTGCTTTTCAGGTTACCATCAAATCATGATTGCTGAAAAGGATCGTGAGAAAACTGCATTCATCACTCCAATGGGAACCCTTTGCTCCAGACGATTGTCATTCAGCCTCATCAATGCTGGAGCAACCTATCAGTGAGCCATATTGCTCTTTTCCACGATCGAATATATAAAAAATAAAAAATAAAAAATAAAAAAATAAAAAGAAAAAAAAGAAGAAAAGAAAAGAAAACTCTTCAACAGGTTCTACAGTTTCTGCCTTACCATCGGAAGGTTCTACAGATGGCTTCGGGGTTAGAAGAAAAATTCTTCCTCTGAATAGAAATGATTTTGTGGATGCGTTAGCAACCTTGGCCTCCTTGATCAACATACATGACGAGGAAGACATGCCAACCCTCACATTTGCCCAACAAAAGGCTCCAGCCTATGGGAATTACATTGGAGAAGTATCGGATGAGCTACCTCCCATCTAGCACCTTTGATATCAGCATATCAATGAGCACTCAAAAGAAAGATCTACACCCGCTGAGGCGAGCCCGACTGAAAGAAGGCGGATCCATCGACTTGCTATGAAATTCTACCTGAGCGGAGATGCACTCTACAAAAGAGATGTAGAATGAGGTCTCCTTAGATGTCTAGACGAGGACCAAGCTTAGAGGCTCATGGATGAAATCCATGGGGGAGTATATGACCCAAACTTGAGCGGCCTTCTACTTGTAAAGAAGATCCTACAACAGAAAAGTCCGACTATGACATTTCAAACAACACGACTTAGTTTTGAAGAAGACCAAGCTCAGTCTAAAGGAAAATTCTCCCCAAACTGGGAAGGCCCGTTTATTGTCAAGGAGATATTGACAAGAGGTGCTTTCAGATTACAGGAAATGGACGACGATGAATTTTCGTAACTCATCAATACAGACACCGTGAAATGGTACTATGTCTGAGGTTACCATCAAATAAACATCCTGGTTTTGGATCATCAGATCACCAGTCATTTCAGGTTCTTTAACCCTCACTACATACAACCTTTCCATTTTACCCATCTACCCCTCAGGGAAAAACATACTTTTCAAACCAGCAGCCTGGTTTCACTTCATTTCCTACAACTTCAGTTATCCCACCAGGGATCAAACCTTTCAGACCTTCAATTTATCATGTATATGGGATTAAACTTTTCACCTGCAATCTGCCCTATATATGGGCAAACTACGTCGACCTGATCTTCTCTTCAATAGGAGTACGTAGGCAACCATTTTACATGGCCCGTCGCAATCAAACAATAAAACAACAAAAACATTCCTACACCATTCCTGCCACATACAACGTTGAACCTCTTACACCAGGGCGAACTACGTCGACCTGATCTCCCCAATACATGGCAGTACGTAGGCAGCCATGATATATGGTCCGGTCTCACCACAGAAAAAACAAACTCACTCCTATCCATAACCACATACAAAAACCAGTCCCAAGACACCAAAGATGGTAGGGAATACACACAGATCGATGATCCATTTTGAAAATCCTGAGAAATCTTACTGTCCCTCCTTCAAGGAGTAGTTCAGAATACATCTAGATCACAAAGTCCTGGAGAAACAAGCGAATATCAAGCAAGTAGCAAGGCACAACTAAAAGGGAAGTGAATCAACATATATTTCCCTGCCATATATAATGATGTTTGATATATACAATGTGTACTGTACATGACAAAATGGCTAAGCTAGTCTGTGCAGGAAAATACAAGCCCATCTACAAATCAGTGTATATGCGGGCTATCAAGTCCAACATGGATTCCCTCTCGAAATAAGGAGGTAACGCTGTGATCTCCTGCCCAAAGGTCTCTACACAAGCTAACAGATCCACCGCTAACTACATGCGATATCTCGGGGAAATATAACGCCATCTCGCTCAGCAACAGCGGTATCTCTATGAGTTATAACATCATCCCACTCAACTAGAGCGACATCTCTACCAGGAAAAGCTGTCAACATCGAATTCCACATCCACTACCCTCTTGCGATATCGGCATCTTATCAGCCCATCTGTCAAAGCAACTACCCCAGACAACAAGCGAGGCTGGGGCAATTTCAAAATTGGCGACAACCGGATATTGGGTCCTTTACAACAAGATTGGGGCAATCTCGGAATTAGCAAAAACTCAACACTGAGGCATTTATCAACCATTCTAAAGTGGAAAATGCATCAGTTAGCGCAATCAGCATGATCCATCATCATCTCAATGGTGATTCATATATTATTCACTCGTGATTTGATCAACAAAGAGAGTTCCTCATATGAATCACTTACAAAAACATGCGAAAGGACTGGGGCATTTTTCGATTCCCGGAAAGGGAAGAAGTTTAAAGCAAGATAAAGCCTCTCATCAAAAGAAGGGGAAAATTCTTAAAAAGAAGGTCAACGACGAAAGGCCTAGCGGATGAAATCTACACCATCAACATGCGTTAAGTCCTCACAAGTTGAGGCCTCTACACTGAAGTTCAAATCTAAGCAGCGAAAGAGTGAGTTGCACCATCCAGGGATGTCAGCGGAATTTAGGTCATCAGTTTAGTCGGGTTGTGAATCAAACGTTCAAGAAAATGGGGCACAAGCACCCAACAGCGAAAGGAAAATCTAAATCACCTCAAAAAAGGGTGAGACATCTGGTGGTTGTCATCAATCTAGCGTAACATCAGGTGAAGTATAATGAAGTAATCCATGGAATATTACTTCAGTGAAGGTATCAAAAGATCCAGTATTCTAAAACCATTGGCATCAATTCAGCGCGACATCAAGACAGTTCAGCGATGAAAGCTTCGTATACCACCGTTTGAGTGGGAACCGAAAAAGTTTTGCGATCAGCAGGATAGGCACCACTACAAACTACCAGCATATACATCGGGAAGGTCTGGTGATTTTAGAACGTTATCCCCATCAGAGATGTAGAAAACATATCAACTTATCTTCATCAAACAAGCATCATCGATTAAATGCCAAACCATTGGAGTCAACACCAACATAGGCATCAACAATGATCGGTAAAGGTAAAGCGATTTGCGAAAACATTTTAACATTCATTACATTGCGATTTGCGATATGCGATTTGCAATGCAATATGCAAAATGCGATGTACGAATTGCGATGTGTGAGTTGCGAAGTGCGATTTGGCCAAATGCGAAAAGCGAAGTGTGAAATACGATATGCGATTTTTGAACTGCAATTTGCAAAAACATTTTAACATTGATCATAAACATTCATTACATTGTGATTTGCATCATTAGAAATACCTTGTCACATTTTCAAGTGTCTACTAATCTTTATCATGTCCATTCCATTGCATTACATGAACATGATAAAGAGGGGCATCTGTAAACACTCGAAATTTTCTTTTCATGTTACTAACCATGCAGGAGGGCAAAAACATCTTTTTCACACTCCAGAGATAACCCTGGAGGACCACAACATCAATTTTAACCTCGGAGAAAGCCCCGGGAGATCCAGTTTCCAACCCCGGAGATAACCCCGGGAAAGTCAATTTCAACCCCAGAGATAGCCCCGGGGGATCAAGATCAAAGCCTGGAGATAGCCCCAGGAGGTCAAGCCAACTTCATAGATAACCCTAAGGACATTCAAAGTCAACATCAAGTCTACCTCAGAGATAACCTTGAGAAAAGACTGCTACAAGTGCACGAAAACTGGAGATAACTCCGGGAGGAGTAAAATGGTTATTTTGCCAACTCAACTTCAACTCACATCAAATCAACTCATTTCAACTCAAATTACTTTAATAGAAGTCCCACAAGAACCATATCTTAACTTTCGAGCGCAAACAAAGCAAAACGGCTCAACGGACTACCTGACAAAAACCTGGGAATGCCATTTTGATCATGGACCCATCTTCCTGGAAACATAAAAGGGCAAATCTTATGTCATTGTGTAGCTCTCGGAAAGACCTTTTTGGAATGGTATGGCACGCTTCCATCAGACTCCCAGATTGAAAGTTATGAACGACTAAGCGAACAACGCATTATTCGAGTGTACGTACTTCGACACGGCGGGACCCACACTACCCGGGGCACCCTGGGCAGCCGCAGGTACACCTATGGCTCCCCCCTCTATAAATAGAGGGCATTGGGTGGCCATTTTGAGAGGGGAAAGAGCGAGGAAGCCCTGACAAATTTGCTCCGTACTTGCAATATACTGAGTGTTTTCCAATTTTAAAAACTTGTGAGCTCACATATAGCTACTTTTGTACCGGTGGGAGCCGAGCTTCATCCACTTTAAAGATATAGAAGCCTTCTTTGGCAGCCCACTGTAAACTTTCTCACACACTTTAAAGCCCTTCTCTTCATCTTTGCACACACCTTTCTTCACGTTGAGAGTCGTGTTGCGTGTGTTTGCCCGGACTTCAGTCTTTGGTTTAATTTCAGTTTGTATATACATATATATTATGTATATATTTATATATATGGACTAACATTATAGAGTTATGCCTCGATTGAGCCTAGACTTGATGCAGAAGCATTTATTTGCTTATATATATATATATATATATATATATATATATATATATGAACTATGTGTCGAACTTTGTTCGATGAGCCTACAAGTTCGATGCAGGAGTGTTTATCGCTTTATATATATATATATATATATATATATATATATATATATATATATATATTAAGCGTGTGTCGAGACTATGTTCGATGAGCTGGATTTTACATCCTAAATGCGTTTATCACTTTTTATATATATATATATATATATATATATATATATATATACATTTTCGTCCCACACGGAGTTTAATTCGTGGTGGTTGATCGCTTACTGACTTTCTTTACGTTTCGTCCTGCCTGGAGTTTACTTCGTGGCAGTTGATTGCTTTTGACTTTCTTTACGTTTTCGTCTGTCTCGAGTTTACTTCGTGGTTGTTGATCGCTTTGAACAACTTTATTTACATTTCGTCCCTTTGGAGTTTCCTCTGTATGGCGATAGATTTTTCTGACTTTATTTACATTTCTAATCCTCCATGGAGGTGCTTCGTGGTTGGTGATCATGTCTCGTATATATATTTACTGACTTTTTATATATATATACCGCCATCGCTTTCATACAAATTGCGATATCATGTGTGCTTTAGGATTCACGTGATCATGATTCAAATTTATTGGATCTAGATTCGGTTCCGTGATGGACATTTTCAACTGTAAGCAGCTTGTAAATTATTTTGCGGTGTCTTAATTTCCTCAGATGGTTTTCATACCCAAGAGGAAATCAGCATTATTTTGTACATTATTTTCTTACAGATGGTTGGCATCTCAAAAATAAAATCAATCAAGCCGAATATTGAATAAAATTGTAGTAATAAAAGGTCTCAATTACTATTGAGCATCAGGGTTTGAAAAACCATTTTTATAAAACATCACTGCCATATCTTGCTAAAAACTGAATTTTTACATAAATTCAAACCCTGTGTATATAGGTGCGAACGAGGCATCGCACTACTTACAAATAATTGCACATTGATCCACACACACACACATTCATATAACAGTTTCTTGAAAAGTGGCGGTCACCGTGGTAACACGGATGTCGGGGGGTGCCTAACACCTTCCCTCCGCATAATCAAGTCCCCGGACCCTAATGAATCTCGGTTTTCACCGAATTCGCTTAGCAGATGTCACACATCCTTTGGGTCAATGTACAAACCTTTTCTCGGTTGTGTTGGTTCAACCATTTAAAAAACCAAATGGCGACTCTTACAGTCCAAATCGTCGACAGGATACATGTCGGACCTTTTTCACTTGTTTTTTCAAACAAATCTCACCTAACATGGGAACACCAAAGAATAAGTAAACGAAAGGGACAATAAAAAATCATGACGTCGACATTTGATTCAAGATGTATATTGATTCATGTTACAGGGATAAAATATTGATGATGGACTTTTAAATTCATAGATAATAGTAGATTTCATTCTCTACGTAACTTTTCTAATGAATTGTTATTTTCGCTGCGAATATTGATCTAAAACTAGTTGTCCATTATATTTTATCTGATTGTTGAAGGCTAACGATAAATTGTTGTTCATTATCTTAGTCATAATATTCTTTACTAGGCTAGTTGAGCTTACCTTTTTCCTTTTTGTTCCACTTTGCTTCTCAAGATGTGAGAATATAGCAGGAACTAGCCTGGGTATGGAGTGATGGTTCTAGAAAGTTGTTTTAGCAGTCCTCACTATTTTTGTAAAATAGTGTATCAATAATTATAATGAGGACTCCTTTTGAGTTTTAATACTGTCTATTAGACAATATTTGTATTTAAACGCACAGTATATGTGTTATCGTATTTTGCACGACAATTGTATTAATGAAGTTGTATTTGTTTCTGTACCATGTATTTGGCGACTCAGAATGGGTGATGTATACCTATTTTGGGGGCGTCACAAGGAGAATCAAAATCATACCCTTGAAGATCTGAGCTTCCACAGGTACAAGTTCAACTCCTAATCCTCCGTGCTCTCCTTGAATACGCGGGTATGATTATTTCCTTTGATCAATGTTAGCCACCCAAGCGTTTGGCCTCTAGAGGTGATCCACCAAGGAAGAACAAGAATCAAGAAGAAGGCTATATTGGCTCAAACCCTAGTTTTCTATCTCTGTAAAAAGGGCGTACTCTCTTCAACGATTGGAATCATGTATCTTTTCACACACAGATATCTTATATAAGACTCCTCTTATATAAAGATATTAGTTAACCTATTTTAATATAATTAAAATAGGGCATTTTTTAATTAATTAAACTCTTTTAATTAATTAGGCTCTCTAATCTTATTAGGGATAATTAATCAAACTCTTTTAATTAATTTGTCTCCTAATCTTATTAAGAATAAATGAGAGTACTAATATTAAATTAATTCTCAAACTCTTTTAGAAATTTAAATAATAATAATTGTAATAATATTAATAAGACTCATCTTATTAATTTATATTTAATATTTCCAAAATATTAAATAATAATATTAATCTATTTAATTTATTCTATCACCATAGATTAAATTAAATATACTTAACATATTATTATGATTATGCCATTAATTTCTTAAATAATTATTCTTCCTTTTATGGTGTAACCTTTTAGGAATCAATTAGAATAATTTTAATTTTATTTAAATAAATAAATTAAACTATTAATTTATTTAGATAAATAATATTTATTCTATAATAAGGATAAGCCTCCTTAACGATGAACACAGATTTCAACATCAATCATAAAAGAACATTTGAGTAAATAGTTATCGTACAATTCAAAACTTCCACCATACAATATCCCAATTAAATATAAGACATAGAATTACTGTCAAGTCTTATTTTATTTAATTATATATATTTCGATTCTCAAACGCACAACTGCGAATAAATGCAAATTAGAAACACCTTTCTAATTTCATTTCACCTTGGCCAAGGATTCTTTTACTAGAATCACATTAGACATATCTCTTCTTTTACTAGAAGCGGTAGATTCTTTATTGATCATTCTTTATCTCCATATATAACTTATTACACCCAAGCATGCCCTTTGATATACCTTAAGGGTCTTAAGGAATAAGTCAAAGTATAAATCATTATATTCAAGATACTTGTACTACCTTAAGGGTCTAAGGATCACTTGTACTACTATCACTACAGAAATTCCTATTGATAGGTGAGTAAAACTCCATTAGGTATTCATTAGCGAGTCACGTTCAGTGAACTTATTCTCTAATAAACACCTACATATTTGCTTTAGTGTCTCCACGCAAATGATCATGAGATCAATCATCCTCATCCAATGAACAAGCAACGTATGTACCGATCTATCTTGATTCACTAATGCCCTTCTTAGTAATCCATTGACTGGGAACATTTTAGTTTTTAAGCTACCTAAGAATTTAGATCTCATTAGCATTATCTCATCATGATTCTAACAACATTGCTTAAAACTATGGGTTTATCACATATTATTAAAACAGCACCATGTAGATAATTAAATGTCTTTAATAAATAACACATATATTAATAAATGATTAAGATTATTTATAAAGTGTATGTTTTATCATCATACATGATTGGCTTGTATGCATACTACTTTCATATATAACTCAACATTTTTATGGCAAAATATAATTCAACCAATAATTTTCAAATTCATATAATAAATAAGAACTAAAAGACTTGTCTGGCTCGTAGATTATCAACTACAAATTAACTGCTTATAGCTATATGCACTTCGTTTATTCCTACTCAATTATATAATCATGGATTCATATTCATTAGTCATACATTTCCTTACAATCTCAATGTAATAACATTTATTACATTGTTCTCTAACTTGGTTCTTAAAACCTTCGTTTCACTTCTTTATCATACTCTTAGTATAGCTATGTATGTATGTGTATACCTTACTCACACATACTTGACATCAACATTCATATACATTTATCACACACTTGACTAGCCATGTGTTTGATACACATTTAAAACTCATAGATATATGATCCGCATTGTTCTTTAATTTTGCAAATCTTAATAAAACTTAACAAATTTGGGTTTTATATAACCATTACATGCTTATAAACTTAGAACATCACTTAAGTAAAGCATTGAAGCTTAAGACATTCATACACATATGCTTAAAGGTTCATATTACAATTTAAACAGTCAGGCAACCTGCCCTACAACGCAGCTACGCACTTCAGTTTGGCCTAGGATGGGTGCAGCTGCGTTGTCCCAGTTTACACCTTATTTCTTAATATGCATGAATGTTAACACATAATATATACATACGTTAAGAGGTCTTGGTCCATGTTTAGTGCTTCTTGTGTTTATCTTAAGTTGTTTTCACACTTTATAGATTTATTTGAAAATTTTCTAACAAGTATAAGTAAGTTCATGCAACAAGGGTCTAACTACGTACTCATCAAACCATATAACGATGTTAAACAACTTTTGATATGCATGCTCACATGTATCCATATGACTAGTGATAAGTGGATTTTATATACACTTATCTGGTATCTTTTACTTGAATTAGTTGTTTATATTTATGTATCTTAGTTACTTTTAATGCATTTTGTGTTCATTTTGTAGGTTATACGTTTGGGAGCTGGTGAGCGACTATCGTAAGGAAAAAAAAAAGAAAAGCAAACCGAACATCATTTGGGCTTTCATGTTTACTTCATGTTCTTGGTTTGGAACTTAGCTTACATTGAAGAGCATCGTCTTAGCTTTCTAGAACATTTTGAATCATTCCAATCGGAGTTCGAATGCAAGAGTTATGATCGGTGTACCAACGGACGTCGAATGTCATGGTTTTGGGTGGTTATTTGCATAGCAGTTACTTCCAGCTTAATTCAGCCTTCAACCGCCCAGAATTTTGCAATCCTCAAAGAATGAAAGTTGTAGATCTCGTCGATATCTTCGATTTGATAGGTGGCAGGCCCCATAACTCCTTCCGGATCAAAGGTTATGGCCGTTTTTCCAAAGGACGTCGGAGGAGAAAATGTCAGAACTTGGGGCCAGCGCCGGGGCGCCCAAAATAGGCCTCTGCCCAGCGCCGGGGCGCTGGGGAGCAGTGTCTGAGCATCAAGCCCAGTGCTGGGGCGTTGGGGAAGAGGTTGGTTGCGGCTTGGACGCGTTTTGGGCGAATTTTGACACATTTTTGACTCTAAATTGGATTGGGTTTGTTTCTAAGCTCAAAATTGGACTTGGAATCTATAAATACTTGATGTAAGGTATAAAATAAAGGGAGATTACATAGGTTAGACTAGATATAACACTCCATTAGATTAGAATATAAACCCTAATTCTTAATTAGCCATTGGAGATTGAAGCAAATTGAAGAACACTGAAGATCAAGAGCAAGAGCAAGAGGGGCGCATCAGATTTGCTGACAACATATTATATTCTTTTCTCTTATCATACTTTTATTTTTTAATGTCTATTTAGTTGTGGATTCTTGGTTTCCATTCATTAATTATGAACTAACTCTTTTATTAAGATTTCAATTGAACCTTTTATGTTTATGAATTAATTATTTGATTTATTTCAATTATTTATGTCAAGGTGAATTGTTTATCTTGTCTTGTGCTTATTGCTTAATTATTTGATCAGTAATTACCTTGTTACTCTAGAAGGAATTGAAAGAGGAATTCTAGGGTTAGAACTGGGCATGATATCATATGACTTAGTTATTTGCAAAATGAATAATTAGGTTTGTGAATTGAATGGAAATATCTGTTCACCATGTGTAACACATAAAGAATTGAGGTTAGAAGGTGTTTAATTCAATTGTTTTGCATAGGAATGTAGCAAGATTAATCTGGATTAAATAGAAGTCATTTGATCACTTGGAAAAGGACTTTTGGCATTTGAGAATTCCTGTTAATAATTCAGTAGGCATAATAATTGGGATAATTGGATAATTGGTTTATAGTTCATAATTGGGGAAATTGTAGTCTTAACCTTTATTTATTTGAATTCATTTATAAAGTAATTCAGTTTAATTAGTTAATTTAGTTTTCTTAATTAGAAAAATTACAATTTGCAGTTGTTTAAATAAAATTGATTTGGTTAAGAGTTAGTATTTGGTAATTTTATTAAATAATTCCTCGTGGAACGATACTTTTCTTATCACTTTATTACTTGTTAATCGTGTATACTTGCGTATTCATTGATCATGAAATCGATCAATAAGTTTTTTGGCGCCATTCTTGGGGAATTAGTTTAATATTTTTTACCAATATTAATTTCAATCAAATTAGTCTTAATTTAAACATTTTTATTTTTATTTTTAATTCTCTTCTTATATTTCTCTCATTTTAGGTGCCATGGATGACTTTGAGTATCAATGGCCATGATTTAACGTGACTCAACCAAGGGGATGGAGATTGATGAGACTCGCGACACTTTTTCCGCAATGTCAAAGACAAATTAAAGAACTTTCGACGAAGTTGGACATTATCGCATCCCAACAGAGTCGAAGGATGGCGATTATGTGTGACTATCAGGTCATTAATAACCCGAGTAATCAATGCACCATCAATCTTGGGTCGGTACAGTATGGTGGTAACTACCTCAATCAGTATGCATATGATAATTATGAACAAATTTGGGGGTATCACCCAGATTTTTCATGGAGCTACAACTATCAAGACCAATACTCTACTCCAAATCCAACATACACGCCGGAATTCTCATATCAACCTCTATTAAAAGAAGAAAATTCAAGGTTGGAGGAATTGTGGTCCAAGTTCATCACTTGAAAACTTACTTTAAGACATGTATAGTTCATATTACTTCTATCTAGTTGAGTGCACATACCAATCATGCCTAGAGGCATAAAAGCCCTATCATGCTTTCACATAAAGTCAGAATACAAGTAACTTAATGTTCGAACATCTTAGTTTCAAAACTTCTAAATTTTATTCTCAAAATCCATGTCATACTAAACTAATCATGCAAGACAATTTCGAATCACATGTCATACTCATTTGTACATGGTTCTACACATTCTTATAAGGTCAAAATATAACCACTCCATGTTTATTAAACTTAGTTTGCAAATATTGTAACGCCCGAGAATTTCGGATTTTGACTAAATTAAATTTTTATTTGATTATGTGAATTAAATGAATTTAATTGATTTATTATGTGAGTAAGATGTTCGAAGGTAGTTCTATGACCTGGAATATACGGATGTGGTTAGTATTCTAGCTTTGTGCTAGGATTAATTGTTGTGAATTATCAAGACGAAAACAAAGGTTTTCCGAGAATGTTTACGTAAAAACACTATTCATCCGATTTCGTTCGGAGCTAAGGTTTGAAATTTTGAGAAATGTGTAATGATATAATATTAAGATATTATGGAATATCCAATAATATTTTCGTTATGGCAAACGAAGTTTTCGCTTGCAGACGTAAAACCTAAGGGTTTGTGAAAGAAGTTTTCGAAAGGGAAATGAAATGCGTATAGTCGTTTTGGATATTATACGTATGAAATACGAGTATTATATTAGTATAAATACGAGTAGGGTATGAAGAATAGTACGACGTATAATACGAATATCATATGAGTATTAGACGAAGAGAATACGTGAGTTATACGTATAGAATATGAGAAGTTATAATGGATTATGAGTTAATGATTTGATATAATTTAATTGGACTTAAACCAATAGCAAGCTCAATGAATTATATAAGCAAGCCCAAGTCAAGGCCCAACATTAAGTTATGTCAAGCCCAATCCAAAAAGTAAACCGCGGGTCAAACCGGTAAGTCATGGGATGGGTAAAACCCATGGGAGGATCCATGAAGGAGTGGGTCGGCCACTTGATGGCTAAGTAAAGGTAATACTTGATCACCAAGTACTTTACTTGGTGATAAAGAGATGGAATAGTAAGGAGGTTCCATTTGGACTATTTTGCCCCTTATTTGGCTTTCTATAAATACAAAGCTTGGGTTGAGTATTTGTTGTTTTTAAAATCTTGTTCAACCTATATTGAGAGAGAGAAAAGCTAGAAACGCTTAATCATTCTACTTCCAAGCAAACCTATAGACGTTTATCAAGAACGTGAATTACTTCAAAGGTAAATTCTCATAAATCGTAATCTTCATCTTTTTTGATTTCTTTCTCGTAGAAGAATCGTAGATTAGTGGAGCATATTTTTTGAGGAGATATAAGGATGTCTATTAATGATCAAATCATTGATAGGTCATGACCAAATAGAAATCGTAAGTGTTTACGTAAGTTAAAAACCGTAGAAAGTCTTGAACGTGAACTTAGTTATGAATGAACGATTTGAGAATCGTTATAGCTAAGTAATGTGCCTATTGTTTGGTTAGGATGCCTATGATGAATCAATGGAGTTTTCCATTTGATTTGGCTTATAGAACATGAGTAACGAAGTTATGGCGAATTTTGCGAAAATAGACGTTAAACGTCGAAAACGTAGAAACCTCGGATTAAAGGGCAAAAGTTGTTATGTGACTTGAAAACATTGGTTTCCAATGTCAACACGTGAGATAAGCTAATTAAGAGTCATTGGCGAAAGAATCATCGCATTCCGACTTATAACGAAGAAAACGAGTATTGAACGGTCGAAAACGTTAAACGAACGCTCAAAAATGAACTCAAAGTTGAATTCTAAGTTAACGGATTCGAAAATGTGAAATTCTTATATGAACACGTAAAGGATGTGATTTGTGACTTGTAGGCTTTCGAATGGGTCAATTCCGATGTAAAATGAACAAATTAGGAAGCCGGGAGTTTTGTAAGAAAAGCAAAACTGTTTTGGCCAACTAGTGCACAGGGGTGGCGCCGCAACCCTAACCCAGTGTGTAATGGTTGCGCAGCACTGCCAGATCCGGCTGAGTACCCTGCTAACTCGTGTCGCATCACCGAGTTAGTACTAGGGATGTCGCGTCGCAACGCCGACAGTAGAAAAATGTTGACCAAGTTAGGTTTTGTTCCATTTGAATGTAGACCTAACGTAAGACATTGAAGGTACTTAATGTACATAATAAGACTGATCTTAAATCACTTATAAGGTGATAATGTAAGAATATTTAGTAAGGTTTAATAAAAATTAAACAAAGAATGCGAGAACGTAATAAGTAAACCGTAAATGACGTTCAACGTTGGTACTTAACCAATAATGATCGAATGTCGGTTAATGACGTAAGAACGTTAATGAGCCATAACGAAGTATAGAAAGTCGAATCGACTTTAATAACGAAGTTAATTCAAATAAGACATAGAAGAGAAAGAAGTTGGTTATAGACAATAAAGTTAGTTTGTTTGATAACTAATTAAAGTGTGCTATGTGAATATATCATGTAGATCATGTAAAGACTGAGAATTGTTGAATTATTTATTCGAAGATGCTTGAAGGCAAGTCTTTCTTAAACGCTTGTCTAACCCTCGAGTTAGCCAAGTTTTATGTGATGCATGTTATACAATGCATGAATGGTTTTAAAGAAAGGGTCGATGCCTGTTTTAACTCGTCTAGACTAATACTGAAGAGTTAGATTGATTTGTTTATAAGTCTTTCGATATAGAACTGTTAATGTTATCCTATGCCAAGTATTTGGTATGGATGAGAAGGTAAGTTTGTCTATGTACAAGCAAAAGTGTTTTTCATCGATTATTCGATGGACACGCGAGGTTGCCAAATGTTAAGTGTAAATACGTTTAACATAAGAGTGTCGATCAACATAGAGTACAATAGGCTGATCACCTAGAAGTGCTCGTAAGTAAAGATGGACGGATGGGCTTAATGCCGGATGTCCTTTTCAAGTATGAAAATGAAAAGAGTATGTTCATGGTCTGTTCACCGGTTCATCATTCCTAAGCTATTATATATACTTTGGAATTATTGTTATGACATGAGAAGTACTAGTCAAATGTTTCATAGTGTTTCGTAGTTAATTGTTCAGATATGGAAATAAAGCATGTAATTGTCAATGTGATATTCATATGATTCTTTGTTAAGACTTGTTGAGCTAGTTATGCTCATTCTTGTTTGAACCATATGTTTGTAGCTAAAGTCAAACGAACTGAGAGTTCTAAGAGAGACACAGGCAAGGCTAAGATGGACAGTTAATCGTCCTGTAATAGATTAGTGTATTTGTATGTAATATACTTATGAAGAACAACGAATGTATTCGGTTATGAAACTGGGAAAGGATTTATTACAAATATAATACAAAGATAGTAATTACACTCATTTTGTTGTTATCTCAATGGAATGATTGTATGGATTGTAGTATCATGGAGCACCATCTGTCGGGTTGGAAGATACCCTGATTTGGGGGCGTCACAGGTTGGTATCAAAGCATTAGGGTATAAAACTTAAGGGGGGAAGAACCTTAGGCTAATAACCTCGTTAGGAAAGGAAGAGTCCGAAGAAAGTTAACTCGAGTCAAATGAGTTAATAAGATATTGAGGAAATTCAGTATCGAAAGATTTAAAAGATGAAAAGTAACCCTAAATGGATTAAATGTGATTTGTGCTTATATTATTGTGTATTATGTACTAATCAATTCATTATGTGTTATTGTAGATGTCAATTGATAGCTTGATGTATAGGGATATACATGTGGTCTGCGAGGAGTCCATGAACAGAGTTGAGACAGTACCTGTGCCTATAGTAAACATACCTATAGTGATTCTAGAAGAGTCAGAGCCCGAGGAATATTACTCGGAGGAGGACTATTCTGAGGAGACCATGGGAATACCATCATATCTGAATATGATGATAGATGTGGAGGATGACATGGAGGTGACATCGATTAATACGGTGATGCCTGCCCTAAAGTCAACACCTACAGAGACTATGAGGGCAATATACCTCTCAGTGCTTAACCGTAACGTGCAACTACACAATATGGTGCAGCACCAGAAGGAAGAGATCAGTGATCTCTACGGTGCGAAGGAGTCTACAGAGTCAAACTATGAGATAGAGCATGATGAGAAAGTGCTCATGACTGACAAGGTTAGGGACTATAAGAACGAGGTCGTAGAACTTCATGAGAAACTGGCTGAAAAAGACCAGAAGATAGCACGAATGTCATATATAAATGACAGTGCACATGAGGATTTCAAGCTTAAGATAGCTTGTTATTCTATTGAGTCGGGACAGACTCGACATACTATAAGTCGAGATATTGTGTCGATTCTAGCAAACGAGAAGCATGAGAATGTTGTTAGGCAGTATTAGGAGTTAGTATGGTACATACTTTTGTGTAATGATGTAAAACCCTCTTTTGTATAATTAAAAGGTAGTCTTTTTGTAAATCCCAATTTTTGTGAAAGTCAATCACGGGATATATATGTAATAGCTTTGGGGCTATGGAAAGCAACTTGTAAATAGTTTTGAGCTATAAAGAATCATTTTAATATAAGGAAGTTTTTATTTTAAAATTGCTTTGTTGTGTATGAGTTATTTCTTAGTTGTTTGACGACTAATAACGAAGTAAGCAAATAAGTAATAACAGAACTTTATTTATTTAATCAAAAATGCCGCCAAGAAGAAGACAACGTAATCCAGAGGCGGAATCGCATAATGATAACGAGGGGGGCCCTAATAACCCTATGCAAGAGTTCGTTAATTTATTAACGGCTGCATTTAACCAAGATGGGGGTAGAGCACCCGCAAGACCTAGGGTAGCCCTAACAACTACCTTTAAAGAATTTAAGAGTGTACATCCACCTGAATTTAAGGGAACAATGGACCCAATGGAGGCCCAGACATGGGTCAAAGAAATAGAAAAGGCGTTTGTTATTACAAACGTAGCTGAGGCGCAAAAGACCTCTTTTGTGACCTACATGATGAAGGGGGAAGCTAACTACTGGTGGGAGGCTCACCAAGGTGGGGCTGGAATAGGTGTTGTTATATTGGAACAGTTTAAGAAGAACTACTTCCCTACTAGCATGCAAGGGAGAATAGAGATTAAGTTCCTCGAACTTAAACAGGGGGACATGACTGTTCCCCAATAAGTGGCCAAATTCTATGAATTGGCAAGGTTTGCTCCACACCAAGTGGACACAGAGGAGAGGAAGGCTCGTAGGTTTGAGCAGGGCCTAAAACCCTGGCTTTATAGTAGGATATCGGTTTTTCAGAGTGCTTACTACGGGACCATTATGGAGAAGGAAATAATAGCGGAGGGTGGTAGTGAGGCGTTGACCCAATACCACAAGGATAGAAAGAATAAGAGTAAGGGAGAGGGAGGAAATAAGGCGGAGGTTGCCAGCGGTAGTGGCAATGTGCCTAAGAGGAAAAATTTTAACCCTTGGAATACTGGGGTGAAACAAGGGAATCCTAAACGTAGGATGGAGGCATGCAAGACATGCGGTAAGACTCATCTGGGAGTCTGTCTGAAGGGGAAGACTGGTTGTTATAACTGTGGGCAGGAGGGTCACATATCTCCCAGCTGTCCTAATCCTATGAAAAGTCGGGGATGTTTTGTTTGTGGGTCGGTGGACCACATGGCAAGAAATTGTCCGAAGAAAGGGGCGGAGGGTAGTAAAGGTTCTGGTAGTGAAAATTTGGCCATTACTAAACCAACACCATCATTGGGTAGACCCTCAGCCCAAACGTTTAATATGACCATCCAAGATGTGGTTACATCATCAGATGTAGTAGCAGGTATCATTCCAGTCAATGAAATAAATGCTTACGTGTTATTTGACTCGGGTGCTACTTGTTCTTTCATAGCATGTGGATTTGCTAAGCAATTGGGATTAAATCCTAAAAAAGTTAGAAATACCTTTAGACGTTAAGGTAGCAAACGAGGAGATAATTCCCATCGAACACATTCATAGAAATTGTTTCGTAGATATCAAGGGTAATAGATTATCGGTAGATCTTTTATAGATAAGGTTAAGAGAATTCGATGTTATTCTCGGTATAGATTGGTTAATTAACCATAGAGTGATAATAGACTATCATAGAAAGAGTGTGAACTTAAGGCTTTCTATGAAACCTGAGGTGGTGTTTTATGGAAATAAATCACCGGGACGTTCTTGTTGTCTAACCATGACACAAGCTGGGAAGATGTTGAAGAAGGGTGTAAGGGTTATTTGTGTCATGTGGTGGATACCCAAAGAGTGGGACATCATTGGAACAGATAGCGGTAGTTCAAGAATTCGCTGATGTGTTTCCAGAGGAGTTACCCGGTATTCTGCCAGATAGGGATGTAGAATTCGTGATTGATTTGTTGTCGGGTACGACACCTGTTTCAAAGGCAACATATAGGATGGCGCCAGTTGAGATGAAGGAGTTAATGGTTCAGTTACAGGAACTGTTAGATAGAAAGTACATTCAATCGAGTGTGTCTCCGTGGGGAGCACCGGTGTTATTTGTAAAGAAAAAGGATGGATCGTTACGACTTTGTATCGACTATCGAGAGTTGAACAAGTTAACGATTAAGAATAAATACACGTTGCCCAGGATCGATGATCTATTTGATCAGTTGAAAGGGGCGAAGTATTTTTCTAAGATAGATTTGCGCACGGGGTATCATCTACTGAAGGTGAGGAAGGATGATGTACCTAAGATGGCATTCAAAACTCGTTATGGGCATTACGAGTTTTTGGTTATGTCGTTTGGGTTGACAAATGCGCCAACCGCATTTATGGATATGATGAACAGAGTGTTCAAAAAATATTTGGACAAGTTCGTGGTAGTGTTCATTGATGATATTCTAGTCTATTCTAAGACGCCAGAAGATCATGTTGAACATCTAAGAATAGTGTTGGAAACACTACAGAGAGAGAAGTTGTATGCAAAATTTACTAAGTGTGGATTTTGGCTTGGACGAGAGTAGTTTCTAGAACATGTCATAGACAAAGATGGCATATCCGTAGATCCAGCGAAGGTGGAAGCGGTGAATGAGTGGGAGCAACTGAAAACACCAACCGAGGTAAGGAGTTTTCTAGGGTTAGCGAGATACTATAGAAGGTTCATTCAAGACTGTTATAAATTAGCTACTCCATTGACGAATCTGACAAGGAAGTCGGTGAAGTATGAGTGGACAGAAAAGTGTGAAAATAGTTTTTGAGAACTAAAAAAGAGGTTGAGTGAGGCACCTATATTATCATTACCAGATAGAGGACTAGGTTGCGTGCTCATGCAGCATGGCAAGGTCATTGCATAAGCATCACATCAGTTAAAGGATTATGAGATGGTCTATCCTACTCATAACCTAGAATTGGCAGCTGTAGTGTTTGCTTTAAAAATATGGAGACATTATTTATACGGGGAGAAGTGTGAGATATACACAGACCATAAAAGTCTGAAATATATCTTCACACAGAAAGAGTTGAATATGAGGTAGAGAAGGTGGTTAGAGTTCGTAAAAGATTATGACTGTGATATCTTATATCATCCGGGGAAGACGAATGTTGTAGCCGACGCGTTAAGTCGGAAGGGTGGGGAAAAGCTGTCAATGTTAACAACTCAGAATGAGTTAATAACAGAGATGACCAGGATGGAATTAGAAGTTAAGTTGCCAAGTGAAACAGCAGAGATGTTATTTTCAATAGAGGCTTGACCAACGATCGTTGAACGGGTTAAGGAAGTACAGATAAGTACAAAAGAATGCGAGAGAATGAAAAAGATAATGAAGGATGACGTGAAGCCTAAGTATAACCTTGATAAAGAATGTTTACTTTGTTTTGAAGGAAGAATTTGGGTTCTAAATAATTTTGAGTTGAAAGAAGAGATTATGTGTGAGGCTCATAGTTCGAGGTACTCGATACATCCCGATAGTACTAAGATGTATCAAGACCTTCATCAGAACTTTTGGTGGTTGAACATGAAGAGGGAGATTGCAGAATACGTTAGTAAGTGCTTAACTTGTCAGAAAGTTAAGGCTGAACACCAAAGGCCGAGTGGATTGTTGCAGCCACTAGAGATTCCGGAGTGGAAATGGGAGCATATCACCATGGACTTTGTGGTGGGACTTCCAACAACGAGAAAAGGATGCGAAGCTATTTGGGTAATAGTGGATCGGTTAACTAAATCGGCTCATTTTATACCAATAGGAGTTAGGTATAACTTAGAGCAGTTATCTAAACTTTATGTCAAAGAAATCATTTCCAGACATGGAGTACCTATTTTGATTGTGTCCGATCGTTATCCACGATTCACGTCGAACTTTTGGAGGAGTTTGCAAGAACAAATAGGAACGCATTTGAGATTGAGTACGGCGTATCATCCACAGACGGATGGACAAAGTGAATGAACGATTCAAATGCTAGAAGATATGTTAAGATATTGCGTTATAGATTTCAAGGGAAGTTGGTAGAATTCTCTTACAACAATAGTTTTCACGCTAGTATAAGCATGCCGCCTTACGAAGCGTTGTATGGAAGGAAATGCAGAACACCACTTTGCTGGGATGAAGTAGGTGAACGTCGAATGTTGGGAGCTAAAATGGTACAACAAACGGCAGACATGGTTAAGCTAATACGAACTCGATTGGTAGCGGCTCAAGATAGACAAAGGAAGTATGCAGATCCTCATCGAGAGAAGAGGGAATTTGAAGTAGGTTCATATGTCTTTCTAAAAGTATCGCCTTGGAAAAGGAAGATACGTTTTGAGAAGAAAGGGAAGTTAAGTCCAAGGTTTGTAGGACCTTTTGAGATTTTAAGAAGGGTATGAGAGGTAGCTTATGAAGTAGCTTTACCTCCCGAGATGGAAAGGATACACAATGTGTTTCACGTGTCAGTGTTACGTCCTTATAAACCGGACTACAAGCACGTAATAGAGTATGAATCTATTCACGTAGAAAAAGACTTAACATATGAAGAACTTCCTATTCAGATTATTGATAGGAAGGAACAAGTCTTGAGAAATAAAGTAATACCTTCAGTAAAAGTAATTTGGAGTAACCACGATGCTGAAGAAGCAACGTGGGAACTCGAAAGTAAAATGAAGGAAAAGTTTCCTCATTTGTTTATGTAAAAATAGCGAGATTCTGGGGACAGAATCCTTATAAGGAGGGAAGAATGTAACGCCCGAGAATTTTGGATTTTTAATGAATTAAATTTTTATTTGATTATGTAAAATAAATGAATATAATTGATTTATTATGTGAGTAAGATGTTCGAAGGTCGTTCTATGACCTAGAATGTATGGATGTGGTTAGTATTCTGCCTTTGTGCTAGGATTAATTGTTGTGAATTATCAAGACAAAAACGAAGGTTTTCGAGAATGTTTACGTAAAAACACTATTCATCCGATTTCGTTCGGAGCTAAGGTTTGAAATTTTGAGAAATGTGTAATGATATAATATGAAGATATTATGGAATATCCAATAATATTTCCGTTATGGCAAACGAAGTTTTCGCTTAAAGACGTAAAACCTAAGGGTTTGTGAAAGAGGTTTTCGAAAGGGAAATGAAATGCGTATAGTCGTTTTGGATATTATACGTATGAAATACGAGTATTATATTAGTATAAATACGAGTAGGGTATGAAGAATAGTACGACGTATAATACTGAATATCGTATGAGAGTATTGAGCGAAAGAGAATACGTGAGTTATCGTATAGAATATGAGAAGTTATAATGGATTATGAGTTAAGGATTTGATATAATTTAATTGGACTTAAACCAATAGCAAGCCCAATGAATTATATAAGTAAGCCCAAGTCAAGGCCCAACATTAAGTTATGTGAAGCCCAATCCAAAAAGTAAATTGCGGGTCGAACCGGTGGGTCATGGGATGGGTAAAACCCATGGGGAAACCCATGGGAGGATCCATAAGGGAGTGGGTCAGCCACTTGATGGCCAAGTAAAGGTAATACTTGATCACCAAGTACTTTACTTGGTGATAAAGAGATGGAATAGTAAGGAGGTGCCATTTGGACTATTTTGCCCCTCATTTGGATTTCTATAAATACAAAGCTTGGGTTGAGTATTTATTGTTTGAAAATCTTGTTCAACCTATATTAAGAGAGAGAAAAGCTAGAAACGCTTAATCATTCTACTTCCAAGCAAACCTATAGACGTTTATCAAGAACGTGAATTACTTCAAAGGTAAATTCTCATAAATCGTAATCTTTATCTTTTTCGATTTCTTTCTCGTAGAAGAATCGTAGATTAGTGGAGCATGTTTATTAAGGAGATATAAGGATGTCTATTAATGATCAAATCATTGACAGGTCATGACCAAATAGAAATCGTAAGTGTTTACGTAAGTTAAAAACCATAGAAAGTCTTGAACGTGAACTTAGTTATGAATGAATGATTTGAAAACCGTTATAGCTAAGTAATGTGCCTATTGTTTGGTTAGGATGACTATGATGCATCAATGGAGTTTTCCATTTGATTTGGCTTATAGAACACGAGTAACGAAGTTATGGCGAATTTTACGAAAATAGACGTTAAACGTCGAAAACGTAGAAATCTCGGATTAAAGGTCAAAAGTTGTCGTGAGACTTGAAAATGTTAGTTCCCAATGTCAACATGTGAGATAAGGTAATTAAGAGTCGTTGGCGAAAGAATCGTCGCATTCGGACTTATAACGAAGAAAACGAGTATTGAGTGGTCGAAAACGTTAAACGAACGCTCAAAAATGAACTCAAAGTTGAATTTCGAGTTAACGAATTCAAAAATGTGAAATTCTTATATGAACACATAAAGGATGTGATTTCTGACTTGTAGGCTTTCGAATGGGACAATTTGGATGTAAAACGAACAAATTAGGAAGCCGGGAGTTTCGTAAGAAAAGGAAAACTTTTTTTAACTAGTGTATGATAGTAGCAAGCAAGAAATACCTAAACCCAAAGTGTATAATGGTCTTCTTAGTAGTGCGAGATCCGTAACCGAAGTAGCTCGCTAACTTGTGCCACAACGCCGAGTTAGTACTAGGGATGTCGCGCCGTAGCGCCGGTAGTAGAAAAATGTTGACCAAGTTAGGTTTTGTTCCATTTGAATGTATACCTAAGGTAAGACATTGAAGGTACTTAATGTACATAATAAGACTAACCTTAAATCACTTATAAGGTGATAATGTAAGAAGATTTAATAAGGTTTAATAAAAATTAAATGAAGAACGCGAAAACGTAATAAGTAAACCGTAAATGACGTTCAACGTTGGTACTTAACCAATAATGATCAAATGTCGGTTAATGACGTAAGAACGTTAATGAGCCGTAACGAAGTATAGAAAGTCGAATCGACTTTAATAACGAAGTTAATTCAAATAAGACATAGAAGAGAAAGAAGTTGGTTATAGACAATAAAGTTAGTTTGTTTGATAACTAATTATAGTGTGCTATGTGAATATATCATGTAGATCCTATAAAGACTGAGAATTGTTGAATTATTTATTCGAAGACGCTTGAAGGCAAGTCTTTTTAAACGCTTGTCTAACCCTCGAGTTAGCCAAGTTTTATGTGATGAATGTTATACAATGCATGAATGGTTTTAAAGAAAGAGGTGATGCCTGTTTTAACTCAGCTAGACTAATACTGAAGAGTTGGATTGATTTGTTTATAAGTCTTTCGATATAGAATTGTTAATGTTATCCTATGCCAAGTATTTGGTATGGATGAGAAGGTAAGTTTGTCTATATACAAACAAAAGTATTTTTCATCGATTATTCAATGGGCATGCGAGGTTGCCAAATGTTAAGTGTAAATACGTTTAACGTAAGAGTTTTGATCAACATAGAGTACAATAGGCTGATCACCTAGAAAGTCTCGTAAGTAAAGACGGATGGATGGCCTTAGTTTCGGATGTCCTTTTTAAGTATGAAAACGAAAAAGAGTATGTTCATAGTCTATTGACTGGTTCATCATTCCTAAGCTATTATATATATTTTGGAATTATTGTTATGACATGTGAAGTACTAGTCAAATGTTTCATAGTGCTTCGTAGTTAATTGTTCAGATATGGAAATAAAGCATGTAATTGTCAAGGTGATATTTATATGATTCTTTGTTAAGACTTGTTGAGCTAGTTATGCTCATTCTTGCTTGAACAATATGTTTGCAGTTAAAGCCGAACGAACTGAGAGTTCTAAGAGAGACAAAGGCAAGGCTAAGATGGACAATTAATCGTCCTGTAATAGATTGGTATATTTGTATGTAATATACTTATGAAGAACAACAAATGTATTCGGTTATGAATTTGGGAAAGGATTTATTACAAATGTAATACAAAGATAGTAATTACACTCATTTTGTTGTTATCTCAATGGAATGATTGTATGGATTGTAGTATCGTGGAGCACCATCTGTTGGGTTGGAAGATACCCGGATTTGGGGGCGTCACAAATATATCCGAGTTTATCTTTGAAATTGTTTTAAACCAAATCAAATCAATATAACACAAACGAAACAACTTAGAATCTTATATCATGCATAGTCAGACTTCGTATACATGCTATCATGGTCAGAATCTAAGGTACACCAGTTTTGTCAAAGTTTGCTTTCAAAACTCAAGTTTTCTTTTAGAAATGTTCATTAACGTAAACTAACGCAACTCATATATGCAAGGGAACTCTAGACCACATGTTAAACTTGTTTTCATGCATAACTAAGCTTTACCAACAAGTTAAAGCCTATCAGATTGTAGAAGAAAACACCAACAGGTACTGGTACACGGCGTAGCTGCATTATTCTGAACTATGAGAGCGGCGCAGTTGCGCTTCCCCATGACATTTCCAAAAGTTGCATCTGGCACAACTGTGCTGGAATGAACTGTGGAATGGGCGCAGCTGCGCCCTTCCTAGACAGTTCCAAGAATGGCTCTACTTCTGTAGAATCCAACCCATACATGAAATTCTTCAATTATCACACTTAAAATCAATCAAATTTCTTTCATACATGTATATAATACTCAACTAGCATGATAGCAATTCTCAAATCACATAAACAACCAATTTGGTAACTCAAATTCAAAGCTTGTGCTATTTTTCCATCTTATAACATGCTTAGAGAATTTCATCACTAAGGATTCGTTTCTAAACCAAATTGGTCCGTTTAACTTCTGTTATTTTCGTATTTAACCATATTAACCATATCTCATAACAATTTATGGATTACAACAATCCTTAGCCATCAATTTTTAACTCAAAAGCAATTATTTCTTGACATTTCTAAAAAAATCATCAATCTTGAAATGAACATGTATGTATATAAATATTACCTCTTCAAGCTTGAAATTGCTAACTATAGCTCTTCAAACCTCTAATTATCCACATTCATTATCCAATTCTACTAACTTTCTATAGCAAATCTCAGACAACTGCAACCAACGGGAATTAAGAAAGAGGAGTCTCTATTTATAAAGAAATTATTGTCCAAACAATATTTTTTCCCCATAGATTTAAACTATGGGGAAGATTGGGTATGAGGAAGTTGGTCACCTACTCCTTCCTCTCCATTCCTCACTTCATCATCACCTCTATCTAGCCATTGCTGAGTTTGAGAAGTAGAGGGGTCAGCTATTGGCCTATTATATAGCTGATTATTATTAGGGATGGTAAATTTGGGACAAGCTCTATTACTCCCTTACTTATTAGTAAAATGGTCTACATTCTACTAAGGTTAATTCCTTTTGGGCTTATTAAATCAATTATAATGACTTAACATTACTACATTAAATTAAGTAATGGGCACATATACACACATTTTCATAAATGTACTCCCACAAGTATACTCATATATAATATAACCAACATATATATTCATGTACCTCAGGTATACTGGGTTAGTCCAAATAATATTTTAATTGGGCTAAATATAATTTAGCTAGGTACTCTCAACCCTTTATTTCCTATCATACATAAATATCACAATGATTACTATCAATCATTCCCTTACCATTAATTCTCTTTTAATAATTTCAGTTAAATCTTTAGTTGGTTTAACTTTAATACTCATGCCACATAAGGCTCATTTATTCAAGCCCACTAGAGTTATATAACTCAAGCTTATTATATAATCTCATCAATTAGAAAAAATCAAGGGTCTAGGTCATGTTTGGTTTTTCCTCAATTTTACTTTATTTAATATTCCTTTAATATAAAGTTTGGGTGACACACTTTACCTTAATACTAGATTATTTAACTACCTTAAATATATTTTCACTATGAAATTATAATCATGACACCTTTATTTAAAGTAATCATTTTCCTTAAAATAGTTAGTATGTATAATACCAATATAATATAATATATTTCCTCAATTCCTTTTCTTCCATAGATTGTCCCAAAATAATTTTAATCAGCCACATCTTAATGCATTAACTTAATATATACATCCATATCCAAAATATAGTGGTCCTCTCCTTTTATCAGACACTTATTATTCATTAACATCTTTCAACTATCAAATTCTTTCATATATTACCATGCTATGTAATATACTAAAATTCTCTTTAAATTAACATATATATTCCATTTTCTTTATGTTAAACACATATATTAATTCATCATCTTATGTACATGAATTAATCCTTTTTATTTAATTTACTATCATGCCACTGCCACGCAATGTAACGCCCGAGAAAATTGGATCTTTAATGAATTAAATTTTTATTTGATTATGTGGATTAAATAAATTTAATTGATTGATTATGTGAGTAAGATATTTGAAGGTCGTTCTATCACCTAGAATGTGTGGATGTGGTTAGTGTTCTGGTAATGTGCTAGAATTAATTATTTTGAATTACCAATACGAAAATAAAGGTTTTCTGAAAACTTTTCGTAAAAACACTATTCATCTGATTTCACTCGGAGCTTAGGTTTAAAATTTCAAGAAACGTGTAATGATAGAATATGAAGATATAATGGAATATCCAATAATATTTCAGTTATGGTAAACAAAGTTTTCACCCGCGGACTGAAAAACCGAAGGGTTGGTAAAAGTGATTTTCGAAAGGGAAATGAAAGACGTATAATCATTACGGTTATTATATGTATGATATACAAGTATGTTGTGAATAATAGTACGATGTATAATACGTATATCGTATGAATACTAAACGAAGCAAATACGTGAGTTATACGCGTAGGATACGATTAATTCTTATGGGATTTTGAGTTTAAAGACTTTGCATAATCCAATTAGACTTGGATCATGTCAAGCCCAATGAATTATGTAACCAAGCCAGAGTTAAGGCACAATGTTAAGTTAAGTCAAGCCCGATCCAAGAAATCGAATCGCGGATCGAAACCGCGGGTCACGAGATGGGTAAAATCATGGGGCAACCCATGGGAAGACCCATGGACATGTGGGTCGGCCACTTGGCCACCAAGTAAAGTGATTACTTTGTGGCTAAGTTGTTGTGGAGGTGGGAATAGTAAGGAGGTGACCAGATGCCCAATATACCCTCTATTTGAGTTTCCTATAAATAAAGAGCTTGGCTAGTTCATTTGGTAGTTTGCCAATATTAGCTAACATATATTGAGAGAGAGAAAGAGCTAGAAACAAGTAATCAAGCTACTTCCAAGCAAACCATATACGTTTAGTCAAGAACGCGAAGAATGAAAAAGGTAATATTTCGTAAACGCTAGTCTTCGACCTTTTTCGATTTCTTTCTCGTACAGAATCGTAGATTGGTGGAGCATGTCTCTTGAGGAGGAATAAGGATGGATATTAATGATGAAAAAATTAATAAGTCAAGATCAAATAGAAATCATAAGAGTTTACGTAAATTAAAACCGTGGAAATCGTTGAATGATAACATGGTTATTGATGGACAAATTGAAAACCATCATAGCTAGGTTATGTGCATCTTTCTTGGTTAGGGTGTAGATGATGAATCAATGGAGTGTTCCATTTGATTTGGCTTATAGAATACAAGTAACGAAGTTATGGCGAATTTTACGAAAATAGACGTTAAACGTCAAAAACGTAGAAATCTCGGATTAGTAGTCAAAAGTTATCGTGTGACTTAAAAACTTCAGTTTCTAATGCCAACATGTGAGATAGGGTATTCAAGAGTTGTGGACTCAAGAATCATCGAATTCTGACTTATAATGAAGAAAACTAGTATTGAACGCTCATAAACGATAAACGAACGCTTGATAATGAACCAAAAGGTGAATTCCAAGTTAACAGATTCAAAAATGTAAAATTCTTGCATGAACACATAGAGTGTGTAATTTGTGAGTTGTGGGCTTTTGAATGAGCCAATTCGGATGTAAAACGAATAAGTTATGAGACCGGGAAGTTTGTAGGAAAAACCAACTGTCAAAACTAACTGAGGTACAGGGGCGGCGCTGCAGTGCCAACCCAGTGTTAATAGTCACACCGCAGCGCCAAGTTCGGATAAAAACTACTGAAGAGTGGCACTGCGGCGCCATCAATGAGAAATGGTTGACCAAGTTAGGTTTGTAATTCGAATCGAATGTAAACCAATAGTAAGACATGAATGTACTTAATATACATGATAAAGCTAACTTTAAATCACTTATAAAGTGATAACATTAGAAGGTTAAGTATGGTTTAACAATAATTAAATGAAGAACGCAAGAATGTAAATAAGTAAACCGTGAATGGTGTTCAACGTTGGTACCTCACTAATGATGACTGAGTGTCGGTTAATAACGTAAGAACGTTAACAAACCGTAATGAAGTATAGTAAGTTGAATTAACTTTATTAATGAAATAAGTTCAAGTAAGACATAGAAGAGAAAGAAGTTAGTTAAGACAATAAAGTTAGTTGTTTGGTAGCTAATTACAATATGCTATGTGAATATATCATGTAGATCATGTAAAGACTGAGAACTGTTGAATATTATATTCGAAGATGCTTGAAGGCAATTTTTTTTAACGCTTGTCTAACCTCCGTGTTAGTCAAGTTTTCTGATTCATGTTTTGAAAATGTATAAATTATTTTAAAGAAAGAGTCGATGCATGTTTTAACTCGGCTAGACTAATCTTGAAGAGTTAATTGAGTTGTTTACAAGTCTTTCAATATAGAACTGTTAACGTTATCCTATGCCAATTATTTGGTACGGATTCAAAGGTAATTTTGTCTATAAACAAACAAATGTATTTTCATTGATTAATCAATGGGCACGCGAGGTTGCAAAAAATTAAATGTAAATACGTTTAACGGATGAATGTTGATCAACATAGAGTACTATAGGCTGATCACCTAGAAGTGCTCGTAAGTAATGCCAGATGTATGGTCTTAGTACCGGAATGTCCTTTTCATGTATGAAAACGAAAAGAGTATGTTCATGGTGTTTTGACTGGTTCATAATTCCTAAGTTATTATATATACTTTGGAATCGTTGTTATGAAATGAGAAGTGCTAGTCAATGTTTCATAGTGCTCCATAGCTATTTGTTCAGTTATGGAAGATAATCATATAATTCTCAATGTGGTATTTATATTATCCTTTGTTAGACTTGCTGAGCTAGTTATGCTCACTTCTTGCTTGAATTATATGATTGCAGCTAAGGCCAAACGAAATGAGAGTTCTAAGATAGATAAAGGCAAAAGATAAGATGGATAGTTAATTATCCTGTAATAGACTAGTGTATTTGTATGTGAAATGAAGAATGTATTCGATTTCTGAACCTGGGAAAGGATTTATAACTATTGTAATAAGAATATAGTGAATACAATCATTTTGTTGTTATCTCAATGGAATGACTGTATAAATTATAGTACCGTGTAGCACCATCTGTTGGGTTGGAAGATACCTGAATTTGGGGGCGTCACAAGTTGGTATCAAAGCATTAGGTTATAAAACTTAAGGGGGAAAGAACCTTAGACTAATAACCTCATTAAGAAAAGAAAAGTCTGAATGAAGTAAAACTTGAGTCCAGTGAGTCAGTAAGGTATTGAGGAAACTCAGTATCGAAAGATTTAAAAGATGGAAAATAACCTTAAATAAATTAAATGTGATTTGTGCTTATACTATTGTGTCTTATGTACTAATTAACTTGTTATGTGTTATTGTAGATGTCGATCGATAGCTTGATGTATAGAGATATACACGTGGTGAGCGAAGAGTCCGTGAACAAAGTAGAGCCCGTACCTATTCCTGTAGTGGAGATACCATTAGTGATTATAGAAGAATCAGAGCCAGAGGAGTATTTTTCAGAGGAGGACTATTCCGAGGATACTATGGGTTTGGCATCATATCTTAATATGATGATAGATGTGGAGGATGATATGGAGGTAACATCGGTTAATACGGTGATGCTTGCATTAGAGCCAACACCTATAGATACAATGCGGGCAATGTATCTCTCGGTGCTTGACTACAACGTGCAACCGCACAATATTGTGCAGAACCAGAAGGAGGAGATCAGTGATCTCTATGTGATCAACAATATTTCTAAGTTTATGTCTAGCTGAATCAAATAGCTGAGACGGCTTTTTAAGTCAACGTATACATACTAGAAATCAATAAGTATGTATCAACATGTGATTAAATACAATGATTATCCAAGTGAGGACACTTGTCTAACCATATTTAGAAATTAACAAACAGAATATATATTTTTATCTATAATAACAGAATTAAAGAACTTGTACAACATATTATAATTTAATAATTTACTTATACAGAATCATTGCATAAGTGTATACAAGATTAAGATATTTGAATAAATGAAAATGAATAGTTTAGATTCTAGCTTACACATTTCCATTGCATAAAATAAATGCAAAGTTAAGATACTTGCCTGAGTTGTTGCTTGCAATAATGCAACTAGTTTTATCTTTTATACCGAAACCTATCATTAATAAGATCATTCGTTAGATTAGAATAATATATCATATCACATAGTACTGCTATTTGCAGTCAGCACATAACCTAATCACATTGTGAAATAGGTTTAACAGTCATTCGATCACAAACAGACACATATCTAGTCAAATTACCTAAGTCCAGATCAATTTTTGAAACATTTTTGTGTACCGACGGCTTTATCAGGTAATTATCGAGTCTAAAACTCTTATTCTGTAGGTCAACATTCATTTAGATAACTTAAATAACATTCATATTATTTTTCATAGCCTTATAATAATTTTTAAATAATTATTATAATTTATCATGATTTTTCAAACACTGAAATCATTTTTAAATGATTTAAATATTAAATAATTTTATTATCATAATATTAAATTAATATTAAACTTTTAATGAAACCATTGCCAAAATATTAAAGTTATTTATAATAACTCAAAATATTTTTAAAACATTTTTATTACCCTTAAATGATTTTTTAAAAGCAGTTAAAATTATTTTTAAATAATTACTATTAATATTTAAATTTTCATGTATTATTCACCAAAATATTAAAAGTCATTTATTATAACTTAAAAATATTTTTAAACCATTTATATCCTTTTAAATGATTTTTAAATTAATAAAATCATTTTTAAACTATTTATTTAAGATTATAATTAAATAATTCTAATATCATTTAATATTAACTTATTAATAAATTTTACCTTTAAATATTAAAATTTATATTTTATAACTTAAAATATTTTAAAATTATTTATTTTTATTTAAAATGATTTTTCTAATATTAAAATCATTTTTAATTAATTTATTTAATAAAATTATTAAATAAATCTAAAATCATTAATATTAAATAATTAATGAAATTTGTCTTAAAATATTAAAAGTTATATTTTATAACTTAAAATATTTTTAAATACTTTATTATCATTTAAAATAATTTTTAATATAACAAAATCATTTTTAATCAATTTATTTAATACATTCATTAAATAAATTAAATATTAATAATATCCAAATATATATTAATATTTATAAAAAAAATATGTCAAATTATTAAAAGTTAATATTTATAACTTCAAATAATTTTTAAAACTATTTTTGGAATTTTCAGAAATTAATTTCTATTTTTAAATGATTTTTGGAAAATAAATTAAATAAAATTTTTAAATTTGTCGTTATAGCCTTTAGCGACAGAAACCGTCGCCTATTGTGTTCATGAGGCTCAAGAACATCATGAGCAGTGATTGAGATGCCACGTTTGACCAACAAATACTGTCAGATCATAAATGTTTTTGGGCAAGCTATGATATTAATCTTGTAGTACTAATGTAGTACTACAATTATCACGCAAGATCTGGATCAGATTACAACATACAAGCAAGATATGGAAGCTCAAACTATATGTCAGAATTGTTCCTCGTTTTTTGGGTTACCTAAAAAACAAGAACAGTTCGACTGATCACTTTTGGGCTTCCACAACTTGCTTTCTGTGTTATGTTATAGTGATATAAAGATTGCAGTGTGTAGCCAACATGTACATGTATAGATCTATTACATAAAATCGCCATAACAACAACATATCAAGCATAACTGTGCCGGTCAAAGTCTGTCAGAGATCATGATCATCAGTTTTCTGGGTAATTTTTTGGGTGACCCATAAAACTGAGTTCATGAACTTCTGACCTCCTTTGACCAGCCACCAAATCCAGTATATATAATATCTATAGGTTCTAAAGGTATGTACCTAAAGAGAAACTAACAAACTACAATCTAGATACCATAAACAGAACAAAACAACAATAACATGAAAGATCTGGGCCCATGAACTTGCTGTTAGAGCTGTCTGGGAAAGTTCTGGGTAACCCAGATCTGGCAAGGTCATGGTTGGTCAATGGGGTTTTACCACCCATAACTTGAAATCTGTTCATACTATGACCTTGAATCGAGTTCCAGATCAAAGATCTCATAGCATACTACAAGATCAAAGCTTAAAACAACAAAAATACATAACATACTGAGATCTATGGGACCTGACATTTGGTTGTCAGACCATTTTTCTCAAGTTTCCAGATTTTTAAAATTATCAAATCTGAGCCTATAGATGTTATGGATCTAACATCTATCAAAACAGATCATCATTGTACACTATAAACAACATGTTTAACACAAAAAAACTAACATCTATAGAGGATCAAAGTCAAATTTTTAAAATTAGGGTTCTACCTCTTTTGAATAAATTTTTGATTCTTAGCTACAGATCTGTTAATGGGAGTCATGGGGCTTGATTTGGGGACTGATACACTACTATAATTCGTGGGTTTTAGAGAGAGAAGGTCTTGGATGAATGTTGGTGATCAAATGAGCAATAATGCACACTTTTCTCTCTCATTAAACTATATATATAGCAAGGTGTAATGTAATGGCTGATATATGAATTATGTGCTGAGATTTTGGTCAATTGGGAAGTCAAAGTTAGTTCACTAACTCCATATATGGCAATATACACAAGTTATCTTCAATTATCCAAGAGGGGCCTTTTGGTCAATTGGCTTAGGATTTTAATGACAAAATTATAATCTTGACAAACCCTTAGGGTTAACCCTAAGGTTTTCCAAGAATTGGATTTCTAGGATTTAATTTAGGGTTTAAAAAAAATAAAATTAGTTTCCTTAAAAATGTAATTTAGAGTTTACTAAATATAATTAGTTTTTTAATTACATTATAATGAACATTAGGGTTTAAAGTCCACTAACGAGCATCAGGGCTTACAATTAACAATTAGGGTTATATTTTAGCAAATTAGGGTTACTAATTTATAATTTAGGGTTTCTCACAATTAGGGTTTTCTCTAATTAACATTAAATCTAATAATACACAACATAAATCATATAACACCATTACTACACAGTCTTGAATGCGTACTTACTTTTGAACTAGGGTTTAACCAATTAATATTAAGGTTTTGACTTGCTATACCATAATTGACCAATCATTATCAATACGTATATACAATACATATTTATAGTACTGAAATAAAATTAATATTATATTATTATTCTCATTCCTTGATCAAAATCCAAAATTAGGGTTTGGATTCCATATCTGATTTATCTTTCATATACATACCATTATTAATTAAGTTATAATAATTAAATTAATTAATCTAAAATAAATTCATATAATAAAATAATAATTATAATCATTTTATAATCATTTCATATATTATTTAAATAATATAATAATCATATTTCACAAAAAAATAAATAATAAAAGCATTTATACTATAAAATTTATTACTAAAATATAATTTATAATGATTAAAAATTCTAAAAAAATTATTTATAATTATTAGGATAATAAATAAATTTTCATTTATCACAAATATACATACACATTACCTGGCACATATTCCCACCTTTAAAATAAAAAAAAAATTATATGCAAAATTTCTTATTTATTTATATAGAAAATATCGGGTTATTACATTCACCCTCCCTTATAAAGATTCCTTCCCCGGAATCACAATTTTAAAACTTACACATACCAGGGTAAATAACATACACAATCATTGCAAGTAGATCTCGATCAGATTTGATCGGACTGATCTTTAACTATTTATCACAAAGCTTGTCTATCTGATTAAACGGAAAAATTGATTCCTAATAGAACTCAAATTTCTCCTTCAAAATTTCATTATAAAATAATTTGCTATTAATAGGAAATCATACATACGAAAATAAAAGTTATACGAATAATACCTGGAGTTCCATCACCAGCTGCCACGGCATCCTGAACCGTCATGTTGAAGACTCTCGCGGTTGATTTTGTTGGCTTATTTGATGACGTTGGTCCCGTGATCGCCAGAGTCCCGCTGCCTTTACCCATAGTCACACTCCCCGTATCCATTTTCCTTTTTGGACAATCCTTAACCTTATGTTCCATCGATCCGCATAGAAAACAACCACTGTTTATTCTTGGATTGGGGCAGTTGAGAGATATATGACCCTCCTGCCCGCACTTATAGCAAACGAATTTTCCCTTAAGACACTCACCTAAGTGATTCTTCCCACAGTTCCCACATTGAACCACCTGCTTCTTTACACCTTCCTGCTTCACCTGAACGTTCCCAAAATTATTCCCCTTTTTTTCACGTTTCCACTCCTATTCCCTCTATTATTTTCCACCTTCACAGCTCCTTCCACCTTGCCCCTACTCCTTTTCTCCTTGTTGTAGAGGATCACGGCCTCACTTCCCTCCTCGGCTATGACAACCTTTTCCATAAGTGCTGCAAAAGTGCTTATCTGCAACACTGCCACCTTGTTGTAGAGCCAGGGTTTTAATCCAAACTAGAACCTTCTCGCCTTCCTAGCCTCCGTATCCACCCGGTGTGGAGCGAACCTAGCCAATTCATTGAATTGTGTGGCATACTACGCAACAGTCATATTATCCTGCTTTAACTCCAGAAATTTCACTTCCATCCTAGCATGTATACTCACTGAGAGATAGTTTTCGAAAAACAATGTTTTAAATCTAGCCCAAGTTACCACACCTTCTCCTGACCTCGCTTGATTTGATTCTCACCTAAAGTTCACCTCCCCTTTCATCATATAGGTGGAAAAAGCGAGCTTTTGCCCTTCACCTACCCTAGCTATCACAAACGCTTTTTCAATTTCCTTAACCCAAGTTTGGGCTTCTACATGGTCAGTTGTACCTTTAAATTCTGGCGGTCCTACAGCCTTAAAATCTTTGAAGTTTGCTAAGCGGTTGTCTAGCGGGTTCCCTGCGGCTGGTATTCCCTATTGCATGGCTTGAGCTACCATGTTCGCGAAGTTCTGCATCGGGTCTGGTTGTTGTCCCCCAACGTTGTTGACAGATTCTTCGGCCCTTTGATTTCGAGTTCGACGTCTTGGCGGCATTATCTGATTAAATACAATCATAAATTTAACTTACATTCTAAACCTTATTGTATAAGTTTAATAGATAACACAGAGTTTTATATAAAACATATTTTATTAATCAAACATAGATTCATATCCATTAAACTAAGTCATAGTACTTTACATAACATGTACTGCTATCCCTTTGTGACAACAAAAGTCGGGATTTAATGCTACGGCTTGTACAATACTTTGAGAATATTACATAGAATACACATAGTCTAACAATACTTATACTACTGGTTCACTACGCCTTTTTTGGATCTTGGACAACCTTTCGCCTGATGACCTTCTATCCCACAGATAAAACATACGCCTTGCTTCGGATTGGGACAATGAGGAGAGATATGTCCCTCTTGTCCGCAATTGTAGCAAACGTTTTCCCCTTTTTTGCACAAGCTTTCATGTTTCTTGTCACAATTGGTACATTTTTCTATTAGGTTAAGGTTCCCTTGATTGTTATCAGGATTTCCTAAATCGCGGTCTTTCATCTTTCTTTTTCCCTTCTTGTTTGGAGCTGCACCTGATTTGTTGCTTCTCGCTCTTATTTGATCAATTTGGATTTTAAGCTTATTTTGTTCTTCCATTATTTCTATTAATGCTTTTCGCAATTGATAATTTAATAGCTTTTCTATTTCCCACAGCTTTTCCAGAGAAGAAACCTTGTTCTTCAGATTCCGCACCTCCATTGATGCTTGATCAGCTTCAACTTTAGTGTCTGAATCACTATCTGTCTGTTCTATTGTTTCTGAATCTAGTACTACATTTTCTAATACCACCACCTCATCAGGGTTGCTTGCACTGTGAGCCTCTATTTCAACTATTGGCTTTGATATTAGCTCCTTCTTTACGATCGGAGGATATCCTAATTCTTTTCCACCTGACATCTACACACATAAATTATCCTGATTAGCATATAGTATATACACACAACAAATAATAGTTTTATATAAATTATTTTTTTTTACGATGAATTTGTTCAATTCATCTTCTTTTAAACTCTAAATGAGTTATTTGTATTTTCAATGTTTCCTCTGTTCTAAGGTTATAGCCTAAGGTCTATCTCACCTAAGGTTTCTAACTTTAAGCTCTGATACCAACCTGTGATGCCCCCAAATTTAGGTACTTGAAACCCGAACTCAGTGCTTCACGATACCATTTTTATGAGGGAAATAATACTAATAATAATAACAATAATATAAACTTTAAACTTAATTTACATATCAGAGTTTGAATCCCCAGGTTTCCAACCTTTATACATTACATTACATGATACTAAAAAAATATCGTTGTCTTAATAAAGTCTAGATATTACATAAGAGACCATAAACTTAATCTTCCATCTTTCCCTTCCCTTTATTCTTGCCTGAACCTTCTGGTTGATCACGCTTAGCTGGAAACATTTTAATTTAAAGCAATGATGAGCATTTGATTGCCCAGCAAGTAATAACAACAATAATTATTAGCTGAAAGAAGTAAATGTTTTCTTTGTACGACACTTCTACAACGAATCAACAGTTGTGAAGTAAGCTGAACTAATAATAACAACATATCAATTCTATACCAAAATTTTAAAACTATGTACTGACTATAACTAGAGATCAGTCGACAGACTATGAACATTGTTTTTTATTTTCGAAAAGGTTAAACATAAATTCATCTATAAACCATCATAACTTACAGGCACGGGGGGTGATCAGCCCGTTATGCCCTGTATTGATCAATACTACATACAAGAACGATATTATCGTTCATCATATCCACCTTAGGCACGCAAAAGTTTTCCAATGTTCGGGATGTTCATACTTAGTCAGGAATCCGAACCAAAATAATAGGGTTGGATACAATAAAGTTCTATCTTGTTCAACAATATTTTTAAGTTTATGTCTAGCTGAATCAAATAGCTGAGACAGCTTTTTAAGTCAACGTATACATACTAGAAATCAATAAGTATGTATCAACATGCGATTAAATACCATGATTATCCAAGTGAGGACATTTGTCTAACCATTTTTAGAAATTAACAAACAGAATATATATTTATCTATAATAACAGAATTAAACAACTTGTACAACAGATTATAATTTAATAATTTACTTAAACAGAATCATTGCATAAGTGTATACAAGATTAAGATATTTGAATAAATGAAAATGAATAGTTTAGATTTTAGCTTATACATTTCCATTGCATAAAATAAATGCAAAGTTAAGATATTTGCCTGAGTTGTTGCTTACAATAATGCAACTAGTTTTATCTTTTATACCGAAACCTATCATTAATAAGATCATTCGTTCGATTAGAATAATATATCATATCACATAGTACTACTATTTGCAGTCAGCACATAACCTAATCACATTGTCACACAGGTTTAACAGTTATTGGATCACAAACAGACACATATCTAGTCAAATTACCTAAGTCCAGATCATTTTCTGAAATATTTTGGTGTACCGATGGCTTTATCGGGTAATTATCGAGTCTAAAACTCTTATTCTATTGTTCAACATTCACTTAGATAATTTAAATATCAGTCATATTATTTTTCTTAGCCTTATAATAATATTTAAATAATTATTATAATTTATCATGATTTTTTAAACATTATAATAATTTTTAAATAATTTAAATATTAAATAATTCTATTATCATAATATTTAATTAATATTAAACTTTTAATGAAACCATTGCCAAAATATTAAAGTTATTTATAATAACTCAAAATATTTTTAAAACATTTGTATTACCCTTAAATGATATTTTAAAACAATTAAAATCATTTTAAAATAATTACTATTAATATTTAAATATTAGGTATTATTCACTAAAATATTAAAAGTCATTTATTATAACTTAAAATATTTTTAAACCATTTATATCATTTTTAAATGATTTTTAAATTAATAAAATTATTTTTAAACTATTTATTTAATATTATAATTAAATAACTCTAATATTATTTAATATTAAATTATTAATAAAATTTACCTTTAAATATTAAAAGTTATATTTTATAACTTAAAATATTTTTAAACTATTTATTTTCATTTAAAATGATTTTTCTAATATTAAAATCATTTTAACTAAATTATTTAATATAATTGTTAACTAAATCTAATATCATTAATATTAAATCACTAATGAAATTTGTCTTAAAATATTAAAAGTTATATTTTATAACTTAAAATATTTTTAAAAACTTTATTATCATTTAAAATAATTTTAATATAATAAAATCATTTTTAATCAATTTATTTAATATATTTATTAAATAAATTAAATATTAATAATATCCAAACAAATATTAATATTTATAAAAAATATGTCAAATTATTAAAAGTTAATTTTTATAACTTAAAATAATTTTCAAAACTATTTTTTGGAATTTTTAGAAATTAATTTCTATTTATAAATGATTTTTGGAAAATAAATTAAATAAAATTATTAAATCTGTCGCTATAACCTTTAGCGATAGAAATCGTCGCCTATTGTGTTCTTGAGGCTCAAGAATATCATGAGTTGTGATTGAGATGTCACGTTTGACCAACAAACACTGTCAGATCATAATTTTTTTTGGGTAAGCTATGATATTGATCTTGTAGTACTAATGTAGTACTACAATTATCACGTAAGATCTGGGTCAGGTAACAACATACAACCAAGATATGGAAGCTCAAATTATCTGTCAGAACTGTTCTTCATTTTCTGGGTTACCCAGAAAACAAGAACAGTTCGACTAATCACTTTTGGGCTTCCACAACTTGCTTTCTATGTTATGTTATAGTGATATAAAGATTGCAGTGTGTAGCCAATATGTACATGTATAGATCTATTACATAAAATCACCATAACAACAACAAATCAAGCATAACTGTGCCGGTCAAAGTCTGTCAGAGATCATGATCATCAGTTTTCTGGGTTACCCAGAAAACTGAGTTCGTGAACTTCTGACCTCCTTTGACCAGCCACCAAATCCAGTATATATAGTATCTATAGGTTCTAAAAGCATGTAACTAAAGAGAAACTAACAAACTACAATCTAGATACCATAAACAGAACAAAACAACAACAACATGATGAAAGATCTGGGCCCATGAACTTGTTGTCAGAGCTGTCTGGGCAAGTTCTGGGTTACCCAGATCTGGTTCGGTCATGGTTGGTAAACGGGGTTTGACCACCCATAAATTGAAATCTGTTCATGCTATGACCTTGAATCGAGTTCCAGATCAAAGATCTCATAGCATACTACAAGATCAAAGCTTAAAAAATCAAAAACACATAACATACTGAGATCTATGGGAGCTGACATTTGGTTGTCAAACCATTTTTCTCAAGTTTCCAGATTTTTAAAATTATCAAATCTGAGCCTATAGATGTTATGGATCTAACATCTATTAACCCAGATCATCATTGTACACTATAAACAACATGTTTAACACAAAAAACTAACATCTAACAGAAGATCAAAGTCAGATTTTTAAAATTAGGGTTCTACCTCATGTGAACAAATTCTTGATTCTTAGCTATTTATCTGTTAATGGGAGTCGTGGGGCTTGATTTGGGGACTGATACACTACTATAATTCGTGGGTTTTAGAGAAAGAAGGTCTTGGATGAATGTTGGTGATCAAATGAGCAATAATGCACACTTTTCTCTCTCTTTAAACTATATATATAGCAAGGTGTAATGTAATGGCTAATAAATGAATTATGTGCTGAGATTTTGGTCAATTGGGAAGTCAAAGTTAGTTCACCAACTCCATATATGGCAATATACACAAGTTATCTTCAATTATCCAAGAGGGGCTTTTTGGTCAATCGGCTTAGGATTTTAATGACAAAATTGTAATCTTGACAAACCCTTAGGGTTTAACCCTAAGGTTTTCCAAGAATTGGATTTCTAGGATTTAATTTAGGATTTAAAAAAATAAAAATTAGTTTCCTTAAAAATGTAATTTAGAGTTTACTAAATATAATTAGTTTTCTAATTACATTATACATGAACATTAGGGTTTAAAGTCCACTAACTAGCATTAGGGCTTACAATTAACAATTAGGGTTACATTTTAGCAAATTAGGATTACTAATTTACAATTTAGGGTTTCTAACAATTAGGGTTTTCAAATATTAATTAGGGTTTCTCTAATTAACATTAAATCTAATAATACACAACATAAATCATATAACACCATTATTACACAGTCTTGAACACGTACTTAACTTTTGAACTAGGGTTTAACCAATTAATATTAGGGTTTTGACTTGCTACACCATAATTGACCAACTATTATCATTATGTACATACAATACATATTTATAGTCACTACTACAAAACAGTAAATAGATAACGCATAAAAGACAACGTTTTTTATAAAAATGTTGTGGTATTTTTTTTACAAAGTTTTTTAATAAAACATTGTAGATACATATGAAAAAACGTTATGTATTTTATAAGGGTAATTTTTAGTTTTAAATAAATAACGTTTTTAAAAACAAAACCTTATCTATCTACAAAAACACGGAGCAAAAATAAAAACACGGAGCTTAAATTTTTAAATTAGAAGAAGGACGGTAGTTTAGATCTACTTTCTTCTCTCCCTCGCAAGCGACCTCCTCCTCTTCCCCCTCCTTTATCTCTCTCTCTTGCTCTCTTACGATAGATCGATAGTCACCTCGGATTCCGTGATTTCAACCTCGTCCGCCAGATCGGTAGCGGCGACCTCGGAAAAGTGTACCTCTGCCGTCTCCGGAGCGACGAGAGCTGCTATTACGCCATGAAAGTGGTGAACAAGGAAGTTTTAGCTCTGTGGTTTCTGTGGAGAATCGAGATTCGGTGGATGCTGGGTGCAGGAAGCTGACGGCGAGCTGGGTTAGAGCTTTCGCTGTTGGGTTAGGGCTTCCTTATAAAGTACGTATTCTGATTTTCTACCTTTGTATGATCGAAAACTTCATTAATTTATGGTATTTTATGCCTTTGTATAATTTACGTATTATATCGGAAGAAGGATTTCGGGCTTTCTGGAAGGGAAATTTTGTTACAATTGTGCATCGTCTTCCTTATTCTTCCATCAACTTTTATGCCTTTGAACGCTACAAGAATGTTGGTACAAACTTTTTAATGAGGATTTTTTTAACTCTGAACATTGCATTTGTGGATTCAAGTTTTTTTTTTTGTAGCTACAGCTGGTAGGTTTGTATGATAATAATTATATCACGTATAGCATGTCAAGACTTCTCAATAAGTTAAGAAATGAAACCTTACAAGGAAAGGTGCAGGGCTGCTACCTCGGCAGCAGCAGTGGACTTGAATGACATTGGCTGGGAGCTCTACATGGGCTTTCAGTCAGTGCATTTATATTGCTATAGATGTACAACTGTTTGTGCTCTGTTATAATGATTGTATCCTCTTTAGGTTAATAAAGGGTCATTGTAAGAAATGTAATAGCATGAAATAATGGGCAAGGAATGGGGGCTGCTGCCTATGGGCAGCAACAGTTAACAGTAAAGGATAGCTTTAGCAATTTGGGGTGGATTATTTAAACTCAAAGTTGTAGTTTGATGAGCTACAATTTGGGGTTGATTATTCTAACTCTAAGTTGTATTTCGGGTGGATTATTTTAACTCTAAGGATAGCTTTAGCAATTTGGAGGCTTCGCTGCAGATGTGGTTGCTGCCATAGACCAGGTACAGTTCATAGCTTACTTTACAAAATTCTCATCCGCACAGACGTAATTAACATTTAGCTATTTAAGGAGGGTCACAATCTGCTTCATCAACCTACATGGATCTTGTATGTATAAACTGTCTTGTTGTACCCATTAATTTGTACTCCCTCCGTTCCACAAAAAGAGTCTCATTTGCAAATTTTGTGAATATTAAGGATATAATTTTGTTCCTTGACCTTGTATACCATTAAAGATAATAAATTGTTAGTTTTGTAGTGTGGTATCATAATGAAATTATGATAAGAAACTCGAGGACACAATGCCATCTTATACTAGTAGCACTTAAAAGTGTACTCGTTTCTGTGGAACAAATATGAAGTGGCAAATGATATTCTTTTTGTGCAACGGAGTGAGTATTTTCCTATTAAGGGTTTGATAATTCTCAGTTATGGTTTTGACTGATAATCCATTGTATTCACAGGCAGCTCAGGATAGAGTAGACATTATAAGCTTGTCAATTACTCCAAACAGGCGCCCTTCAGGCATTGCAACTTTCTTTAATCCAATAGACATGGCCTTGCTATCAGCTATAAAAGCTGGTATTTCTGTTGTACAAGCAGCAGGGAATACTGGTCCATCACCTAAGAGTATTTCATCATTCAATCCATGGTTCTTCACTGTCGGTGCTGCTGCCCATAACAGAGTCTGTAGTAACTCTATTGTCCTTGGAAACAACATCACCATTTATGGAGTTGGACTTACACGTAAGTTGGTATGCTGAGTTACTGGTTTTATAATATTTAATTTTATGATGTAATATACAACAAATTCCATCTTCTTTTTTATATATTTATTTATTTTATTTACTTTATAGGATAGTTAATGGTCTTTAGGGAATAATTTTGTTGTGACAAGTGTAATTCTGTATATGTGCACACCTAGAGGGGGGTGAATAGGTGTTTAAGCTAAAAGTGATAAACGCTGATTTTTTTTTGAAATTTTGTACTACAGATTTAATTCAGACAGCTACACCTGTCTGTTTTAGTATATGTTCTTCGTTTATGATTATCAGACAGCTAGACCTGTCTGCTTTAGTGTCTGGATTAGCGTGATGAATGAAAATATGCAGAACGTGAATGACAGTTAAAGAAATAAACAGAAGTAAAAATCACACCAAGATTTTTACGTGGTTCAAATTTCTATCCTCTACCTAGTGGCGTAATCCACGTCCAATCCCAACTAGGATTGGAGACTCTTTTTATTACTATTTAAACCTCAATACAAAAATTACTCTCTGTTACAAAGAAGCCTCAAATCTGATGTTGGACACCTATGCCCCCTTTTTGCACATCTGCAACTCGTACACCTCTGCACCTCTTCTCACTTCTGAGACTCTTGAAGCTTTCTATGAACAGACTAAAAAACCTCAAGCCAAAACTATGCTTGAGTTTGGTTTACAAAGAATGAATAGAATAAATTTCCAAAACAAAAGAATATAATAGATTACAATAGATGGCTGGAATATTGCAGTTGAAGTGCTCTGATATAGTATGTCAACTTGATTGCAGATTTCTGAGTCGTGTCTTTTTCAGCCGAAGAGAAGGAGTATATATAACGAGACAAGCAACGGCTAAAAAATATGTTAGCTAAGAAATCTCAGTCCCGTTAAAGTGAATCCACGATTTCAGCAAATATGAATAAGAACTCTGCGCCAACTTATTTGTAGCTGAAATAAAGGAGATAATCTTATATACCCAGTCAACTGTTGTAAACCAGAGAAACAAAGAGATAAGATAAGATGAGACCTACCAACTCTAAATTGCTTCTGAAAGACTCCTTTTCCAAATATAATATCAACACCAAATGTCACTAACTGTTATGGGTCCCACCAAACAATAGTATATCCTTAAATAACTTTAGCACCCACGAAATATACTGAAGGATATATTAAAAAAGAACCAATTTGGGCCTGCTGAAATTAATAACAAAAGACCATAATATTTGTCATTATTAAAATAATAAATACCAACAACAAGAATGTGTGTATGTAAACATAAAGAAATTCAAAAGTTGTAAAGTAATCTCTTATCATTTCTTCTTGAAACAATTTGAATGGGTATAGAAAGGGAAAAATGAAAAATTAGTATACTAACTCCCCTCAAATAGTAGTGGGAGTTCCCTTTTGACATAGTATAGATAAAGGGGATTACAGCTTTGCTGGAATTAGTTTATTGAGTGTGAATTTCAATAGGTTATAATAAACATTCCCCAAAGTATGAAGATATATATTTTTAAAAGAAATCATTAAATACTTTACTTCAGGTTAAAATTTTTCCGGATTCTTTAATTTTTTTTAATCAATTTAAAAGCAGCCTAAAAATAACCGTAGATGTGGTCCAACGAGCTCCTGTTGTAATCATTGCTCATATGTTAGCACATTTTTTACACCATTTTGCCATCAACATCTGTTTTATTCTTATGTCTGGACAAGTGGCACTTCTTGTTCCTTAATCTCTGCCTATCATCATAAAAATACAAGTAGACAATGTACTTTCTTTGTTCAGCTGGAACAGAGAACGATTCAATGTACACAATGGTTTCCTCGATTCATGCTTTGAATGACACAACAGATGCGAATGATATGTATGCAAGTGAATGCCAGGACCCCAGTAGTTTGAATAAGGATATTATCAAAGGGAACCTCTTAATTTGCACCTACTCAATCCGTTTTGTTTTTGGGATCTCCACCATCAAACGTGCATTAGTTACAGCCAAAAACCTTAGTCCAGCTGGTGTTGCATTCTACATGGATCCTTTCATCATTGGTTTTTAGCTTAATCTGGTTCCAATGAAACTACCTAGGATTATAATTCCTTCTCCTGACGATTCTAAGGTTGGTTAGTGTAATATTATTATTGTGTATGTTCATGCTTGTGTGCTTGCAACAGTTGACATTAAAGGATAGCTTTAGCAATTTGGGGTGGATTACAGCTCATCATTAGGATTTCTGTATTCCTAATGATGAGCTCTATCTGTAGGGATGGTGTCATTGAGGGACAGTTCTATCAAGTTTTGATATATGAACTTGATGCAATTCGTAAGGTATGATTCATGCAAATTTATACGTATATAATATTTTATGGGTGCTATTCTTCTGTCTTGTTCTTATTTGTCACTGTATTTGAGTGCTTGTGAGGTTGAATTACAAATCTAAATCTCTGTTGCACCTTTATTTTGACAGAAGGAGACTCAGTTAAAGCTCTTGCAGTAAGTTGTTTTCCTCTTGATTCAAGTAATGTAGTTTGGTTTCTTTGCATATAAAAGGTTGAGATGATTGAGTTTGAAACTTGCTTTGTCTCATATAATAAGCTGCGAGTATGTAGCTATAGTTAACCTTTGGGGCTTGAGTTTACATGGTAGATAATTTAAAATTATGTTTGTGAAATTATGAGCAGGCCGAGAAGACAGTTACAGACCGTACTTTCAGAATTAGCAGAAGTAGCATCACAAGAGAAGTCCATGTTGGAAGACTCCACTCACCCATCAAACCTGCTTGTAAATCGTAAAGGGGAAGTAAAAATTACAGATTTGGTGCGAGTGCAATGCTAGCCAACTCTATGGGTCAACGTAATACATTCGTTGGGAGTTTACATGTCGGTGAGTGGAGTCATCATCTTTCAGTACACAGTCTATTTGCTTCTTCAGTGTAATTTATATTGAAAAGTGAGTTTTTGATGTATATATGGATAGTTTAGTATATATTTTGTGGATGTAGTAATTTGAAACTGTAAACGAATGATATTATTGGGATGTATTTTGAATGGTTGATATATTTTGGCTTTAAATTTAAATGAGAATTTAGACCTTTTAGTTATGTATCATGACATTAGCATATTGCAGGTGCATTGGTAATGTAGGTGAACCACATTTTTTTTTTTTTTTTTTTTTTTTAATCTACAACATTTTAAAAACGTTGTGTAAATGTGCCTAAATGTTATCTGATATACTAAACAACAACATTTTTATTCAGAAAATGTTGTGGAATCATACCTTCTACAACGTTTTTAAGCATTTGCTAATTTTTAGAAAATAAATCTACAACATTTTTTTCTTAAAACACGTTGTGTAATGTGCTTAACTACAACGTTTTAAAAACATTGTGTAAGGGTGTCAAATAGATGACACCCTTAACCACGACGTTTTTCTGACTAAAATCACAACGTTTTTTTCGCGTTATCTATTTACTGTTTTGTAGTAGTGAGTACTGGAAAAAAATATATATTATATTATTATTCTCATTCCTTGATCAAAATCTAAAATTAGGGTTTGGATTCCATATCTGATTTATCTTTCATATATATACCATTATTAATTAAATTATAATAATTAACTTAATTAATCTAAAATAAATTCATAAAATAAAATAATTATATAATCATTTCATATATTATTTAAATAATATAATAATCATATTTTCACGAAAAATAAATAATAAGCTAATTTCCACTATAAAATTAATTACTAAAAAAATATAATTTATAATGATTAATAATTCTAAAAATTTTTATTTATATTTATTTAGATAATAAATAAATTTTCATTTATCACAAATATACATACACATTACCTAGCACATATTCCCACCTTTAAAATAAAAAAATTTATATGCAAAATTTCTTATTTATTTATATAGAAAATATCGGGTTATTACATTCACCCTCCCTTATAAAGATTTTGTCCCCGGAATCGCCGTTTTAAAACTTACACATACCAGGGTAAATATCATACACAATCATTGCAAGTAGATCTCAATCAGATTCGATCGGAATGATCTTTAACTATTTATCACAAAGTTTGTCTATCTGATTAAATAGAAAAATTGATTCCTAATAAAACTCAAATTTCTCCTTCAAAATTTCATTATAAAATAATTTGTTATTAATAGAAAATCATACATACAAAAATAAAAGTTATACGAATAATACCTACAGTTCCATCACCAGCTGCCACGACATCCTGAACTGTCATGTTAAAGACTCTCGCAGTTGATTTTGTTGGCTTGTTTGATGACATTGGTCCCGTGATCGCCAGAGTCCCGCTGCCTTTACCCATCGTCACACTCCATGTATCCATTTTCCTTTTTGGACAATCCTTAACCTTATGTTCCATCGATCAGCATAGAAAACAACCACTGTTCATTCTTGGATTGGGGCAGTTGAGAGATATATGGCCCTCCTACCCGCACTTACACCAAACGAATTTTCCCTTTAGACACTCACCTGAGTGATTCTTCTCACAGTTCCCACACTGAACCACTTGCTTCTTTACACCTTCCTGCTTCACCTGAACGTTCCCAAAAGTATTCCCCTTTCTTTTCACGTTTCCACTCCTATTCCCACTATTACTTTCCACCTTCACAACTCCTTTTCTCCTTGTTGTAGAGGATCATGGCCTCACTTCCCTCCTCGGCTATGATAGCCTTTTCCATAAGTTCTACAAAACTGCTTATCTGCAACACTGCCACCTTGTTGTAGATCCAGGGTTTTAATCCCAGCTCGAACCTTCTCGCCTTCCTAGCCTCAGTATCCACCTGGTGTGGAGCGAACCTAGCCAATTCATTGAATTTTGCGGCATACTCCGCAACAGTCATATTATCCTACTTTAACTCCAAAAATTTTTACTTCCATCCTAGCCTGCATACTCTCTAAGAGATAGTTTTCAAAAAATAATGTTTTAAATCTAGCCCAAGTTACCACACCTTCTCCTGCCCTCGCTTGATTTGCTTCCCACCAAAAGTTCACCTCCCCTTTCATCATATAGGTGGCAAAAGCGGTCTTTTGCCCCTCATCTACCCTAGCTATCACAAACGCTTTTTCAATTTCCTTAACCCAAGTTTGGGCTTCTACATGGTCAGTTATACCTTTAAATTCTAACGGTCCTACAGCTTTAAAATCTTTGAAGTTTGCCAAGCGATTGTTTGGCAGGTTCCTTGCAGCTGGTATTCCCTATTGCATGGCTTGAGCTACCATGTTCGTGAAGTTCTTCATCGGGTCTGGTTGTTGCACCCCAGCGTTATTGACAGATTCTTCGGCCCTAGCAAATGAAAAGCATGAGAATGTTGTTAAGTAGTATTAGGAGTTAGAACGGTAAATACTTTGTGTAGTGACGTAAAACCCTCTTTTATATAATTAAAGGGTAGTCTTTTTGTAAATCCCAATTTTTGTGGAAGTCAAACGCGGGATATAAATGTAATATCTTTTGGCTATGGAAAGCAAATTATAAATAGTCTTGAACTATGAAGAAGCATATTAATATAATGAAGTTTTTTTTATGTGCTTTGTTGTGTATGAGTTATTGTTCAGTTGTCCAGCGAATAATAACTAAGTAAGCAAATAAGTAATAATTGAATTTTATTTATTTAAATCAAAAATGCCGCCAAGAAGAAGACAGCGTAATCAAGAGACAGAATCACATAACGATAACCAGGGGGTATGAATAACACTATGCAAGAGTTTGTTAATTTATTAATGGCTGCATTTAACCAAACCGGGGGTAGAGTACCCGTGGGACCTAGGGTAGCCAGGACGACTACCTTTAAGGAATTTAAAAGTGTAGGTCTGCCTGAGTTCAAGGGAACGACAGACCCAATGGAGGCCCAGACATGGGTAAAAGAAATAGAAAAGGCGTTTGTTATTTCAAACGTAGCTGAGGCACAAAAGACTTCTTTTGCGCCTTATATGATGAAGGGGGAAGCCAACTACTCATGGGAGGCTCACCAGGGTGGGGCTAGAACAGATGATGTTACATGGAAAAGTTCAAGAAGGTATTCTTCGAGAACTACTTTCCTACTAGCATGCAGGGTAGGATGGAGATTAAGTTCTTAGAACTTAAACAGGGGGACATGACGGTTCCTCAATATGCGGCCAAATTCAATTAATTGGCAAGGTTTGCTCCACACCAAGTGGACACGGAAGAGAGGAAGGCTCGTAGGTTTGAGCAGGGCCTGAAACCCTGGCTCTATAGTAGGATTTCTGTATTCCAGATTACTTCCTATGGGACCATTCTGGAAAAAGCGATAATAACATAGGGTGGTAGTGAGGCGTTGACCCAATACCATAAAGAAAGAAAGAATTAGAGTAAGGGAGAGGGAGGAATCAAGGAAGAGGGTGCCAGTGGTAGTGGTAGTATGCCAAAAAGGAAGAGTTTTAACTTCGGAAATACTGGGGTGAAAAAAGGGGATCCTAAACGTAGGATGGAGGCATGCAAGACATGCGGGAATACTCATCTGGGAGTCTGTTTGAAGGGGAAATCAGGTTGTTATAATTGTGGGCAGGAGGGTCACATAGCACCCAATTGTCCTAACCCTAAGAAAAACCATGGCTATTTTGTTTGTGGGTCGATGTACCACATGGCAAGAAGTTTCCCAAAGAAGGGGTTAGAGGATAGTAAGGGTTTTGGTAGTGGTAAGTTAGCCATTACTGGACCAACACCATCATTAGGTAGACCCTCAGCCCGAACTTTTAATATGACTATCCAATATAAGGTTGCATCAGCGGATGTAGTAGCACGTATCATTCAAGTCAATAAAATAAATGCTTATGTGTTATTTGACTCGGGTGCTACTTGTTCTTTTATAGCATATGGATTTGCTAAACAACTAGGGTTAAACCCTGAAAAGCTAGAAGTGCCTTTAGACGTTAAGGTATCAAATGAAGAGATAATTCCTATTGAACACATTAATAATAATTGTTTCGTAGATATTAGAGGTAACATATTATTGGTAAATGTTTTACTGATAAAGTTGAGAGAATTCGATGTAATTCTGGGTATGGATTGGTTCATTAACCATAGAGCAATAATAGATTGTCATAGAAAGAGTGTAAACCTAAGGCTTTCTAAGAAACCTGAGGTGGTGTTTTATGGTAATAAATCACCGGGACACTCTTGTTGTCTAACCATGACACAAGCTAGGAAGATGCTGAAAAAGGGGTGCAAGGGTTACCTATGCCAAGTGGTGGATACCCAAAGAGTGGGAGCATCATTGGAACAGATATCGGTGGTACAAGATTTCGCGGATGTATTTTCGGAGGAGTTACCTGGTATTCCGCCGAATAGGGAGGTCGAATTTATGATTGATTTATTGCCGGGTACGACACCAGTTTCAAAGGCACCATATAGGATTGCGCCAGTGGAGATAAAGGAGTTAATGGTTCAATTACATGAACTATTAGATAGAAAGTACATTCAACTGAGTGTGTCTCCGTGGGGAGCGTCGATATTGTTTGTAAAGAAGAAGGATGGGTCATTACGACTTTGTATCGACTATCGAGAGTTGAACAAGTTAATAATTAAGAATAACTACCCGTTGCGCAGGATTGATGATTTATTCGATCAGTTAAAAGGGGCAAAGTGTTTTTCTAAGATAAATTTGCGTACGGGATATCACCAACTGAAAGTAAAAAAGGAGGATGTACCTAAGATGACATTCAGAACTCGTTATGGTCATTATGAGTTTCTGGTTATGTCGTTTGGGTTGAGGAATGCGTCAGGCGCATTCATGGATATGATGAATAGAGTGTTCAAACAGTATTTGGACAAGTTAGTGGTAGTGTTCATTGATGATATTCTAGTCTATTCTAAGACGCCAGAAGATCATGTTGAACATTTAAGAATAGTGTTGGAAACACTACGTAGGAAAAAGTTATATGTGAAATTCACTAAGTGTGAATTTTGGCTTGAACGAGTGCAATTTTTAGGACATGTTATAGATAAAGATGGTATATCTGTAGATCCAGCGAAGGTGGAAGCAGTGAATGAGTGGGAACAATCGAAAACGCCAACCGAGGTTCAGAGTTTCTGGGGTTAACGGGATACTATAGAAGGTTCATTCAAGATTTTTCTATAATAGCTACTCCGTTGACGAATCTGACAAGGAAGTCAATAAAGTATGTGTGGACAGAAAAGTGTGAAAATAGTTTTCGAGAACTAAAAAGAAGGTTAACCAGATGATACAAGGAATTTTGTAATTTATAGCGATGCTTCGCATAGAGGACTCGGTTGTGTGCTTATGCAGCATAACAAGGTCATTGCGTATGCGTCACACCAGTTAAAGGATTATGAGAAGGTTTATCCTACTCATGACGTAGAATTGGCAGCTGTAGTCTTTGCCTTCAAAATATGGAGACATTATTTATACGTGGAAAAGTGTGAGATATAGACGGACCATAAAAGTTTGAAATATATCTTCACACAGAAGGAGTTGAATATGAGGCAGAGGAGGTGTTTAGAGTTGATAAAAGATTATGATTGTGATATCTTATATCATCTAGGGAAGGCAAACGTTGTAGCCGACGTTTTAAGTCGGAAGGGTAGGAAAAAGCTATCAATGTTAACGACTCAGAATGAGTTAATAACGGAGATGGCAAGAATGGAGCTAGAAGTTAAGTTACCAAGTGAAACGGTGGAAATATTATTTTTAATGGAAACTCGACCAACGATAGTGGAACGGGTTAAGGAAGTACAAATAGGTACTGAAGAATGTAAGGGAATGAAAAAGATAATCAAGGATGAAGTGAAGACTAAGTATAACCTTGATAATGAATGTTTACTTCATTTTGTAGGAAGAATTTGGGTTCCAAATAATTTTGACTTAAAAGAAGAAATTATGTGTGAGGCTCATAGTTCGAGGTACTTGATACTTCCTGGTAGTACTAAGATGTATCAAGACCTTCGTCAGAACTTTTGGTGGCCAAACATGAAGAGGGAAATTGCAGAATACATTACTAAGTGCTTAACTTGTCAGAATGTAAAGGCTGAACACCAACGACCGAGTGGGTTATTGCATTCACTGGAGATTCCAGAGTGGAAATGGGAGCATATCACCATGGACTTTGTGGTGGGACTTCCAACAACGAGAAAAGGATACGATGTTATTTGAGTGATAGTGGATCAGTTAACCAAATCGTCTTACTTTCTTCCAATAGGAGTTAGGTATAAACTAGAGCAATTAGCTAAGATTTATGTCAAGGAAATTATTTCTAGACATGGGGTACCTGTTTCGATTGTGTCTGGTCCTGATCCACGATTCACGTCGAACTTTTGGAGGAGTTTGCAAGAGCAAATGGGAACGCAGTTTAGATTGAGTACGGCGTATCATCCATAGACGGATGGACAAAGTGAACGAACAATTCAAACGCTAGAAGATATATTGAGATCTTGCATTATGGATTTTAAGGGGAGTTGGGACGAACATCTGCCTTTGGTGGAATTCGCTTACAACAATAGTTTTCACGCTAGTATAGGCATGCTGCCTTACGAAGCGTTGTATGGGAGGAAGTGCAGAACACCACTTTGTTAGGATGAAGTAGGGGAACGTCGAATGTTGGGACCTGAGATGGTATAACAAATGGCAGACATGGTTAAGCTAATACAAACTCGATTGGTAGCGGCTCAAGATAGAAAAAAGAAGTATGTAGATCCTCATTGGGAGAAGAGGGATTTTGAAGTAGGGTCATATGTCTTTCTGAAAGTATCACCTTGGAAAGGGAAGATAGATTTTTGGAAGAAAGGGAAGTGAAATCCAAGGTTTGTAGGACATTTTGAAATCTTAAGAAGGGTAGGAGAGGCAACTTATGAAGTAGCTTTACCTCTAAAGATGGAACGTATACATATTGTGTTTCACGTGTCAGTGTTGTGTCCTTATAAACCGGACTACAAACAAGTAATAAAGTATAAATCTATTCAAGTAGAAAAAGACTTAACGTATGACGAACTTCAGATTAACATTGTTGATAGGAAGGAACAAGTCTTGAGAAATAAAATAATACCTTCAGTAAAGGTAATTTGGAGTAACCACGATTTGAAGAAGCAACGTGGGAGCTCGAGAGTAAAATGTAGGAAAGTTTCCTCATTTGTTTTTGTAATTATAGCGAGATTAGGGATGATGAATCCTTATAGGGGAGAATGTAATGCCGAGAAAATTGGATCTTTAATGAATTTAATTGATTGATTATATGGATTAAATGAATTTAATTGATTGATTATGTGAGTAAGATATTTGAAGGTCGTTCTATGACCTAGTGTGACGGCCCCGAATCCAGGTCCTTATTCACCTCGGATCTGGTTCGATCATTCTAAACAACTATTACTATTTGCGGAAGATATTAACATAAATTGTTTATACATTTAACTTACACACTTTTCCCCAAGGTCGAGTAACCTTAACTTAATACACATTTCATAACTTATCTAACATATAACAACATTAATATCATATAATACAGTTACAAATCTAATTGCATACGTAAACTAAAGCTGGAACTGTCTTGGACCTTTCCTTGTATCCAACGCGTTCGTCTTAATCAACAATGTTTTATCATGATATAGCAAGGGTGAGCATAAGGATTGCCCAGCAAGTTTAAATTCAATAATATAACGATATATCATGATTAAAATGATTTGAATAATTGGCTGGCTATAATTCAACAATATAATTGTGAACTAGCAGGAACAAATTTATGACTAAACAAGTATTATACATGAACAAATATATTTGAACCAACTGGTAATGAAGGTGATCAGCCTTTCATACCTGACTTATACATGCAATATGTACAGAGTACAATTATACATGGCAATCAGCAATGATTAACCATAAGCTTATCCGAATGAAACACTCTTAGTAGAGTTAAGTAAATACAAACTTGCCTGAACCGTTGATTACCGCTACACAATTTATATCGCCTTATCCGAAGACCTAATATTAGTAATATAGATCTCCAATATTAGAATAATATCATCACAATATAATAATATATATATATATATATATATATATATATACATAGAATAACCTAAACACATAACACATAATCCTATTAGTCTATAAACACATAACAAGACTCAAAGATCGTGTCAAACTATTTCATCCCTAACTTGAGTTCGACAAAGTTCTAATGTCCCGACGGTCTAGTCGGACAATTCTCCGAGTCTAAGTTCAATTAAACTCTGACTTAACACTTAAAAATTATCTCAGATAATTTTCTAAGCTGTCAAAATAATTTTCATAAGCTCGTAATAATTTTCAAATAATTATTATCATTTATCGCGTATTTTAATCATTAATAACGCATTTAACTTAATTAAATACTACATAATTCTATTATCATTAATATTTATTTAATATCAAATATTAATGAAATACATGTCATAAGTATTATAATATATTTATAATATATCAAATTATTTTAATACTTTAAAATCATATTTATATGATTTTTAAACCGTTAAATTCTTTATTCGATAATTGCTATTAATATTAAAATATTAATATTTTCATGGCAAAATATCAAAAGTTAAAAGTTATAACTTAAAATATTTTTATAACACTTAAATCATTTTTATATGATTTTTAAATCATTAATTCTATTTTTCCATAATTTATTTAATACATTTATTAAATAAACTAATTATTATTAATATTGATTAATTAATGAAATTTATGACAAAATATCAAAAGTCACTAAACATAACTTTAAATATTTTCTTATACCATAATATTATTTTTCATGATTTTTATGCTTAATTAAAATCATTTTTAAATCATTTATTTAATATTATAATTAAATAAATTAAATACCATTTATATTCCAAAAATATTAAATATTTATGAAATATACTTAAAATAATTAAAAACTATTTTTCATAATTTAAAATAATTTTTCAGAATTTATTTAGTAATTTTAATAATTAAAATTTATTTATTTCAATTTATTTAATAATTTCTGGAAATTAGAAATTAAAATTGTCACTAAAGGGCCCTATAGCGACAGACCCGTCGCTATAGGTGTTCTTGGCCTGTTCTTGAGCATTTCCAGAAACTCATGTCAGAATACCGGTTACTTACTTTGACTGGTTCTAATTATTTGATCCTTAGGTTTTTGACCGTGTTCTTGTTTTAATAATATAGTACTAATGTAATAAAACAACTAACAACTAAGTTCATAGCTAAAACATTTCACCAGTAAGAGATCTAAGCAACCAAATGTCATGTCAGAGCTGTTCTTCATTTTAGGGTTTTCCAGAAATGAAGAACAGTCTGTACTGCCTTCTTTGAATCTTCATAAGTTGGATTACATACTTATTCAGTGTAATAAAAAGGGTTGATCTTGAAGACCACATGGCAGGGTATAATGAAATGTCATCAGATCGGACTAACAATAACAAGAAATGAAGATTTGATCCAGTCAAACTACATGTCAGGGACTTGTTCTTGAAGATTCTGGGTTTTCTAGAATCTTCATCAAAGAAGATCGGTCAAGCTAGTTTAACCAAGATTAAAAACAATTCTGTTAGGGACTTGAGTGAAATAAAGGCTTAAGCATGTAGTCTTCATGTCATAATTCAACTGTAAAACAACAACCGGACCAAATATATTACCAGAAGCAAGATCCAAGGCATTGAACATCTTGTCAGAAGAATTCTGGAAATTGGGCTGCCCAGATTTCAGTTTTCGTGAGTGGTCAACGATGTTTGACCGCTTGTAACTTTTAATCTAGACTTGATCTGGACTTGATTCAAGTCTCAGATCCAAGAGCTAACAACAAAGAACAGACCTACAACATTAAACACACCTAAACATTAACAGATAAAGATCTATAATGTCTGACATATGGATGTCAGACGACTTTTTCAAACTCTTCCAGATTTTAGAAAACATTAAATTCGTGCATCTAGATGTTATAGATCCATGATCTATCAACCCAGATCACTTATAGACACCCTAATACACAACTTTCAACAACAACTTACAACATTTAACAACAAATCTAAGAATTTTTAAAATTAGGGTTCTTATACCTTTGAGCTTGATTTCTTGAATCTGATTCTTTGAATCTGTTCTTGGTAAGCTGAGATATGATATTATCTTAACTTATCTCTCCTTTTCTCTTTCAAATTTTGAAATCTTAGAGAGAGAAAGCTTTGGCTCAAATGAAAAATAAAGTAGCATTTCTCTCTCTTTAATCTATAAAAATGTTGACATGTTGCTTGTGATCTGATCATTTTTGGCTGGTTGGCTGGATTTTGTCACATGGCTAGGTCTAGGGTTGGTGAGCAACTCACCTTAGGGCAACATTTACAAGCAACCATCAATTATTTAACAAAGGGCATAATAGTCATTTTCCATTTTATTTTAATGGCATTTTGGACATTTGACCAAACCCTTAAGGTTTAGGGTTTGGTTAGGGTTTAGGGTTTGGAAAAATTAGGGTTTAAGGTTTGAGCCAATTTAGGGTTTGTAAATTATTTTCTAAAATTTCCAATTTAGGTTTTCAAAAATAGAAAATTAATATTTTTAAATTATAATTAGAATTTTCTAATTATATTAAAATTTCTTAATAATACTTTAAATCTCGCTAATTAGGATTAGTATTTCCTAATTAAAATCGCTAATTTAGCAATTAGGGTCAAAATCGCAGATTAGGGTTTATAACCCAAAAATTAGGGTTTCTAATAGAAAAATTAATTTTCTAAAATTAGAAATTAGATTTTGTTATTAGATTAGGATTTTTTAATTACTTAACTTGAAAATTAGAATTAATATATCCTAATTAACATTAAAAGTATTAAATTAACAAATTCGTTTTCCCTAATTATAAATTAGGGTTTCAAATCCGTAAATAGGGTTTCAAATTTGGAATTAGGGTTTTGTAACCAATTTGTTAAGATTAACCCTAATTAATCTTATAATTATTTATACTTACGCCATTAAGTTCCCGATTTAGGGTTTCATGCACCGAATTAGGGTTTTGGATTCCTGGAACTGAAATTAGGGTTTCCAGAATCGGTTTCTAGGGTTTCTTGTTAATCTCTAGGGTTTTCTAACCGAACGTTGACGTTCTTAATATATACTTAGGGTTTGTTACAGATATCGTTTATCTGGTCAACCCTTGACCCTCAACCACATACTGTACACATATACACAGAACATATTTACGTATTCCTTAATCCTGAATAATTCACCTAAATCCTTCACAGAATTTTGAAATCCTTAAAATTCCATCTTAAAAATATCAAACGCATACACTAATTTTCTGTCTAGGTTCTAATTTTAAACCTTAAATCAATTAATAAAAATTTTAAAAATATTCAAAATTCTCGGGTTGTCACATTCACCCCTTCTTCTAAAAATTTCATCCCCGAAATTTACCTTACACCTTACACCATACTGCTTACACCATTCACACATATCATCAAATGCTACCCAATACACCTCTCACAAGAGTAAAAATTTTCAAATTTTGTTGAGGGGTTTTACAGACTATTGTCTGTCATTTTCGCAAAGGTTATAAAAAATTCATCCGCAAACCGTCATAATTTACGGACATAGTGGGTAATTAATCCAGTATTTCCTGTACTTATTAAGTACTGCTGGTCGACTCTGTTTCTCTTCACTGCCATAGGCACAAAATTCTACCTCAGCCTAATTAGATTCCGCACCAAAACAATTTGGTTCGAGAAAATTTTCAAAGAACTCTTAGAGTTTTATAAATGTTTGTCTAGCTGAATCAAATAGCATAGACTCATATCAATAATTCAATTCAATCGAATTATTTAAGTGTAGCCAAACCCCGTTGGCAAATTAAAAATTTTGAAAATATTTTCGAGAATGACGACATGATCTTCGTCATCAGATTAATAAATTCGTTTGAGGATGCCGTCATTGTATGACTTTTGTCATAACACATCATACAATAGTGTAATAACGATTTTAGATCAAATTCACACTAAGTATTCTCTGTATTTACAACTCCATCAAATTTTTATCATCTCTCGCACTAAGTTACACGGTACATGCATGGTGATAAATAAAATAAATTTTGATATTTCAAATTATTTTGCGTCTAAATTTGAAATAAGTAGCATAGACTATACTTTAAACCGTTTCAAAAATGATTACGAGTCTACATTTTTTATTTTTAAAGGCACATAGTGCGTATTTAGCTTGATGTCAAAATTTCGAAGTCTAGCATAGCTAGGAGTTTCGAAAAAACTTAATTCTTCACTAATAATCATTTTCTTAACAATCTATCGGTTCCTCTTATCCTTAATATTCTGTTTACACACAACTATACCTAGTTCGTAAAACCACACTTATGAGTCCATAAATTACCAAAATCATATGAGTTTAAGAACTTGTCTAGCTGCGAGACCTTTTGGCGTCCAGATTCATTTGAGGGGTTCATAAACATTTCATATAACTATGAGTCAAGAATGTCACATAAGTATGAGTTTTAAGAACTCGTACTTAACCTTATATTCTATACCTATAACCTATCTATCTGTTATACACATGAGAAAGGAATCACCCTCTTAACACGCATATAGCAAATAGCGCGACACAAACATTTCAATGATTATCATTGCCAGAACTAAGTAGTTGTTACACCAAGTACAATTCCCCGCCCATACAAGGAATCATACAATTCAGCTGCCGACATGAATCCTCAATTGAATCCCCACCTAACACTAACCCCCTTTTCAATACGAATTTCATTTAACTCGTATTCATAATCCTTTCCTGAACTTGTACCCATTCATAATACAACTGACAAAGCAATCGTTGTTGTAAACTTTTCAATCATTTGATTGATTCTTTTTTCCCTTCTATCACTTTATCAGATCACGGGGTGATCTCATCGTATATATTACGATTCATTTCTATATCTTGATCGTTTTGTTTTACGATCTCATATCACTGCACCTTTAGTCTTTTAGACTCTATCTATTCATCACTACTGTTCAACTTTATTATCAGAGTTAGGGAACTCTGTATCTTATAATTCGCCGAGATTCGTCTTTGAATCTTACTGATCAACTAACTCTATTTGAGTTAGTACTTATCCTAATCACTGCGGTTATTGGTCTCAGGTGTTCCTACCTAAGCTTCATAACCAACAGCTTTGATACCAACTGTGACGGCCCCGAATCCAGGTCCTAATTCACCTCGGATTCGGCTCGATCATTCTATACAACTATTACTATTTGCGGAAGATATAAATATAAATTGTTTATACATTAAACTTACACACTTTTCCCCAAGGTCGAGTAACCTTAACTTAATACATATTTCATAACTTATCTAACATATAACAACATTAATATCATATAATACAATTACAAATCTAATCGCATACGTAAACTAAAGCTGGAACTGTCTTGGACCTTTCCTTGTATCTGATGCGTTCGTCTTAATCTGCAATGTTTTACCATGATATAGCAAGGGTGAGCATAAGGATTGCCCAGCAAGTTTAAATTCAATTATATAATGATATATCATGATTGAAATGATTTGAATAATTGGCTGGCTATAATTTAACAATATAATTGTGAACTAGCAGGAACAAATTTATGACTGAACAAGTATTATACATGAACAAATATATCTGAACCAACTGGTAATGAAGGTGATCAGCCTTTCATACCTGACTTATACATGCAATATGTATAGAGTACAATTATACATGGCAATCAACAATGATTAACCATAAGCTTATCCGAATGAAACACTCTTAGTAGAGTTAAGTTAATACAAACTTGCCTGAACCGTTGATTACCGCTACGCAATTTATATCGCCTTATCTGAAGACCTAATATTAATAATATAGATCTCCAATATTAGAATAATATCATCACAATATAATACTATTATATATATATATATATATATATATATATATATATACATAGAATAACCTAAACACATAACACATAATCCTATTAGTCTATAACACACTTAAGACTCGTTATCGACGTCAAACTATTTCAAATTCGACTTGAGTTCTAAGAAAGTTCTAATGTCCCGACGGCCTAATGGACAATTCTTCGAGTCTAAGTTCAATTAAACTCGATTTAACACTTAACAATTATCTCGAGATAATTTTCTAAATAGCATAAAATAATTTTCATAAGCTCGTAATAATTTTTAAATAATTATTATCATTTATCGCGTATTTTTAATCATTAATAACGCATTTAACTTAATTAAATACCACATAATTCTTTTATCATTAATATTTATTTAATATCAAAGATTAATGAAATACATGTCATAAAATTATAATATATTTATAATATATCAAAGTATTTTTAATACTTTAAAATCATATTTATATAATTTTTAAACATTAAATTCTTTATTCAATAATTGCTATTAATATTAAAATATTAATATTTTCATGGCAAAATACCAAAAGTTACAAGTTATAACTTAAAATATTTTTATAACACTTAAATCATTTTTATATGATTTTTAAATCATTAATTCAATTTTTCCATAATTTATTTAATACATTTATTAAATAAACTAATTATTATTAATATTGATTAATTAATGAAATTTATCACAAAATATCAAAAGTCACTAAACATAACTTTAAATATTTTCTTATACCATAATATTATTTTTCATGATTTTTCATTAATTAAAATTATTTTTAAATCATTTATTTAATATTATAATTAAATAAATTAAATACCATTTAAATTTTAAAAATATTAAATATTTATGAAATATATTTAAAATAATTAAAACTATTTTTCAAAATTTAAAATAATTTTCGTAATTTATTTAGTATTTTAATAATTAAAATCTATTTATTTCAATTTATTTAATAATTTTAGGAAATTAGAAATTAAAATTGTCATTAAAAGGGCCCTATAATGACGTAATCCGCCGCTATAGGTGTTCTTAACTTTGTTCTTGAGCATTTCCGTAAACTCATGTCGTAATAATCTGGATTACTACTTTTGAATTTGGGTTCTAATTATTTGATCCTTAGGTTTACGGCCGTGTTCTTTGCTTTTAATAATATAGTACTAATGTAATAAAACAACTAACAACTAAGTTCATAGCTAAAACATTTCACCAGTAAGAGATCTAAGCAACCAAATGTCATGTCAGAGCTGTTCTTCATTTCAGGGTTTTCCAGAAATGAAGAACAGTCTGTACTGCCTTCTTTGAATCTTCATAAGTTGGATTACATGCTTATTCAGTGTAATAAAAAGGGTTTATCTTGAAGACCACATGGCAGGGTATAATAAAATGTCATCAGATCGGACTAACAATAACATGAAATGAAGATTTGATCCAGCCAAACTACATGTCAGGGACTTGTTCTTGAAGATTCTGGGTTTTCCAAAATCTTCATCAAAGCAGATCGGTCAAGCTAGTTTGACCAAGATTAAAAACAATTTTGTTAGGGACTTGAGTGAAATAAAGGCTTAAGCGTGTAGTCTTCATGTCATAATTCAACTGTAAAAGAACAACCGGACCAAATACATTACCAGAAGCAAGATCCAAGGCATTGAACATCTTGTCAGAAGAATTCTGGAAATCTGGGCTGCCCAGATTTCAGTTTTCGTGAGTGGTCAACGATGTTTGACCGCTTGTAACTTTTAATCTAGACTTGATCCGGACTTGATTCAAGTCTCGAGATCCAAGAGCTAACAACAAAGAAACGGACTCTACAACATTAAACACACCTAAACATTAACAGATAAAGATCTATAATGTCCGATATACGGATGTCGACGATTTTTTTCAAACTTTTTCAGATTTTAGAAAACATTAAATTCGTGCATCTAGATGTTATAGATCCATGATCTATCAACCCAGATCACTTATAGACACCCTAATACACAACTTTCAACAACAACTTACAACATTTAACAACAAATCTAAGAATTTTAAAATTAGGGTTCTTATACCTTTGAGCTTGATTTCTTTGAATCGATTCTTTGAATCTGTTCGTAAGTCGAGATATGATATTATCTTAACTTATTTCTCCTTTTCTCTTTCAAATTTTGAAATCTTAGAGAGAGAAAGCTTTGGCTCAAATGAAAAATAAAGTAGCATTTCTCTCTCTTTAATCTATAAAAATGTTGACATGTTGCTTGTGATCTGATCATTTTCTATTTGGTCATTTGGATTTTGTCACATGGCTAGGTCTAGGGTTGGTGAGCAACTCACCTTAGGGAAACATTTACAAGCAACCATCAATTATTTAACAAAGGGCATAATAGTCATTTTCCATTTTATTTTAATGGCATTTTGGACATTTTACCAAACCCTTAGGGTTTAGGGTTTGGTTAGGGTTTAGAGTTTGGAAAAATTAGGGTTTAGGGTTTGGGCCAATTTAGGGTTTGCAAATTATTTTCTAAAATTTCCAATTTAAGTTTTCAAAAATAGAAAATTAATATTTTTAAATTATAATTAGAATTTTCTAATTATATTAAAATTTCTTAATAATACTTTAAATCTCGCTAATTAGGATTAGTATTTCCTAATTAAAATTGCTAATTTAGCAATTACGGTCAAAATCGCGGATTAGGGTTTATAACCCAAAAATTAGGGTTTCTAATAGAAAAATTAATTTTCTAAAATTAGAAATTAGATTTTGTAATTAGATTAGGGTTTTTTAATTACTTAACTTGAAAATTAGAATTAATATATCCTAATTAACATTAAAAGTATTAAATTAACAATTTTGTTTTCCCTAATTATATATTAGGGTTTCAAATCCGTAATTAGGGTTTCAAATTTGGAATTAGGGTTTTGTAAGCAATTTGTTAAGATTAACCGTAATTAATCTTATAATTATTTACACTTACGCCATTAAGTTCCCGATTTAGGGTTTCATGCACCGAATTAGGGTTTCGGGTTCCCGGAACTGAAATTAGGGTTTTCAGAACCGGTTTCTAGGGTTTCTTATTAATCGCTAGGGTTTTCTAACCGAACGTTAACGTTCTTAATATATACTTAGGGTTTGTTACATATATCGATTATCTGGTCAACCCTTGACCCTCAACCACATACTGTACACATATACACAAAACATATTCACGTATTCCTTAATCCTGAATAATTCACCTAAATCCTTCACAGAATTTTGAAATCCTCAAAATTCCATCTTAAAAATATCAAACGCATACACTAATTTTCTGTCTAGGTTCTAATTTTGAACCTTAAATCAATTAATAAAAATTTTAAAAATATTCAAAATTCTCGAGTTGTCACACGTAGAATGTGTGGATGTCGTTAGTATTCTGGCTATATTCTAGAATTAATTGTTTTGAATTACCAAGACGAAAATAAAGGTTTTCCGAGAACTTTTCATAAAAATATTATTCATCTGATTTCGCTCGGAGCTTAGGTTTGAAATTTCAAGAAACGCGTAATGATAGAATATGAAGATGTAATGGAATATCCAATAATATTTCAGTTAAGGTAAACTTAGTTTTCGCCTGCGGACTTAAAACCTAAGGGTTGGTAAAAGTGATTTTCGAAAGGGAAATGAAAGACGTATAATCATTACGGTTATTATATGTATGATATACGAGTATGGTATGAATAATAGTACGATGTATAATATTAATATCGTATGAATACTAAACAAAGTAAATACGTGAGTTATACGTGTAGGGTACGATTAGTTCTTATGGGATTTTGAGTTTAAGGACTTTTCATAATCCAATTAGACTTGGATTATGTCAAGCCCAATGAATTGTGCAAGTAAGCCCATGTTAAGGCCCAATGTTAAGTTAAGTCAAGCCCAATCCAAGAAACCGAACCGCGGATCAAACAGGCGGGTCACGGGATGGGTAAAACCCATGGGAAGTCCCATGGACATGTGGGCCGACCACTTGGCCACCAAGTAAAGTAATTACTTGGTGGCTAAGTTGTTGTGGAGGTGGGAATAGTAAGGAGGTGACCAAATGCCCAATATGTCCTCCATTTGAGTTTCCTATAAATAAGGAGCTTGGCTAGTTCATTTGGTAGTTTGCCAATATTAGCTAACATATATTGAGAGAGAGAAAGAGCTAGAAACAAGTAATCAAGCTACATATATTTCGTAAACGCTAGTCTTCGACCTTTTTCGATTTCTTTCTCGTAGAGAATCGTAGATTGGTGGAGCATATCTCTCGAGGAGGAATAAGGATGGATATTAATGATGAAAACATTGATAAGTCAAGATCAAATAGAAATCATAAGGGTTTACGTAAATTAAAATCGTGGAAATCGTTGAATGATAACATGGTTGTTGATGGACAAATTGAAAACCATCATAGCTAGGGTATGTGCATCTTGCTTGGTTAGGGTGTAGATGATGAATTGATGGAGTGTTCCATTTGATTTGTCTTATATAATACGAGTAACAAAGTTATGGGGAATTTTACGAAAATAGACGTTAAAAGTCGAAAACGTAAAAATCTCAAATTAGTAGTCAAAAGTTGTCGTGTGACTTGAAAACATTAATTTTCAATGTCAACACGTGAGATAGGGTATTTAAGAGTTGTGGACTCAAGAATCGTCGAATTCTGACTTAAAACGAAGTAAACGAGTATTGAACGAACGAACGCTCGATAATGAACTAAAAGTTGAATTCTGAGTTAACAGATTCAAAAATGTACAATTCTTGCATGAACACCTAGAGTATGTAATTTGTGAGCTGTGGGCTTTTGAATGAACCAATTCGGATGTAAAACGAATAAGTTATGAGGACGGGAAGTTCGTAGGAAAAACCAACTGTCAAAACTAATCGAGGAGCGAGGGTGGGTGGAAATAGCCAACCCAAGTTGTTAATGGGTCACAGCATGCAGCCAAGTCTGGATGAAAACTACTGAAGAGTGGTGCCACAACGCCACTATAGTGAAGGGATGTCGCGCAGTAGTGCCGACAGTGAGAAATGGTTAACCAAGTTAGGTTTATTATTCCAATAGAATGTAAACCAATAGTAAGACATGAATGCATTTAATGTACATGATAAAGCTAACTTTAAATTACTTATAAAGTGATAACATTAGAAGGTTAAGTATGGTTTAGCAATAATTAAATGAAGAACGCAAGAGTGTAAATAAGTAAACCGTGAATTGTGTTCAATGTTGGTACCTCACCAATGATGACCGAGTGTCGATTAATAACGTAAGAACGTTAACAAGCCGTAATGAAGTATAGTAAGTCAAATTGACTTTATTAATGAAATAAGTTCAAGTAAGACATAGAAGAGAAAAAAGTTAGTTAAGATAATAAAGTTAGTTGTTTGGTAGCTAATTACAGTGTGCTATGTGAATATATCATGTAGATCCTGTAAAGACTAAGAACTGTTGAATATTATATTCGAAGACGCTTGAAGGCAATTTTTCTTAACGTTTGTCTAACCTCCGTGTTAGTCAAGTTTTTTTATTCATGTTTTCAAAATGCATGAATTGTTTTAAAGAAAGAGTCGATGCCAGTTTTAACTTGGCTAGACTAATCTTGAAGAGTTGATTGAGTTGTTTACAAGTCTTTCAATATAGAACTGTTAACGCTATACTATGCCAATTATTTGGTACGAATTCAAAGGTATGTTTGTCTATGAACAAACAAATGTATTTTCATCGATTATTCGATGGTCATACGATGTTGCCAAAACTTAAACGTAAATATATTTAACGGATGAATGTTGATCAACATAGAGTACTATAGTCTGATCACCTAGAAGTGCTCGTAAGTAATGCCGGATGTACGACCTTAGTGCCGGAATGTCCCTTTCATGTATAAAAATGAAAAGAGTATGTTCATAGTCTTTTGACCGGTTCATAATTCCTATGCTATTATATATACTTTGGAATCATTGTTATGAAATGAGAAGTGCTAGTCAATGTTTCATAGTGCTTCATAGCTATTTGTTCAATTATGGGAGATAATCATATAATTCTCGATGTGGTATTTATATTATCCTTTGTTAGACTTGCTGAGCTAGTTATGCTCACTTCTTGCTTGAATTATATGATTGCAGCTAAGGCCGAACGAACTGAGAGTTCCAAGAGAGATAAAGGCAAAGCTAAGATGGATAGTTAATTATCCTGTAATAGACTAGTGTATTCGTATGTAATATACTTATGAGAAATGAAGAATGTATTCGGTTTCTGAACATGAGAAATGATTTATTACTATTGTAATAAGAATATAGTGAATACAATCATTTTTTTGTTATCTCAATGGAATGACTGTATAAGTTGTAGTACCGTGTAGCACCATCTATCAGGTTGGAAGATACCCGGATTTGGGGGCATCACACACAAAGCTTTATAATATAATATTCCATAATATCACTTAATTAAGCAATATTTATTCTGGATTAATTAATTAATTCTCATTCAAATCATGTTTTGCTAACTTAATCCATTCATGGACAAATTAATCACCAATTATGACTTTATTACACATATGAGCCCTTAATATACATGTCTTGAAATTCAAAATTCACACACTTATTCAGAACCTTCTGCACACCGGCATAGCTGCGCTGGGCATAAGCTTGAAAGTGGCGCAGCTGTGCCACCTCAAGTTTGGACTCAAACAAGTTCTGCTTTAGCAGAAATAGAATCTAAATTCCTAAATACTTTGCACATCCTTCTTAGGTGTTTACTTGTCTAAAATCAATCTCCTCTTTGATTTCACATCATCGATTACTACTTTCTTTAATAATTTAAATATCAAACTTCAAGTTTTAAAACTCTATTTTTCTTTAATAGTTTAACCAACTATAAAATCTCATTTACTGAATTTCTTTCCATCGATAACAAAAAATTCAAAATATATAACACCTATATATATTCTTATTAAAACCTGACACATCTTATAATAAGAATTTTATTTATTAAATTCTTATTTTAGTAGTTTTGAAAATTCAGGTTATCACATTCTATCCCCTTATAAGGATTTCATCCTCGGAATCACCGAAACCTCTCTACTAGGTCCCATTCTTAATATTACATATTTTATTAAATAACTTCATCTTTTCTCTTTTAAAATTTTATTCTTTTCTTGGAAATTTTATAGCTTATACAATTCATTCATTATTACACGTCATATTCTACCGCTTTCTTCTTTCTAAGGAATATCCTCCTTACCACATTCACCCTCCAAATGAATAAGAATCTTCCACAATCATTCAATAATTGGGAAGTAGTATGAATAACTCAGATTCCAAATTATGTTGAGGGGTCATATGACCGTGAACTCTTTTCTAGGTTTACTAGCGCTTCAACAAAATACTCGACATTATAAATGTGACGTCCCCAAATCTGGGTCCCAAGAACCTCGGACTTGGTACGTTACGATACATCATCATCATACATAGTATATCATCTAATGCGGAACAAATAAACATATATTGTTTATTTTTACATAATTCTATAACATTTTCCCAAGTTTATTAACCTTAACTGAATATAAACCTTCAAAATTACAAAGGTTTACAATAAGATAACTAAATAGTTATCCTTATAACAATCTATTACTATATTTTGCTTTTGTCTCTGTCATTCTTCAAGCCATCACCTTTATCTGAAATTTATTATCATGATATAGCAAGGGTGATCAAGTACTTTGCCCAGCAAGTTTAAATTCAATAAAGATATATCATGATTGAAAAGAATGAATAAGTTTTCAACAATTTAATAATTGTGAAGGAACATGAATCAAGATGTCAATAATTGAATGACTGAATCAATAATGTTTGAAGGTCAACAATGACCATGAACAATTTAAGTGAACCTTATGGTAATGAAGGTGATCCGCCTTTCATACCTGACAAACATATATAACATGCACTAAGTGCGAATGAATAATCAGCTTAGAACTGAATAATCATCAATAATCATTCACTAACATGCTTTGAAATATAACTCAAGTTTGAGTTAAGGAAACTTGCCTGCATTGTCGATTACCGCTACGCAATTTAATTTATTCTCTTTATTGAAAAGACCTATCAGGTATAAGATTGATCTTTCAATTAGCATATCATACATTATTTCATAATACTATCTAACACTTAATCACATAGTCAAATATTAGATAATCTTAACACCATATTCATTTACCTACTTATAATCTCATCATCTTATATTAACTTGTCTAGTCTTCACTCACAAAGTTAAGTATTAGACATTATACCTTAGTCTTAGTATTATCATTATACTTTGATAATATTTTCATCACTTATAACTTATACTTATAAGTTTTCCCTTTATATGTTATCTTAGTAAGCTAGATAACCTTTCAGTAAACTGAAATATCATTTCAGTAAACCGAATTACATTTCAGCATCCTGAAATTACTATTTCAGCATACCACAAAATATTTCAGCAGATTGAAACCATTTCAGTAATCCAAAATCCAATTCAGCACCCTGAATTATCATTTTAGTCTATTACAAACATAACACAGTTCATTGAATACAAAATTCAACAATTATATAGAAAAATAACATAAATCTCTTATTTTAATCTCCCGTCGAATATTATTAATTATGTAATAATATTTTACGCTAAGGTTATTAACCTTTTAATAACATTCCAGTCAAATACTACTAATAATATCTTAATCCAATATTATTAGCCATATAACAATAATTTAAGTCATTAATCACATTAATAAACAATTTAATTCAATTGTTTTCCTTTCCTTAATTAACTCATTAAACATTCTAAAATGCCATAAACATCACAACACTTCACACCCGACCCAAAACTTCATCAAAAATCCGCATAAGCCATGCTCAAGGGTCTTATTTCATAAATCGTATTTTTCATATTTTTTTTTCAACATCATATATTTAATTAAATCCATTTATCCATTTATCATCATTTAGATGAAAAATACCAAATCAGTTCCAAAACTATTTCTTTTCTGGGATTTGACATAATATAGTTCTATATTGAACATATATTTTCCCCGGAATTTTTAAAATAGATTTGTTATGTTTAAATAGTCCATAATAGTCAAATATTCTTTGATTTTTCATAAATCGAGATTAACTCCAAAAATTCTGAACTTTATACAGTATGTTCATGTTATACACATGTACTTCCAGTAAAAATTATGTAATTTTTGGACTTATACATAGAGAGTTATTCGGGTGGCTTCATAAAAATAGCCCTTCACCGTAAAATCCATAACTCTCAAACCGTATGGCCAAACATTCTTAAAATTTTACACAACCTGCATAACTTCTGATATTTACACTCCAAATGTTTTCGGAATTTTTAAAGCACAAAAAGTGGATGAAAATGCCCAAGCTTCTGACTGGTCCAAAACAGTCCTATTTTCTTTCCAAAAATCGGGACTGTTTTGGCTTCCACATCCACTACTCCATGAAAACTCAATATTTTTGAGTGCTACCACTTGGGTTAACTAGTAAACACATATATCTAGCACCAATCTTTGACGGATCGTAGAAAGGAGGTATAAATTTAAAACGGTGGATTTTCAAAGTAAATAGAAATTTGGGTTTCAAACTAGAAAAATTAATTTTTCTTTTCTTTTTGATTCAAACCAAATCAACACCCATCATGGCTAGTGTGACGCCCCCAAAATTAGGTATACATCACCCATCTTTGGTCGTCAGATACATGGTACAAAATTCAAATACAACTTACTAATACAACTGTCGTGTACAATACGACAAAACATAATTGTGATTTTGAATACAATTATTGTCTACTAGAGATTATACAAACTCAAAAGGAGTCCTCATTACAATTATTAACACATTATTTCACAGAATAGTGAGGACTATTAATGCTATCCTCTGGACTGTCACTCCGTTCCCCTACTAGTCCCTGCTATGTTTTCATTTCCTGAAGAGAACAGTGAAAGAAAGGGTGAGCTCAACTAGCCTAGTAAGAAATATTATGACTAAGATAATGCAGAATAAATTATCGTTAGCCTTCAAATGATGTTAAACCGATAAAATATAACAACATCAAGTTTAACTGCAGTGAAATAAGTAATCCATTAAAAGAGTTAAGTAGAGAATAAAATCTACTATCTTTTATGATTTAAAAGGTTTTTCATGACTTTTATCATTTGGGACTCGACTTAATAAATAATCTACATCATCGAATCACCCCGCACTACTACCAAGGATATTCTTTAGTATCACGACCACAAATTATCCATGCACTGACTCACTACCAAGGACATTCGTGTATTCATTAATGGTCATGATCATGCCAACAACCATCCATCAATGCACTACTGTCCAATGATAACTTTACCACATCATTTGTAATATTACGGTCATGATTACACCGAATAATCCCTGGTCATAATCATACCAAGTCCATCTATGCACTACAAGCCACAGATGACTTTCAACATAATATAAACATGAGGATGGTGACAATGATATAAGAATTCAATAAAACAAGTTCAAGAATTAATTTATCCAGGAACTAATAATGTCCAGATTGTCAACATGATACTGCTTTGTAGAGTAAAATTTAAGAATGTTCAGAAGAATATTTCCATGAAAAGATACTAGATAAATCGAAAATATCAAGGATATTCTACTAATTTCATGGAGTATAGAAGTCAAAAATTTAACCAACTGAGTATAATAAAGAATGGAATAACAAAAGAAATCACCACCATGTATGCGATTGCAGACATACAAAGTTATTCCAATGTAATAATAATAATAGAACCAAAGTCGTGCAAAATTTGCACCCAACAGGATGTTCCACTAGAATAATAATAAAGGCGGAACCAGTCCCAGATAAAAAACACATACATGATGTTCCAAATGTAATAATAATAAAGAGGCGGAACCAGTGTCCGTGTAAAAACACATGCATGTGCAGATGTTCCAATGTAATAATAATAAAGATTCGAACTATGTAAAACACATGCATGTGATGTTCCAATGTAATAAAGAAGAATGTCACCAAGTATATGGTAAATCACAGATACAAAGTTATTCCAATGTAACAATAAGCAATGGAATAACAACAGTTCTCTTCATGAATAAGAAAGAATAACACCCCTTACCGTAATAAAGAAGAACTGGATAACAAAATAATGAAGTAGCAAAATATTTTTCTTCTTTCTCTCAATTAGTTTCTCTCTCTAGAGTTCAGTGAATTCGTAAGAAATAATGAAGGAATGAGCTTCTATTTATAGAAGAATGGAATGAATACTAACCAACCCATGAACGGTCCTAATTGATTTACCTTAATCGGACGGTCTATATTTAAAGCAAAATCTTTTAAATAAAATATAGTATATATTAAATATTATATATATATATAAACTCACGGGCGCTTAACAATTGCCTACAATAATTTACTAAAGAAAAGTCCGACGCTTCCTTTTCTTTTCTTTTTCAACTTAATAATATAATAATCAATAAAATATAATATATATATATATATATATATATATATATATATATATAATAACACATGTTTAATTTTAACAAAAAACCAATACTTTCAACTTTTCATCAAGAATCATCTCACTTATTTGCACTTTGCAAGATATATATATATATATATATATATATATATATATATATATATATATATATATAATCATACACATGCAATTATCTAATTCATCCACCCATTTTACATAACTTCCCACCCGATAAAGCCAAATTCTTACTCCCCACACAAGACATCAACCCCACTAAAGGGCCTACACCTTATATAATATAAAATAATTTTCACCGATTATTTTAAAAATTGGTAAATGAGGGTCCATATAATAATCAAAATTTATACAAATACATCATAAAATCACCTTAATAATTTTAACAACATTTATCACCTTTATTATAATTCACAATATTAATCGACCTGTGTCGCTCCTTAGAAAGAGGGGCTTTCAATAAGGATTTCTCCCTATCATGCGCAATTAGGTGACCAAACTTCTCCTTAATGTAAATTCTAGACATCGTTAATATTGCAAATAATAATATTAATAACCCTGTCATCTCAATTATTGATTTAATAATATATAAAATATCAACAATAATTGAATCAAATAACGTGAGATACCATGCAACAATTACTATAGAAATAATTGAACAAAACTATATAAGTTACTTCTCACATAAGCATCAATAATCAATACCGTGTGCTACTATGCAACCACGCAGCATCTTTGCTTTGTTTTTTACTACTATGAGTAGTTCAACAAGATAATTGAGTAAAACTTTTCACCGTTATTTTCAATAAAATATTTTTGTCGTTTTCTTAATCCGACAATAATTCTGTTGTGGGGTCCACCAATGATTGTGCCATCGTACGAATATTTCCTGTTAAAACGAATATTCCCCTACCAATCGAATATTATATAACAACTTGCGTACTTTACAAAATTTATAAATACTACCCACAACTATAACATTATATCATAATATTCAAAAATGATAATTATAGAAAATTCATTTTTATTCAAAAAGTTGGGGTCTTACAGCTAGATCCATACTTGAATCCATACAAAAACATATAGATTATAGGGGTTTGAGCTTCAAAATCAAAAACCCCACCTTTCATCAAATTACAAGAATAAAGGAAATAAAGCTTAGGATTTATACCTTTCTTCTCCTTCTTCTTCTCCATCCATGGAGGATTTTCTCCTCCTTCTTTCTTCTTCTAGCTGCCGATCTCCTTCTCTCTCTCTCTCCCTCTCGATTTCCCGTTCCTTTCTTTCTTTCTTCTCACGTTCTTTTCCTTTTTACTTTTCTCTTTCTCTCTCTTTCTTATTCTCTTTCTTATCTCTTATCCTCCTATCTTTTTATCTTCTTATTTCTACTGAACATGTGGCCTCAATATCCACCCAATCTTATTTTATTTTATTACTTTATTAAATGCCCATCACAAATGAGCTAAGCTTTGAGTTTTTAATTAATCCGTTGGGCCATGTAATATATACCTAGTCCAATCATTTCTATTTTTTCCCCACCCTAAATATTTAATTAGGGTATCCATTCCAAATATATAGAATTTAAATCATCACTCTTGTATATTAAATTCTATAACCCAACTAAACTTATTTTAATTAAGTTATAAAATTAATAACTTGGGATAATAAAAATATATCTTTCAACTTAATATAATTTTAATATTATTATTCTCTCACAAGTGGGCTTAGTTTGAGCCCTTATTTAATTCCATTGAGCTAACATATTTACTTGTTTTATTTACTAACAACAACCAACTTGGGCTTTCAACCCTAATTAAATTGGGTCAATGTAATATTTGTCACATACATAATATATTGTGCTAGATTAAATAATTTAATCGCCTTTAGTCACTCTATCTACAAGTCACATGCTTAATTAATTAATTGGGCTTGTTTAAATAATATAACTTCATTAGTCCATTAAATTTAATTCTCTTGGACTCTATTTAAATTATTGGGTTATGCTATCATTAAAGCCTAATAATTTTAATTGTATTTTACCCTAATCATTTAATTAGGGTTTTTATTCCTCACACTAGAAATTAAATTCCTTACTTATGCCATTTTAATTTCATAACTCAATTAGACGTGGTTATAAAATTAATTATTTTGAGATATATAAAATAAATCTCTTAATATTAGTATATATATTTATATCTAATATTCTCCCATTTTATAACCTCTTAGGTTATTTAATTATCACACCTAATATATATATTAGGTTACATAACTTAAATTTTTAATTCACTTTTATATACAAAATAAATGTATTCACATTATATAATGTATATTTATTTAATCATATACATATAATTCACATAATCATAACATATTCACTTCTCACACTAATTTTGACTTTTCTCCATAAAAAGTCAACTGTTGACTTTGACCAAAAGTCAACCTTTACACATTTTGTGTTTACTGTCCATTCTGACTAAACTTGACGTTCCGGATGAAACCGAGCAAACCGTGCTTCAAAATTCTATCTCTAACTCAAATTTTGAGTTTTAAATTACTCCATTCATATTGCTAATTGTATTAACTAACGACTTTATACTTATTCAATTCACATCAAATTTTACAGGTATCATAATACCTTATTCTTGATATTCATTCAAGTACATATTAATTCATTTCTAGGGTTTTGGAATTTTGTAACCCATATTTTCTCTATTCTCATTCGAATAAAAAACCTTATAGGTTTTACTTGAAAATTTTAAATAAATCCTCATATTCTCTTCTAGGTTTTATTCTTTAACCTTTATTCTAATCATTCAAGATTTTATAAATTTTTGGGTTGTCACTGTAAACCCTTTCCACAGAATTTTTATCAATCACAAAGACTGAAAACACCCTCTATAAGTACTCTAGGTGATCAACCTATCGTACCGCTACGTTGCGCACAAACGTAATACATCATAACGACTATATATGTCACACTCGGAACCACTGTCTCTGAAAATATGTCCCCTTTATAGGGTTGTTCACCTCAGCCTTTCAACATCTGAACCGCACCAGAGCAATCTGGTTTGGCATAAATACTGAAGAATGCTTGAATTTCATAAATATTTTTCGATAGCCGTCTAGCCGAATCAAATATCTTAGACTTTTAACAACTCGGACATCAATCGAAATAATTTAGCCAACTTAATTGGCCTTCTTCATTATTTCAAAGAAAACCAAAATTTCTTTTATGACGTCATGATACCGTACAAGATCAGTAGTACGTTGAGGATTCCATCATTTTATAACTTTGTCATATTAAATCATATCATAGTGGGCTGGCGATCTTTCAATCACATCCAACACTAGGATCGATTGCATTGATGACTCCATCGTTTACCATCTTCCACACCATATTAAATGATGCACATGATCAAAAATACATTTTGAAAATTTCCAATCATTTTTTACTTAGCCGAAATAAATAGCATAGACATGTGAATAAACAATATTATTTTTTAAAACTCATTGGTTTAATCATCGGATCCAATGTTTTTCAAAAAAAAATGAAGTGCAAATATTAGCATGAAGTCAATAAATTTTGAAAATCTAGCATAGCTAGATGATTTAGAAAATTTATATTTCTCCATCAACTTCAATCTTTACTCCATTGCCTCATTCTATCAATCTTCAACACCATAAATGCTCACTATACCAAATTTCTTAATTCATGATATATAACATATATATTCCCAATATAGTTCATCGAACTTACCATAATAATATGAGTTTAGGAGCTTGTCCTAGAAATACGTAGTCCAAGAATCAATCAGGGACTATCCATACGCTTAGGAGCTCAAAAACATGAATACGACTATGAGTCACAAACATACCATATGCATGAGTTTTAAGAACTCGCGCATAATCTTCATATTCTCTAACTTAATCTTAATAGTCTCTAACTATCAAATATAAATATAAGAAAAGAATCACATTTCCGCCATATTTACATTGATAGCGCGACCCTGATATTTATTAGTGTAATAAAGTGAGTGCAAGCACAAACCTCTGTCCATACAAAGGTCTGTACAACTCAGTCATCACCTGAATTCTCAATTGAAATTTCCAACCTAACTCTATCTTGTTCTTTACTCAATATGAATTTTTCGTATCTCATCATTTACAACTCCTCATGAGTTTATCTCGTACCATTTCATAGTACTTTTCTCTTTATAGCATCAAGCTATAACTACTCAGTCATTATAGACCATATATCATTTCATAACTTAATCTGATCACATGGTGATCCTATTCTACCATCGGTTTACCTTATGATTCTTCCTATTTTCGATCGTATTAATATTTTATGACTTTTTTCCTTTCTTTTTAATCGCAATCTTTTGATTATTCAACTCATGTGTTCCCTAATCCTCTGGCTCTTCAGGTTCTTTTTTCAACCTATCATATTATCTTAACTTATTTCACATGAATTTCCTAAATTCATCTATTATCAACTAAACTCTGTTTGAGTTTATTCCCTTTATGTTTAACATATTCATCGTATAGACATCGTCTATTTGATAACATTTTTCATCTTTATTACTGATAAATGGATTTTATATCCGCAAATCGATGTCCATTTTAAGCATAATCGTTGTTAATTCTTTGCGTTCATGTTCATTCTTACTTATTTCTTGTTATTACGTGTGTAGGGTGGTTGGTGTGGCGAATGATAAGAAAATGGGGCATTTGGAGAATAATTGGAACAAGTAAAGAAATTGGCCAAAGTCAGTTAATAGAAGGGTAGCACTTTCATCAAGTGCCTCATTTAGTCAGTACACCACCAAGTGGGTCCCGAATTCTGGGCACTCCTGGCCTGAGTCGAACTCTGCTGGGACTTGGGAATTAGACTTTGCATGGAACATGGACTCTAATATACATGGGATTTCGGCCAAGACTTCATGTTGGATATATATGGCTCAACAAACAACGAATTAATGAGGATGCAAAGCAACACGAAGATTAATCACAGATTTTCATAGCGAGCAACGGAGTGGAGATTTTGAAGAACGATCATATTGATTGCGGATTGAGACTAAAGTGAAGGGTGTTCTGTGTTATTCTTCTACTTTAGTTTGTTTCTGTAATTGAGAAGATGATATCTTTGATATATTAAGTTTTTATTTCATTTATTATGAACTAATTACTTTTTAGGCTTAAGATGAAGCTTTAAGTGGAACGATGGTTATGTAATCTTTGATTTCAGTTTAATAAGCTATTATTCATTTTATCTATATTAATTTGATCATGAATTTATGAATTGCCTGATCAACGATTCTTTGTGGACTTGTATGAACTCGAGAGATGAAATATGGGTCTAGACTTAGTTAATATAGCATGTGTTCTTAATTTATGCGAATGAATAGAATCTTGATGAATGTTAGGGTAGAGATATGCTTGACATCGCATGTAATCAGATAAAGAACTTGAACTTGAACTTTCTTTAATTGTAATTTACATAGAGATATAGTGAGTTAGTTAATTAAGGTGTTTAAAGTAATTCTATCTTAATTGTGGATTTGGGTTAATAAGGTATTAGTGCATCGAGAGGTGGCTATTTCTACATACGTGTTCTTGATTAATAAACTAGGATAGTGAATTAAAATGGAGTAAAGGTGTAATAATCTGAGTGATGCTTAGAGTGAAGTCGAAAGCCTAATTCTCCACTTTTTGTTTGAAAATTCAGTTTTTAGCGTTTATTGATTGTGTGGTGATTTTAATAGTTTTAATACTGTTAGATACAAACTGGAAATTGATTAGTTTAATAAAATTAGGATTAATAGGAAATTGGTAATTGTGAGGTTTAAATTCTTATTAAGTCTATGAGGGAACGATACTTTACTTACTATTATATTACTTATTGACCACGTATACTTGCGTGCTATGTGTAACTAGATTTTACCCAATAAGTTTTTGGTGCCATTGCCGCGGACTTTAGTATAGTTTTTATTATTTTGCAATATCAATTTAATTAGTCCAGTTTTACTTCAACACTTTTTGTTTTTGTTTAGTTCTTCTTATTTCAGGTTTTTGACGTTGGTTTATGCAAACTCGATCCAAAAATCCAGACTTGCTTCCTTTTGAAGACGACACTGAGAGAAGGTTTCAGAGGTTAAGTAAGTGGATCAAGGAAATAAGGGACGAATTCGAAAACTCTGATAAAGAAGAAGCAATGGCTGCCGAAGACCAGAAAGCGTTGAGGAACTTTGCAACACCTAAGGTGACTGAGCTGCAAGCGAGTATCACCAAGCCTGCTATAGCTGCGAATACCTTCGAGATTAAGCCTGGGACTATTCAGATGATACAGAACTTGGTTCAGTTTGGGGGGATCGGAAATAGACGATCCTAATGAGCATTTGATCAGTTTTCTGGAAATCTGCGACACTTTCAAGTACAATGGGGTGTTAAATGAGGCAGTTAGACTTCGCTTGTTCCCATTCACTCTACGGGACAAGGCGAAGAGTTGGTTACACTATCTACCAGTGAGTTCGATAACGACATGGGATGACCTGGCTCAGAAATTTCTATCAAAATTCTTCCCACCAGCGTAGACTGCAAAAATGAGGAATGAGATTACCATATTTGATCAGCAACATGGGGAGTCATTGTATGAGGCATGGGAGAGATACAAAGAATTGATCAGAAAATGCCCACATTACAGGTTGCCTAAGTGGTTGCAGATTAATACATTTTACAATAGACTACATGGGAATCTCAAGACCAGTATCGATGCAGCGTCGGGGGGAACTTTTATGCCAAAGACCTATAAGGAGGCATATCAGTTGATAGAGACGATGGCTGCTAACAACTACCAGTGGCCCACGGCAAGAATGACACAACCTACAGTCACTGGAGTGTTAGAGGTAGATGGAGTGATGGCAATAACAACACAGATTTTAGCACTCTCTAAGAAGTTCAACGTTTGGTCAGGGGGACAAACAACAAGTTGAAATTATTTATGAGTTGTGCGCGGGTGAACATTCGATAGATCAATGCGTAATCAACCCAGAGTCAGTATAATTCATGAGTAACTACAACAGAATTCCTCAGAATACATATCAGAATGAATATAATCAGGGGAATAAGAATCATCCAAATTTATCGTGGAATAATAATCAGAATCAATAAGCTCCATGACCATCGTATCCCCCTGGATTTCAGAATCAACAACAACCAGTTCAACGTCAAGAGAGGAAATTAGATTTAGAGGAGTTGTTGTCAAAGTATATAACAAGTAATGAGGCAGCGATGAAAAACCAAGCAATGTCCATCAAAAATTTGAAAAATCAGATGGGACAAATTGCTTTAGCATTGAACAACATACCACAAGGGACTCTATCGAGTGACACCGAAATAAATCCAAAGGGAAAGCATGAAAAATGTCAGGCAATCACTTTGAGAAGTAGAAAACATCTAGTTGGGAAAAGTGCAAAAAATTCAGCTATATCGGATGGCAAAGTTGATGACAACATAGTGGTTGACGAAAAACAGGGTGAGGATACGCAAATTGAGAAAACAAAGTTAGATGACAGGCCAGTTGTATATCCTCCACCGCCATTTCAGCAGAGAGTCTAAAAGCAGAAATTAGATAAGCAGTATGCAAAATTTTTGGAAGTTTTTAAGAAACTTCATATTAACATCCCGTTCGCAGAAGCCCTAGAGAAACTACCAAGTTATTCGAAATTCATGAAAGGGATTTTGTCCAGGAAAAAGAAGTCAGAAGATTTCAAGACAGTGGCATTAACAGAGGAGTGTAGTGCAATTTTACAGCGAAAGTTGCCACCAAAGTTGAAAGATCCGGGGAGTTTCACCATTCCGTGCACGATCGGGAACTTGACATTTAATAAGTGTTTATGTGATTTGGGGGCGAGTGTGAACCTTATGCCATTATCAGTTTACACAGAAATGGGTTTGCCAGCTCCAAACTCGAGAGGTCACATACTCGTGAGGTTTGCCAGTTACAAACATCTCATTACAGTTGGCAGATAGGTCAGTCACATACTCGAGAGGCATTGTAGAGGACATATTGGTCAAGGTTGACAAGTTTATATTCCCTGCGGATTTCATCGTTCTTGATTTTGAGGAAGATAAAAACATCCCAATTATCCTAGGGAGACCATTTTTGGCTACGGGTATGACACTCATCGACGTACAAAAAGGTGAACTAACGATGAGGGTCCAAGATCAAGAAGTTAAGTGTAACGTTTTCAAAGCCGTGAAATTTCCTACGGATGAAGAAGAGTGTTTTCGGATGGATATCATTGATCAAATAATTAGCGAAGACATGGGAAAGAGTTTGGTTAACGATCCATTGCAAACAACTTTATTGGGAGATGAAGAATTAGATGATCTGGAATTTGTGGATTACTTGCATATGTTAGACTCCCTGCCATGTGTCAGCAGATTTAGAGCACCATTTAAACCATTGGACATGGAGGAAAGATCAATAATCAAAATGAAACCATCATTGGAGGAGCCACCGACTCTTGAACTTAAGCCATTACCTAAACACCTCAAGTATGCATATTTAGGCAATTCAAATTATTTACCTATTATTATTTCTGTTGCACTTAACGATTTACAGGAAGAAAAGTTGCTGAGGGTGCTTAGGGAACACAAATCGGCTATAGGATGGACAATTGCAGATATCAAAGGAATCATCCCATCCTTTTGCATGCATAAAATTCTGATAGAAGACGATGCAAAACCGACTGTAGAGCAACAACGACGACTCAACCCAATCATGAAGGAAGTTGTAAAGGAAGAAATTCTGAAATTGTTGGATGTCGGTATCATCTACCAAATTTCTGACAGTAAGTGGGTTAGTCCAGTTCAGTGTGTGCCAAAAAAGGGTGGAATGACTATGGTACAAAATGATGACAATGAACTAATTTCGACAAGGACAGTGACTGGTTAGAGGGTTTGCATGGACTACAGGAAGTTGAATAAGGCGACCCGTAAATATCACTTTCCTTTGCCCTTTATCGATCAAATGTTGGACAGATTAGCGGGACATGCGTACTACTCCTGAAGATCAAGAGAAAACTACTTTCACGTGTCCATACGACACATTCTCATTCATGAGAATGTCGTTCAGTTTGTGTAATGCACCCGCTACCTTCCAACGGGGTATGATGGCAATCTTTTCAGATATGGTGGAGAAAAACATGGAAGTCTTCATGGACGACTTTTCGGTATATGGGGACAATTTTGATGCTTGCCTAGAGAATCTAGTAATGGTGTTACAAAGATGCAAAGAGACGAAACTTGTACTTAACTGGGAAAAATGCCACTTCATGGTTGAGGAAGGCATAATTTTGGGTCACAAGGTCTCGGTTCAAGGATTAGAGGTTGATAAGGCGAAGCTGGAAACAATTGAAAAACTTCCTCCACCAAGCTCAGTTAAGGAAATTCAAAGTTTCTTGGGACATGCTGGGTTTTACAGAGGATTTATAAAGGACTTCTCTAAAATTGCAAAACCTTTATGCAGTCTTTTAGAGAAGGATTCAGTTTTCAAGTTTGATGAAGAGTGTAAACTGGCATTCGAGTTGTTCAAGAAGATATTAACTACAGCTCATGTAATCGTCGCACCGGATTAGACCATGCCCTTTGAGTTAATGTGTGATGCAAGTGACTATACGGTTGGGGCTATTTTGGGTCAAGGCCGAGAGAAGGTATTTCACGCCATATATTATGCAAGTAAGACACTCACGGAGACTCAAATGAATTACACAACTACAGAAAAGGAATTTCTTGTAGTGGTGTATGTGTTCGACAAATTCCGTGCGTACTTGATCGGGACAAAGGTAGTAGTTTATACAGATCACTCGACCATTCGATACTTAATTTCGAAAAAAGATGCTAAACCATGCCTTATCCGATGGATTCTCCTTTTATAAGAGTTTGATTTAGAAATAAAGGAGATCCAAGTCCCCGATCATTTCTCTAGACTGGAAAATTAGGGTAAATAGGAAGAGGACAAGTGTGTAATCAACGAGTCATTCCTAGATGAGCAACTATTTGGGTTAAATGTAGAATTTCCATGGTACCCAGACTTCGCGAATTATCTAGTGAGCAACATGCTTCCCCTTGACCTTACATGACAACAGAAAAAGAAGTTTCTCCAAGACGTCAAGTGGTATATGTGGGATGAGCCTTATTTATTCAAACAGTGCGCCGACAAGATGATTAGAAGGTGTATCCCCTACAGTGAAGTGCATAACATACTGCAGGAATGCCACTCATTGGCATATGGGGGACACTATGGTAGCCAGAGAACAGTGGAAAAGGTGCTTCAAGCCAAGTTTTATTGGCCGACATTATTTAAAGACGCCCCACCAATTTGTGAAAACTTGTGATAGATGTCAACGTGTGGGAAACATATCAAAACAGAATGAGATGCCACTACAAATAATTTTAGAAGTTGAGATTTTTTTTGTATGGGGCATAGATTTCATGGGGCCATTTCCTTCCTCATTTACCAATCAATACATATTGCTTGCGATAGATTACGTGTCAAAGTGGGTTGAAGCTGTAGCACTCCCGACTAACGATGCCAAAGTGGTTCTCAAATTCTTGTAGAAAAATATTTTTACGAGGTTTGGCACGCCGAGAACTATTATAAGTGACAAAGGTAGTCACTTTTGCAACAAATAATTACAGCTCTCTTGGCAAAGTATGGGGTCAACCACAAGGTCGCTACAACATATCATCCCCAAATCAGTGGGCAAGCTGAGGTTTCGAACAGGGAAGTGAAAAGAATCTTGCAAAAAGTGGTAAACCCAAATCGAAAGGAATGGTCCCTCAGGTTGGACTATGCACTATGGGCTTACCAGACTGTGTATAAAATACTGATTGGTATGTCACCATGCCAATTACTATACGAAAAAAGCATGTCACTTGCCTGTGGAGTTAAAGCACAAGGCCTACTGGGCTATTCAGAAATTGAACTTTGATCAAGCAACTGTGGGGGAAAAGTGTTTACTTCAGTTAAATGAGATCGATGAATTCGGTCTTCAAGCTTACGAGAACTTTAAACTATACAAAGAAAAGGTCAAGAAATGGCACAATAAGAAAATCATGCACTGGACGTTCGAGCCTGGGCAATCAGTACTGCTGTTCAACTCACGATTGAGGTTGTTCCCAGGAAAACTTAAGTCAAGCTGGTCGGGACCATTCACCATCAAAACAGTTTTCCCACATGGCGCCGTTGAACTATACAGTCAAAATCCATTGGAAACGTTCAAGGTCAACGGTCAACGGTCAATGGTTGAAGCACTATTGGGGTGGCGAGTCCAATTAGGACGTCATCGCAATCACTCTATCCGACATACCATAAACAGGGGGTAGTCTGGCTGAACGACTTAAAATCAAGCGCTAATTGGGAGGCAACCCAATTGTACTTTTGTTTTTGTTTTTCTTTCTTTTTCTTTCATATTTTTTTATTATAACTGTCAAAATATAGTATAGCATAATCAGTAAATTACAATGAGTTTATTAACTAGTTCTTATAATGTATGAGTCTTGTTAATCTATCACATATGTTTAAATTGATCAACAATCTACTCACCTATGTGTTTTATGGTTTGTAGGATGTTTAAATATTGAGTAATTGGAGTAACATGTAATAAAATAAGAGAACAACAGTTTGCAGGGTGATATCTGAAGTCACACATCCGAAGTCAGGGGGCTAGCCCGTTGGGGCGGGCCTTTTAGGCCTTGTACCCCCCGCCGGGGCTGGGGTCTTGGATTTTAAGGAACGGGATTTGGCAGTTACACACGGCCTTCTCCTTCTCCAATTCAAATACAACTTCCCCACTACTTCATCCCATTACTTCTCTTTCCCCTTCCAATACAACCTCAACTTATATCCATCTTACATTCCTTACACACGTTCTTGCAACTTTAACTCCATCACCCTCCTCCATTACAAATCCATTAACCCATTACCTCCATCACTCACTCTTATTCACCATCTCTATATAAACACAACCCCACAACCCAAGTTTGGCACCTACACTGAATTTGAAATCAGAAAGCCACGAATTAGGGTTCCTATTGGGAGAATTCAACTTGCGCCTAATAAGCGAGTGTATAATACTACAAATTCTTCATCTTCTCCTTCTATATTTTCCACAAAAATCGTCAAGTTTGGGGGAAGAAACCTCTGTGCACACCAAGTGTTTGACAATTTGTGTGAACCAAGTTTGGGGATAGAGTAGGTGTGTTCAGACATCTGGAATTCAATGGCATCTCAACCTACATCCAAACGACAACGCGGAGAGAGTTCAAATCCAACACTACCATCACAAACCTTCGACCGACCTGTACGACTACATGGTCACAAAGGCTCTTACACCGGAGCGGGGGTTGGCACCGAATGCTCACGATGGGGAGATGATGCCACAAATTTATCAGAAAGGGTGGAAAAATTCACTGAGGAACCCGAACCCGTCGTTGTCAACATAGTCAAAGAGTTCTATGCGAACGCTGAGGACAAGGCACCTTTCAACGCTTTTGTGCGGGGTCGAATGGTCTCGTTCAGTGTCGATGCTATGAACACGTATTATCAGTTGCGGGTACCTAGACAGTGTCAATATGCTCACTTGAGGGATTTCGACCCTGACTTTGAGGAGGTTCTCAAAGAAATGACCAAGCCGAGAACAACGTGGATAAAGGGTCGAAAAGGAAGCACGGTGTTTCACAGTAAGGATCTCAGCCGATATGCTAAGATATGGTATGTGTAACATTCCAGAATTTTTAAATGTAATATTAAATATTTATTGATTCATATAAATATTTAATGGATTTGATTATCGTTGAATAAATATTTGTTCAATTGATTTAATTTTGTTTAGCTAATTATTTATTAAATAAATAATTGATGAATTAAGGAAATGATTATTATATTTATATTTCAATTTAAATGATTAATTATTTGTATTGTATTATGTGATTAAAGGATTTATTTAATTAATTGTGATTTGCATTAAATAAAAAAAATATGAAAGCTTGATTAAATATAGTGTGACAAATAACTATATTATAAGGAGTTATTAAAATAAATTAAAGTAGTTTAATTTAGTTTTTAACAAACAAGGCTTAATATATTAATTCTTTAGTATTTAAAGGGTTTTTGCCAAACAAGCCTTGGCTTTTGGAATTTCTAGATTTTTAAATTAAATTAAATAAATAAATAAAATAATAAATATAATATATTTATATTATATACGTTTATGTTGGTAGTCGATATATTTAATATATGTATTAAGGCCATATCAGTTTTTCATTTTTGTTATTATTATCATCGCTATCAAAGCTTCATTCTAACTTTGCTAGTCTAGAGGCAATAGAGAGAACTGAGAGTTGAGAGAAATTGAGAGAAAGATTAGGATTTTCAACAATTCCAGTGATCGTAGCAAGAATTACAAACTACTTGAAGGTATGTTCACAACCTTATATATGGGTATATACACATGTATATGTATTTCATGGCAAGAAGTTTTCTCATGTTCTGTAAATTTCATCTCTTCAAATTATTAATAGATAATTGGTTACTTGTGATTATATGAGTATATAGTAATTAGAGATTATGTTTAAACAACAATTGCATGCTAAAATTCGTTGACAGTAGAACAAAATAATCGACAGTGTATGTTTGTATGTATAGTTCATATGGCTTAGGTAAGTACCAATTTTGAGGGTCAAATTGCATGCTAAAATGTTAATTGAGTTTTGTTTATGCTAGTTTATTGAAATACGAGCATAACGTAATTGGAAAGGAGTGATTTGGCCAAATAATGAATTCACAGTGATGATTTTTGGGATGAATATCAAAAATTGGAGTTTTATGTGAAAAACATGAAAATTGAGAAACTAAAATAGTGTTAGTAGGTATTAAATTGTGTTAAGTGATTGTATATGTTAGCAATCATGTAACGACCCCAAAATTTATACAATTCAATTATTGACTTCGGTCGTTAATAAAACTTCTAACTTCTGATTTTACATCATTATTCGATGTTAAACTTAATAAAATGCGGAATAATTTAAAATTTTCTAACTTCTTACTTCAATTCCCTGAATCAAAACCTTTATCATCTACTTGTCTTCGAATCATATATAATCCATGATTCACTTTATCGAAGTTAATGTATATATATACTTACATAACAAATCGATATCCTTTATACATTGGCCAACTCAAACTTTAACTTTACAACTCAAAATAAAGTATACACCATAAAACATTGAGTACATCTCATGAATCTTAATCATGGTATAAAGAAATAACAACTTTAACTAAAATATTAATCTTCGTGTATTATTTCTAATCCACATCATTCAAGTAGCACATAGTGCTACCTTCAATCCTTAACTTGCAAAAATGGTTATTTGTAAGGTTGAGCTCAACAGCCCAGCAAAATCTAACAGTTTTCATGCATCACGTAGCACATAATAACATGCTCAACATATATCTCATAAACATTAGACAAACATAACATACATGTTACAGTTCATATAATCAAGTATAAAGATTGAGTTCCTTACTCAATCAGCATGCTTTACTCAATCAACGTAGTCATAAGTTGACTTTAACATTTCATACATTCAATTGATATATAACAGATCATGCTCTTTACAATAAAGATTTAAAACAGTTAATCACCAATTCACATAGGAAATAGGAACTAAAAGACTTGCCTTGATCGTTGTTTACCAATAAACGTTTAACAGCTTACAGTTATCTGCACTTCACGTGCCCTACCCAATTATATAATCATGCACATCAACTATTAGTCACATAGCAATGCATAGTAGTTGTAATGTAAACTTTACTCTACATCTCATAACCCTTCCTATTATATATACACAATGTTCAATTTTATTGTGTTAACTTTCAACTTATATCTCACTGTATTTCATATTCAAGGTTCATTCAAGTGTTTAAGTCTGGCTAGGAATACTTATTAGTTTTATATTAACCCTATTAAATATCTTATAATATTCATTTCATTTGATTTAAAACACTTTTTTTATTCATTAACACTTATCACGGCGTTTCGACATTTATTTGTCACACACTCTATTTGTCTCTTTTGTGTGTGCTTAGTATGCGTATTCAACTTACCTAATATATCATTTATTAATGTTAAGCATCATTATACTTCATAAAATTCATGTTTTATAACTTATAACAACATCTTTTATCGTCAAGAGCACTACACTGGCATACGTGCATGCCCGACGCCCTCCGATTGCTTCCGAAAACACAACAGTCCTAAGGATGACCATTTTGACCCTTGTTCCAGACCTCAAATTTACAAACTTAAAGAATAAAAGTTATAGGTCTATTCGTCCTCATTCCGGATCATCTTGAATCACCTCAATCGGAGTTCGTATGAAACAGTTATGCTTAATTTACTACAGTAGGTCAAAACAGTCTACCTAACATCGAAGAAATGCAGTGCAAATTTTGCCCCTAATTGGTTTTGGGGGCAGCGCAGCTGCGCCCTAGGAGGCAAAATGGCCCTTCAGGTTCTGCACTTCGTGATTTTATAGACCTCCTCTCCTTCCAATGATCATAATATGAGTTATACTCATCCAAATCAGTCCATTTTTCGATTCTATGGGTTCGTAACTCATAAAGCTACAACATACCAATTACCCATCAACTAACATAAAGATTAACTAACCCAAATATGGATTTACAAGTCACGTTCATACTAATTGTTCATGTTTGACAAATTTATCGAATTCATTCACTACGAATTCGTTTCTCAACCAAATTGGTTCGTTTAACTTTCGTTGTTGTTGTTTTTCAATGTACTAACAACATCTATTATTAAATTGCAGATTATAGCAAGTATTGATCAAGAAATTTCATACTTTCTAAGCCATAACATATAAATATAAACAATGTTTTTACAATTTCTTCCAACAATCCCAATTCTCACAAATTTGACAAACAAGTATCAATCATATATGATGGTTAACGGATTATACACACCCAATAATCTTTATAAACTAAATTTTTACTCAAATCATGCACCATAACCAATTAAAGAGAAAAAGCTTTTTATAAAACATAACTAAAAGCTAGGGCTATAATATTACCTTTTAATTTCTCCTTAAGATTAATTAGATGATGAGAATGACCTGATTATCCTTCCTCTCCCTTCTTTGATTCTCATAATAACCTCTTTTTCAATTTATCAGAGAATATGTCTCTCTCAAATTTCTTTGTAACTCTCTCTTCTTTCTTCTTCTTAGGCTTAGGCCAAACCCTTTTTCACGTAAACTAAAACAGACGCTAACATAAAAATAAAACTGACGTATAATATAATAAGGCTACTAAATACTTATTTGTTTTTTTTTATTTTAAACTTAAAAGCCATAAGGCCTTAATTGGCAAAACCTATTAAAATAATGGCTTAATCATTCCTTAAGCCTTGTTTGGAAAAACAAGATTAAAATTAAAATTTCAAAAGCTCTAAGGCTTTGTTTTGTAAAACTAAATTAAAACTCTTTTAATCTATTTTCATAAGTCATATTTATTGTCACACTTTATTTAAATAAATTCCCATACTCAAATTAAATTAAATCTAATAACAATTTATTAAATCCATTTACCACATAAACAAATACAATAAAATTATAATTTTCATTATAATTATAATTTTATTTAATAAATTAACACATCACTTTGATTACAAAAATCAAATTAAAATAACATTATAACAAACCATATAATCCTTAATAACTCTCTAATTTAGTTATTGAGTTAAATTAGAGTATTATCTCATAAATTTAATTCATCACTCTTTATCTTAATTAAGTTAATTTCTATAACTCACGAATTATTTACTTAGTAATAAATAATCCAACATATATCTATTAAACAATAAACACATCAATTAAAATATTTATTTAATTCAATAAATATTTGAAATTATAAATAAAATTCTGGATTGTTATATTCTTCCCACCTTATAAGGATTCCGTCCTCGGAATCACCAAAACCCTATCTTCCTCAGGTTTCTTACCAAATCTCTTCGTTGAATAACTTCAACACTTTACCTTAATATAGGTTTTATATTTCCTATCCCCAACATTCTTGATAATAAAATCTTGTAAGTTTTATTTCATAACTTTCACTTGAACTCAATTATATTTTGAGTATTATATATTCTTTAACTCATTCATTTCCTTTTCTAAGGATCGTTATCATAAACACTCGGGATATTACATTCACCCATTCTTCTAAGAATTTCGTCCTCGAAATTTTTATTTACTAATCTTCATTCATTCAATCTATAAAAATAGATTTTATGTTAATAATTTATTCATTCATTGGGTTCTAAAACCACTTCTTTCCACAAAGATCTTTCTACAATTATTAAATTTTTCTATTAAAAGTTTTATATTATTCTTTGATAACTAATCTCCTTCTCATTTAAAAATAAAATTCTTTTCTCACTTGTTCAATATATTCATCATTCAGTGTCGTATTCTATGACTCACTATTTTCTAACGAATATCATCCTTACCACATTCACCTTTTAGAATAGCAAGAATCTTCCACAATTGCTCAATAATTGGGAAGCGATATGAATAACAGGAATTTAAAAGATTCCAAATCATGCTGAGGGTCATAATACCACGAACTATGTCCACAGTTGCAAGTAATCTTTCAACTTCAACTTTAACAATTATAAGACTATAGGGACCCCCGTACTTAGGGTGTTAAGCCCTTCGTACGATGTATTATGCACAAACATTTAAACGCTTATGCGTATGTCCATAGTTATAAGTAATCTTTCAACTTAAACTTTTAATAAATATAAGACTATAGGACCCCGCACTTACTTAGGGTGATTGTTCTTCGCATACAATGTATTGTACACAAACATCTCAACGCCTCCGCGTAATCCCCTATAAAAGGGTTGTTCATCTCAGCTTTTCAACATCTGAATCCGCACCAAAATAATTTGGTTTGGCATAACTTTTCAAGAAACACTTGAATTTCATGAACATCTTTCAATATTTGTCTAGCTGAATCAAATAGCATAGACTTCTACAACAATTCGGACATCAATCGAATTATACATATACATATATATATATTCTCATATCTTAACGAAATCTCAAAATATTTTTTATGACGTCACGATATCCGCATTGTATTTATAAATTCATTGAGGATTCCGTCATTTGGTGATTTTATCATACTACACCATACCATAGTGGGCTGACGATCCTTAGATCACCTCCAACACTAAGTAATACTGCATTGATGACTCCATCAATTTTATCATCTCTGCACCAGGTTCCATGATACATTGATGATATAAAAATACATTTTGATATATTTCAAATCATTTTTGTCTAGCCGAAGCAATTAGCATAGACATACGAGTAACGATATTATTTTTAAAACTCATTGGTTTCATCATTTGATCCAATGTTTTTCAAGAAAATAGAAGTGTAAACATTAGCACGAAGACAATAAATTTCGAAAGTCTAGCATAGCAAGTAGATTTAGAATACCTATGCTTCCACCATCAACTCCACTTTCTATAATGATCCATTGCTTAATAGGTCTATCTATTCCTATCATCCTCAATACTCCATTTACATTTATCTATACCCAGTTCATCAAACTTACCACACGTTATTAGTTCAGGAACTTGCCACAATCATATGAGTTTAAGAACTTATCCTAGTCAGACCATAGGCGTCCATTCATTTGAGGGGTTCAAAAACATACCATATAATTATGAGTCACGAACCTACCATAAGTATGAGTTTTAAGAACTCAACTTAACCTTATAATATTCTCTAACTATACTCTACCTATCGTTATACACATGAGAAAAGAATCACATTTTCTCAATACAGCATATATCAAATAAGCGCGACACAAACATTCCAATGATTATCAATGTGATAAACTGAGTGCAAGCACAAAACCCCCGCCCATACAAAGATTTGTACAACTTAACCATCACAAGAGTCCTCAATTGAAACCCCACCTAACTCTATCTTGCTCTTAACTTGCTCTTTGCTCGATACGAATTCCTCGTATCACATCATCTATAACTCCTAATGAGTTATCTCGTACTATTTCATAGTACACCATCTTCATAGCATTAAGCTATAATCAATCAAACATTACAGACCATCTTTCTTTTCTAACTTCAACTGATCATGTCATGATCTTATTCTATAATCATCTCTCTTAAAATTCTTTTGTTAACTCGTGATCGTTTTGTTTTACGATCCCCTTTCTTTCCTTTCATTTACAAAATTATTCGTTATCTTGGCTATTGGAGTTAGGAAACTCCCATTTCTTATCTTTATATCTCTTCAAGATTCTTCTTTGAATCTTCTTATTTATATAAAAATTCTTCCTTTAAGAATTTCTAACTTCATTTACATTGCTCAACAGTCCATTCGAGTTCTACACTTTCATCACACGTATCCATTTCTATACTTGGTACACATCGAGTCTCTAACAATTTCAATATGGTACGCTGAGTGGTTTCCCACAATCAACCAACAAACTAGGTTCCGAGTTACTAGTTCGTATATACCTCCGCTCTATGAAGGAATCATTTAGCCCAGATACCATACATAAACTACTAAAGAGTACAATTGCACCATACTTAAATATAACTCTTTATTCTTAACTTCTTTATCATTCTCTTCTTATAGACATTGTCTATTTATTATCACCTTACATCCTTATTATTAGAGTTGGGTAACCCCACATTCATATTCCTTATAACTCTTGCGAGATTCTTCTTTGAATCATTTCACGCAAGTCTTAATCCCTTCTTTATACGTTTCTTACATTACTTCTTATTGCTCAAACTCTATCTGAGCTTATTCTTTCAATATCTTCACCTCTTTTCTCTAAGGTTATAGCCTAAGGTACTCCTACCTAAGGTTTATAACCTACAACTTTGATACCAACTGTAACGACCCCAAAATTTATACAATTCAATTATTGACTTCGGTCGTTAATAAAACTTCTAACTTCTGATTTTACATCATTATTCGATGTTAAACTTAATAAAATGCGGAATAATTTAAAATTTTCTAACTTCTTACTTCAATTCCCTGAATCAAAACCTTTATCATCTACTTGTCTTCGAATCATATATAATCCATGATTCACTTTATGAGTTAATGTATATATATATTTTACATAACAAATCGATAACCTTTATACATCGAGATAACTCAAACTTTAACTTTACAACTCAACATAAAGTATACACCATAAAACATTGAGTACATCTCATGAATCTTAATCATGGTATAAAGAAATAACAACTTTAACTAAAATATTAATCTTCGTGTATTATTTCTAATCCACATCATTCAAGTAGCACATAGTGTTACCTTCAATCCTTAACCTGCATAAATGGTTATTTGCAAGGTTGAGCTCGACAGCCTAGCAAAATCTAACAGTTTTCATAAATCACGTAGCACATAATAACATGCTCAACATATATCTCATAAACATTAGACAAACATAACATACATGTTATAGTTCATATAATCAAGTATAAAGATTGAGTTCCTTACTCAATCAGCATGCTTTACTCAATCAACGTAGTCATAAGTTGACTTTAACATTTCATACATTCAACATATATATAACAGATCATGTTCTTTGCAATAACGATTTAAAATAGTTAATCACCAATTCACATAGCAAATAGGAACTGAAAGACTTGCCTTGATAGTTGTTTACCAATAAACGTTTAACAACTTACAGTTATCTGCACTTCACGTGCCCTACACAATTATATAATCATGTACATCAACTATTAGTCGCATAACAATGCATAGTAGTTGTAATGTAAACTTTACTCTACATCTCATAACCCTTCCTATTATATATACACAATGTTCAATTTTATTGTGTTAACTTTCAACTTATATCTCACTATATTTCATATTCGAAGTTCATTCAAGTGTTTAAGTCTTGCTAGGAATACTTATTAGTTTTATATTAACCCTATTCAATATCTGATAATATTCATTTCATTTGATTTAAAACACTTTTTATGTTCATTAACACTTATCACGGCGTTTCGACATTTATTTGTCACACGCCCAATTTGTCTCTCTTGTGTGTGCTTAGTATGCGTATTCAACTTACCTAATATATCATTTATTAATGTTAAGCATCATTATACTTCATAAAATTCTTGTTTTATAACTTAGAACAACATCTTTTATAGTCAAGAGCACTACACTTGCATACGTGCATGCCCGACGCCCTCCGATTGCTTCCGAAAACAAAATAGTCCTAAGGATGACCATTTTGACCCCTGTTCCAGACCTCAAATTTACAAACTTAAAGAATAAAAGTTGTAGGTCTATTCGTTCTCGTTCCGGATCATCTTGAATCACGTCAATCGGAGTTCGTATGATACAGTTATGCCTAATTTACTACAGTAGGTCAAAACAGTCTACCCAACACTGAAGTACGGCGCAGCTACGCCCCAATTGGCCTTGGGGGCAGCGCAGCTACGCCCTAGGAGGCAAAATGGCCCTTCAGGTTCTGCACTTCGTGATTTTATAGACCTCCTCTCCTTCCGATGATCATAATATGAGTTATACTCATCCAAATCAGTCCATTTTCGATTCTATGGGTTCGTAACGCATAAAGCTACAACATACCAATTACCCATCAACTAACATAAATATTAACTAACCCAAATATGAATTTACAACTCACGTTCATACTAATTGTTCATGTTTGACAAATTTAGCGAATTCATTCACTACGAATTCGTTTCTCAACCAAATTGGTTCGTTTAACTTTTGTTGTTTTCGTTTTTCAACGTACTAACAACATCTATTATCAAATTACAGATTATAGCAAGTATTGATCATGAAATTTCATACTTTTTAAGCCATAACATATAAATATAAATAATGTTTTTACAATTTCTTCCAACAATTCCAATTCTCACGAATTTGACAAACAAGTATCAATCATATATGATGGTTAACGGATTATACACACCCAATATTCTTTATAAACCAATTTTTTACTCAAATCATGCACCATAACCAATTAAAGAGAAAAAGCTTTTATAAACATAACTAAAAGCTAGGGCTATAATATTACCTTTTAATTTCTCCTTAAGATTAATTAGATGATGAGAATGACCTGATTATCCTTCCTCTCCCTTCTTTGATTCTCATAATAACCTCTTTTTCAATTTATCAGAGAATATGTCTCTCTCAAACTTCTTTTATCTCTCTCTCTCTTCTTCTTCAGGCTTAGGCCAAAACCCTTTTCACGTAAACTAAAGCAAAGCGCTAACATAAAAATAAAACTGACGTATAATATAATAAGGCTACTAAATACTTATCTGTTTTTTTTATTTTAAACTTAAAAGCCATAAGGCCTTAATTGGCAAAACCTATTAAAATAATGACTTAATCATTCCTTAAGCCTTGTTTGGCAAAACAAGATTAAAATTAAAATTTTAAAAGCTCTAAGGCTTTGTTTTGTAAAACTAAATTAAAACTCTTTTAATCTATTTTCATAAGTCATATTTATTGTCAAACTTTATTTAAATAAATTCCATACTCAAATTAAATTAAATCTAATAACAATTTATTAAATCCATTTACCACATAAAAAATACAATAAAATTATAATTTTCATTATAATTATAATTTTATTTAATAAATTAACACATCACTTTGATTACAAAAATCAAATTAAAATAACATTATAACAAACTATATAATCCTTAATAACTCTCTAATTTAGTTATTGAGTTAAATTAGAGTATTATCTCATAAATTTAATTCATCACTCTTTATCTTAATTAAGTTATTTCTATAACTTAAGTTAATTTTAATAAATAATACAAATATCTACTAAACAATAAACACATCAATTAAAATATTTATTTAATTCAATAAATATTTGAAATTATAAATAAAATTACGGATTGTTACTAAATCATGTTTATGATAGTTGTATATTTATTTATTACGTTATTATCATTTGATGGGTTAAATTCGTGTTTTAATAAAATTCGAAACTCGTTTTGAAAAAACTGGTTCTATTTGCAAGATGTATAAATTTGTCGACATCGGGATTTTTAGATGTCCTTTCCGTTACTTGTTCTTTGGTGTTCTCATTTTAGGTGAGATTTTGTCGAAAAAAAAGTGAAAAAAGGTCCGACATGTATAATGTCGACGATGGACTGTTAAGAGTCACCAGTTAATTTTTAAATGGTTGTACCAACACAACCGAGAAAAGGTTTGCACAATTACCAAGTGATGTGACACTGCTAAACGGGTCGGTGAAATCGAGATTCATTAGGGTCCGGGGACTTGGTTATGCGGAGGGAAGGTGTTAGGCACCCCCCGACATCCGTGTTACCACGTTGATCGCCTCTTTTCAAGAAACTATTATCTGAATGAGTGTGTGTGTGGGTCAATGTGCTGTTATTTAGAAGTAGTGTGAGGCCTCATTCGCACCTATATACACAAGGTTTGAATTTATGTAAAAATTCAATTTTAAACAAGATATGGCAGTGATGTTTTATAAAAGAGGTTTTTCAAACCCTGATGCTTAATAGTAATTGTGACCTTTTACACTCCCATTTTATTAAGTGTTTGGCTGGATTGATTTTATTTTACAGATGCGAGGCATCCGTATGAAAATAATGTACAAAAATAATGCCGACTTCCTCGTGGGTATGGAAACCACCTGAGGAAATTCAGACACCGCAAAATAATTTACAAGCTGCTTACAACTGAAAATGTCCATCACGAGAACTGAATCTAGATCCAATAGGCTGAATCTGTGATCACATGATTCCTAGGTGCACAAGATACTGCAATTTGTATGAAAGCAGTAAGCAAATATATATATAAAAGTTGTAAATATATATATACAGACAGGATCACCAACCACGAAGCACCTCCACGGGGGATCAGAAAAGTAAATAAAGTCAGTAAAAGTTATCAACCGCCATGGAGGAAACTCTGTGGGGAACCAAACGTAAATGAAGTCAGAATATGGCCAACCGCCACGTAAGTAAACTCAAAGGGATTTAAATATAAATAAAGTCAGAAAAGCGATCAATCGCCAATAAGGAAACTCTTGGCGGGGCGAATATATATATATATATATATATATATATATATATATTGTTTTTTCGATTCCTAATATAATATATATATATATATATATATATATATATATATATACAAAAGCAATAAACGCACTGTATGTAAAATATGTGCTCATCGAACAAAGTTCAACAACAGCTTTATATATATATATATATATATATATATATATATATATATACACACAAAGCAGTAGTAAACGCACTGTATGTAAAATCTGTGCTCATCGAATGTAGTCCACCACAATTATATATATATATATATATATATATATATATATATATATATACAAAAGCAGAGTAAACGCATTAGGATGTAAAATCTAGGCTCATCGAATGTAGTTTAGACCACAGTAATATATATATATATATATATATATATATATATATATATATATAAAAGCGAGTAACGCCTGCATCAATTTTCTACCATCGAACAAAGTTCGACATACGTTAATATATATATATATATATAAGCTAAAACAAAACCACGGACCAAAGTTTGGGGCAAAACGCAAACACGACTCTCAACGTGAAGAAGGGTGTGTGCAAAGATGAAGAGAAAGACTCTAAAGTGTGTGAGAAGGCTTAAAGTTGACTGCCAAAGAAGACTTCTATATCTTTAGAGTGGGTAAACACTAACTTTTATAGGTATAAAAGGGCTATATATGAGCTCACAGGTGTTTAAAATGAGAAAGTACACTGCATGGGGTGAGTGCAGAGCAAATTGGGCAGGGCTTCCTCGCCGTTTTCTCTTGCAAAATGGCCACCCCAAGCCCTCTATTTATAGAGGGGAGAGCCACAGGTCTACCTGTGGCACCTAGTAGTAGGTGTACCTACGGCTGCCCTGGGTGCCCCGGGCAGTGTGGGTCCCGCCCGTGTCGGCACGCACATCTGCATAACGCGTATTTCGCTTTCGATCGTTCATAACTTTCAATCCGGAGTCCGATTGAAGCGTGCCATATCATTCCGGAAAGCTCTTTCCGAGAGCTACACAATTAAATAGGATTTTCCCTTTTTTGATTCTAGGAAGATGGGTCCATGACCGAAATGGCATTCCCGGGTTTTCGTTTGGTAGTTCGTTGAGGCGTTTTGCGTAGTTTGAACTAGAAAGTTAAGATATGGTTCTTATGGGACTTCTATTGAAGTACTTTGAGTTTAAATGAGTTTATTTGATGTGAGTTGAAGTTGAGTTGGCAAAATGACCATTTTGCCCTCCCGGTTATCTCCGGTTTTAAATACAGGTTGTCAGCAAAGATTTTTTTCGTGATTATCTCTGAGGTTGACTTGATGTTGATTTTGAATATCCTCAGGGTTATCATTGAGGTTGGCTTGACCTCCTGGGGCTACCTCCATACTTTGATCTTGATCCCCCGGGGCTATCTCCGGGGTTAAAACTGATTTTCCCGGGGTTATCTCCGGGGTTGGAAATTAATTTCCTGGGGTTATCACTGGGGTTGGAAACTGGATCTCCCGTGGCTATCTTCGGGGTTAAAATTGATGTTGTAGTTCTCCAGGGTTATCTCTAGAGTGTGAAAAAGATGCTTTTGTCCTCCTGCATAGTCAGTAACAGGAAAATGAAAATTTGAGTGTCTACAGATGCCCCTCTTTATCATGTTCATGCAATGCAATGGAATGGACATGATAAAGATTAGTAGACACTTGAAAATATGAAAAGGTATTTCTAACGATGCAAATTGCAATGTAATGAATGTTTATGATGAATGTCAAAATGTTTTCGCAAATCGCAGTTCGCAAATCGCACATCATATTTCGCACTTTGCACTTCGTTTTTCGCATTTGGCCAAATCGCATTTCACAACTCGCACATCACAATTCGTACATCGCATCGCAAATCGCATATCGCAAATCGCAAATCGCAATTCGGACATTGCATATCGCATCGCAAATCGCATATCACAAATCGCAATGTAATGAATGTTATGATGAATGTTAAAATGTTTTTGCAAATCGCTTTACCTTTACCGATCATTGCTGATGCCTATGCTGGTGTTGACTCCAATGGTTTGGCATTTAATCGCTGATGATTGTTTGATGAAGATAAGTGGAGATGTTTTCCATATCTCTGATGGGGATGACGTTCTAAAATCACCAGACCCTCCTGATGTATTCGCTGGTAGTTTTCAACGGTGCCTATCCTGCTGGTCGCCAAACTTTTTTGGTTCCCACTCGAACGATTGTATACGAAGCTTTCATCGCTGAACTGTCTTGATGTCGCACTGAATTAATGCCAATGATTTAGAATACCGGATCTTCTGATACCTTCGCTGAAGTAATACTCCAAGGTTTGCTTCGCCAGACTCTACCTTACCCTTTTTAGAGGTGATTTGGAGTTTCCTTTCGATGTTGGGTGCTTGCTTCCCATTTCCTTGAGCGTTTGATTCGCAAACCAGCTGAACTGATGACCTGAATGCCGCTGACATCCCTGGAGGGTGCAACTCATTCTTTCGCTGACCAGATTTAAACTTTGGTGTAGAGGTCTCAACTTGTGAGGACTTAACACATGTTGATGGTGTAGATTTCATTCGCTAGGCCTTTCGTCGTTGACCTTCTACTTCTGAGTTAAGAACGTTTTTGAGAAGTTTCCCCTTCTTTCATAGGGGCACGCTTATGTCGCTATGATTTCTTTCAGGAATTCACCCCCCTTCTTTTTGATGAGAAGCTTGATCTCGCCTTAAGCTCCTTCCATTTCTTGGAATTGGAAAAATGCCCCAGTCCTTTTGCATATTGATGCCGAGGGTTCATATGAGAAACTCTCTTTGTTGATGAAGTCACGAGTGAATAATATTTGAATCGCCTTTGAGATGATGATGGACCATGCTGATGGCGCCGACTGGTGCATTTTCCACTATAGGATGGTTGATAAATGTCCCAGTGTTGAGTTGTCGTTGCATCCGAGATTGCCCCAATCTTGTTGTAAGGGATCCAATATCCGGTTGTCGCCAATTTTGAAATTGCCCCATCCTTGCTTGTTGTCTGGGATAGTTTCTTTGACAGATAGGCTGATAAGATGCCGAGATCGTGAGAAGCTTTCACCTCTGTACCATAAGGTGGATTTGGGATTTGATGTTGATAGCTCTTTTCTGGTAGAGATGTTGCTCTATTTGAGAGAGATGATGCCCTAACTCATAGGGATCCCACTGTTGTTGAGACGGGATGACGCTATATCTGCCAGAGATATCGCATGTAGTTGGCGGTGGATCTGTTGGCTCGTATAGAAACAATTTTACCTCCTTCTTCTGAGAGGGAATCCATGTTAGACTTGATAGCCCGCATATACACTCATTTATAGATGGACTTGTATTTTCCTGCACAGACTAGCTTAGCCATCTTGTCATGTACAATACACATTGTATATATCAAACATCATTATATATGGTAGGGAAATATATGTTGATTCACTTCCCTTTTAGTTGTGCCTTGCTACTTGCTTGATATTCGCTTGTTTCTCCAGGACTTTGTGATATGGATGTATTCTGAACTCCTCCTTGATGGATGGACAGTGAGATGTCTCAGGATTTTCTGAATGGATCGTCGATCTGTATGTATTCCCTACCATATTTGGTGTCTTGGGACTTGTTTCTGTATGTGGCTATGGATAGGAGTGAGTTTGTTTTTGTTTTTTCTGTGGTGAGACCGGACCATATAACATGGCTGCCTACGTACTCCCATGTATTGGGGAGATCAGGTCGACGTAGTTCCCCCCAGGTATAGGGAGGATTGCAAATGAAAAGTTTAATCCCATTTACAGGATAAATTGAAGGTGTGAAAGGTTTAATCCCTGGTGGGATAACCGAAGTTATAGGAAATGAAGTGAAACCAGGCTGCTGGTTTGAAAAGTGTGTTTTTCCCTGAGGGGCAGATGGGTAAAAAGGAAAGGTTGTATGTAGTGAGGGTTAAACAACCTGAAATGACTGGTGATCTGATGATCCAAAACCAGGATGTTCGCTTGATGGTAACCTCAGACATAGTACCATTTCACGGTGTCCGAATTGATGAGTTGCAAAAATTCATCGCCGCCCACTTCCTGTAATCTGAGAGAGCCTCCTGTCAATATCTACTTGACAATAAACGGGCCTTCCCAGTTTGGGAAGAATTTTCCTTTAGACTGAGCTTGGTTGTCAACGATCTTTTTCAAAATCATGTCGTGTTGTTTGAACTGCCGTAGTGGGACTTTTCTATTGCAAGATCTTCTTTACAAGTAGAGGGCCGCTCATGGGTGGGCCACAAACTCCACCATGGATCTCATTCATGAGTTTCTGAGCTTGGTCTTGGTCCAAACATCTGAGGAGAGCTAGTCTTTCATCTCTTTTGTAGAGTGTATCTCCGCTCAGGTAGAATTTCACAGCAAGTCGATGGATTCACTTTTTCTTTGTCGGGCTCGCCTCAGCGGGTGTAGATCTATCTGGTGAGTGTTCATAGACATGCTGATATCAAGGATGCTGGATGGGAGGTAGCTCATTCAATGCTTCTCCAATGCAATTCACATAGGCTGGAGCCTTTTGTTGGGCAAATGTGAGGGTTGGCATGTCTTCCTTATTATGTATGTTGATCAAAGAGGCCCAGGTTTCTACCGCATCCGCAAAATCATTCCTATTTCGAGGAATGTGGAGGAAGGATTTTTCTTCAAACTCTGAAGCCATCTGTAGAACTCCTGGTTGATGGTAAGGCAAAGAATCAGAGAACCTGTTGAAGAGATTTTTTTTTCTTTTTTCTTTTTCTTTTAGATCGTGGAAAAGAGCCATATGGCTCACTGATAGGTAGCTCCGGCATTGATGAGGCCGAATGACAATCGTATGTAGCAAAAGGTTCCCCAAGGAGTGATTAATGCAGTTTTCTCACGATCCTTTTCAGCAACCATGATTTGATGGTACCCCACAAAGCAATCCGCAAAGGAGTATATGTCATATTGAGTCATATTGTCAATGAGTATGTAGATAAATGGGACGGGAAAGCTAATTTTAAGACAAGCTTTATTCAGATCACTGTAATCCACGCAGACTCGCACCTATCCTCCAGGTTTTGGCGAGGGGTCTATGTTGGATAGCCATTCAGAGTATGTTGACACCATGATGATGTTGGCTTGAAATTGTTTCACAATTGCTTCTTTAACTTTTAACCTCCACTCAGGTTTTAATCCCCTGAGCTTCTGCCTGACTTGAATCCCCCTTTGATGGGAAGGTGATGAATGACAATGTCCGTGGATAAACCGACCATGTCTTCGTGAGACCATGCAAACACATCCTGGAATAGGGTCATAGAGTAACCATGTCATTCCTTTGGTTTGGAGTGAGGTCCGTACTAATCTGGACTTGTTTGGGGTTTTCTAAGGTTCTGAGGTTTAACAGAGGTGGTTTGATCAAGATTTGGCTTGGATTTGTCTTCTCCCCATTCTTTGATCTCCTGCGGTATCTCATAATCCTCTTGTATTTCCATCAAGTCTGAGTCCAACTTCACATCAAAGTTATAGTCCTTGTGGAGAATAGGCACCTCATCAGCAAGTCTAGGCACATCTAACTTTAAAGTCTTGAACCAACATGTTTTCACTTAATATATGAAACTATTCAATCACACAAAGTGTTAGCATGTAATGACAAAAGTAATTGCTAATACTGTACAGAAAAAGTAAGCAGTTATTAGTTTTACCCGTTTTACCATTGTCGACCAATGCAAGGAGTGCTGCTCCAATTGTCGAGGGCAAAGTCCTGATGGACTGCAGTGATGGAGGGGTTGTCATCATCATCCTTCTCCCGAATGATGACCATTACGACTGGGCAATCATCGTCTGGGGTGTATCTGTTTGTATGTTCATCATGGACAATAACGCGTATGCCTGACATCATTCTGACAATGTCTTGTTTAATTCTTCGTTCCTCTTCTTCCACTCTGGGGTCTGGACCAAAGACTTCTTTCTCCTTTACCGGTATCGGCTTGGGAAATAACATAGCCATTACGCTGGCTGGCACCTTTACAGGAGGTTGTGCGGACTCGAGAGTCGTAGGTGGAGACAATCGCTGTGTGGCTGAAGGAATCTGTCCGTGCTTATGAGGATTCCTGCAACTGGTACTAGCAATATCCGGACCTTAGGTTCCTCCTTGTGCGGAGGACTCAGCATGTACGGGTATCTTCTGACCCAGAGTACACTGGTTTAATTCTTTGAGTAGAACAACCAAATCTATAATTTGTTTGCTTAATCCGTCGAATTCTTTGCGAGAAACTAGATTAAGTTCAGTCTGGTCGGATGATGACATGATTGATTGTAGGCCTGTTGCCTTTTTGGACTTTGAACGGGTAGTAGGTCCGATTGGTTCCCTGCGAAAGACTTGCATAGTTTAGTCTTTAGGGAATATGTCTAATAACATGCTATGTGATGTGTCCATTTTAGGAATTTTATCCTGCAAAATGGATGTCATTTATTTGTAGCATGTTTAAAATATATATACGATATACACATTTCTTCATATTTCTCATTACATGGAGATATATATAGAATGAAATTACAAGTAATTGTGGTTTACAAGTAATTTGAAATGAGAGCATGAAGAGACTTTCCTCCGCTTTGGGTTTATCGAGGGTGGCCTATCTTAGGTTACTCTCATGCTTTTTTTGGCATGAAGGTTCCCAAATCATCGCAATCTACTTGACGGGAAGTTAATCCGGTCTTTCAACTGGAGCGAATTTGGGTGGTGCCTTTCCTGAGCCTCGAAGAATTAGTCTTCTCACGAGTCCAGTAATCAAACACCGACAGGATAGCCTCCTGGTGGAGGGACCACACAACATACATTCACATACATCGCGTCTCACCGTGTGAAAATGATGACATGTGTGAAGCACTAATATCACAAGCAAATATGGTGTAAAGCACTAATATCACAAGAAGTTATGGTGCGAACCACTAATATCACAAGCAGTTATGGTGCGAAGCACTAGGTGCCATAAGGAAATGCATTCGTACACATTCATCAAATGTAAATGCAACATCCACACACAAACAGATAATAGTTTTTGAAAAGATTGTAAGAGCGGCATAAGTCCTCTTACTGGAGTCCCCAGCAGAGTCGCCACCTGTCGACGTCGGGATTTATAGATGTCCCTTTCCGTTACTTGTTCTTTGGTGTTCTCATTTTAGGTGAGATTATGCGAAAAAAACAAGTGAAAAAGGTCCGGCATGTATATATATCGACGATGGACTGTTAAGAGTCGCCATTGGTTTTTTTAAATGGTTGTACCAACACAATCGAGAAAAGGTTTGCACATTGACCCAATGATGTGACATCGCTAAACCGCGAATTGAGAAACCGAGATTCATTAGGGTCCGGGGACTTGGTTATGCGGAGGGAAGGTGTTAGGCACCCCCGGACATCCGTGTTACCACATTGACTGCCTCTTTTCAAGAAACTATTATCTGAATGTGTGTGTGTGTGAGGGTCAACGTGCTGTTATTTGGAAGTAATGTGAGGCCTCGTTCGCACCTATATACACAGGGTTTGAATTTATGTAAAAATTTAATTTTAAGCAAGATATGACAGTGATGTTTTATATAAGAGGTTTTTCAAACCCTGATGCTCAATAGTAATTATGACCTTTTACACTCCAATTTTATTAAGTGTTCGGCTGGATTGATTTTATTTTACAGATGCGAGGCATCTGTACGAAAATAATGTACAAAAATAATGCCGACTTCCTTGTGGGTATGGAAACCATCTGAGGAAATTCAGACACCGCAGAATAATTTACAAGCTGCTTATAGCTGAAAATGTCCATCACGGGAACCGAATCTAGATCCAATAGGCTGAATCTGTGATCACATGATTCCTAGGCACACAAGATACTGCAATTTGTATGAAAGCGAGAAGGTATATATATAAAAGTTGTAAAATATATATATGCATGTGATCACCAACCACGAAGCACCTCCATGGGGATCGAAAAGTAAATAAAGTGTAAAAGTTATCAACCGCCACGGAGGAAACTCCAAAGTGACAAAACGTAAATGAAGTCAGAATAATTGGCCAACCGCCACGTAAGTAAACTCAAAGTGGGAATGAAATGTAAATAAAGTCGTAAAAGCGATCAACCGCCATGAACAAAACTCTAGGAAGACGAATATATATATATATATATATATATATATATATACACACACACAAAAGCAATAAACGCATAGGATGTAAAATATGCTCGTTGAATGTAGTTCGACAACAATTATATATATATATATATATATATATATATATATATATATATATATATATTACAAAAGCGAGTAAACACAGGATGTAAAATATGTGCTCATCGAAGAGAGTTCACCACAATTCATATAAATATATATATATATATATATATATATATATATATATATATAAGCGATAAACGCTCTGCATCAAGTCTAGGCTCATCGAAAAAAGTTCTAGACACATAGTTAATATATATAAATAATATATATATATATATATATATATATATATATATTAAAGCAAATAATCGCTTCTGCATCAAGTTCAGGCTCAATCGAGGCATAACTCGATAATGTTAGTCAATATATATATATATATATATATATATATATAATATATCTATATCTGAGACTAAAATGAAACCACGGACCAAGCCCGGCAAAAGCAAGCAACACGACTCTCGGCGTCAACGTAGAAGGGTGTGTGCAGAGAGATGAAGAGAAAGACTCTAAAGTGTGTGAGAAGGCTTACAGTTGACTGCCAAAGAAGACTTCTATATCTTTAGAGTGGGTAAACACTAACTTTTATAGGTACAAAAGGGCTATATATGAGCTCACAGGTGTTTAAAAGGGGAAAATACACTGCATGGGGTGAGTGCAGAGCAAATTGTGCAGGGCTTCCTCGCCTTTTTCTCTTGAAAAATGGCCACCCCAAGCCCTCTATTTATAGAGGGGGGAGCCGTAGGTCTACCTGCGACACCTAGTAGCAGGTGTACCTATGGCTGCCCGGGGTGCCCCGGGCAGTGTGGGTCCCGCCGTGTCGAAGTACGTACATTCGGACAACGCGCTGTTCGCTCGGTCGTTCATAACTTTCAATCCGGGAGTCCGATTGAAGCGTGCCATATCATGCCGGAAAGCTCTTTCTGAGAGCTACACAATGACAAAGGATTTCCCCTTTTTTGATTCTAGGAAGATGGGTCCATGACATAAATGGCATTCCGGGTTTCCGTCAGGAAGTTCGTTGAGCCGTTTTGCGTAGTTTGCACTCGAAAGTTAAGATATGGTTCTTGTGGGACTTCTATTGAAGTATTTTGAGTTGACATGAGTTGATTTGATGTGAGTTGAAGTTAAGTTGGAAAAATGACCATTTTGCCCCTCCGGGGTTATCTCCGGTTTTTGCACAGTTGTAGCAGTATTTTCTCAAGATTATCTCTGAGGTTGACTTGATGTTGACTTTGACTATCCTCAGGGTTATCATTGAGGTTAGCTTGACCTCCTGGGGCTACCTCCAGGCTTTGATCTTGATCCCCTGGGGCTATCTCCGTGGTTGAAATTGATTTTCCCAAGGTTATCTCCGGGGTTGGAAACTATTTTCCCGGGGTTATCCCCGGGGTTGGAAACTCGATCTCTCGTGGCTATCTTCGGGGTTAAAATTGATGTTGTAGTTCTCCAGGGTTATCTCCGGAGTGTGAAAAAGACACTTTTGTCCTCCTGCATAGTCAGTAACAAGAAAACAAAATTTCGAGTGTCTATAGCCCTTAGGGCGCAGGTCTTGCATTGTTAAGCATGGCGCGTGAGCCTCCTGAAGATAAAACTCGCACTACTGTATGAAAGTGGCCATTTTCGCATTAATTGAAGTCTACTTATTTTGCAGACTTTGGTTGTTCGTTGTAGCTTAGCATAAGGTTATGGAATGTTAGAATCATGTAACAACAAGGTTAAATAGAGTCATGTTATGTGGATTATAATTTCAAAATTGTAAAAATGATTAGTAAATCAAGAACGCGTTGTGTGGTAATTTAGTATAAATAATGAAAGTTAGGCAAGTGTTGCGAAGTAAAACACTTAGAGTTTTTAAAATGTGAACGGTAATGAACATGTTATGATATGTTAGCATGTCTAATAGGTGTTGTGATTCTAAAATTATGTGTAGGTGATTGTGAGTTTAATTTTATAGCTTACGCTCAAGGCAAGTTTTCTAACTCTACACTTTCGTTGAGCTAGTTCATTTATTACATTGTGTAAGTTTCTAAGTCTACATTTTCGTTGAGTTAGTTCTATTATTATATTGATTGATTCTAACTTGTTTACAATTAAGCAAGTTTCTTAAGTTCTATTATTGTTAATGAGCGTAGTTTTTGAACTCTCGTCACTATTATTAAACTATTTTAATTCCTTGCATGAGATAATACATTGTTGGGCAAGTTTTTAGTTTCCAGCTTGCTATCAGTTAAATGTACGTTCAGGAATATCATTCTAATGTTACAAGACTCGAACCTTAGCTTATTTTACTGTTCAAGCAAAGGTTAACCATTTTATTCATTCTATTGAATACTTATGCTCTATAGTTATTTCAAGCATGAGTTAGATATGTAGAATCAGTTCATTTAAGATTCTCAAATGTTCTAAGTAATGTTGTTATTAAAAAACTGTTGTATTATCAAGTATTGTTGATTCAACTAGTTCCCTAGTTAATGATCATTAAAACTTCAATTACCCTTGAAAGTTTATCCAAATCAAACTTTCTTTGGTGCGGACTTGTACTCTAAATACTGAGATGAACAACCCTATGTTTAGGAGTTTACGCTTAGCGTTGAAATGGTTGTGCACAATACATTGCACGAAGGATTGATCCCCCTAAGTACGTGGAGTCCTTATAGTCATACGACTGTTAAAGTTAAAGTTGAAAGATTGCTTATAATTGTGGACATGGTTCATGGTCATTTGACCCTCAGTAGTATATTTAAGAATGTTAATAGAACAAATCATTCAGTTCTATTGAGCCTATGAATTAGCAAATGTTGAAATGATAATATAACATATCATTCAGTTCTATTGAGCCTATTATTTGGCAAATGACGTAAAGATATTTATTCTTATTTCAAGTGAGCTTTGTTTGCTCACTCTTGCATATTTATACATTTATTACAGCTATGGTTTAGAAGGTAGATAAACCTATAACTAGCAAAGAAAAGGGAAAGATGTATAAGTGATGAAGACATGTAATTTTGTTTTATCATTATGATAATAGACTTTTAATAATGATGTGATGTAATAATTTTATTTCCTCACTTGAATGATTGTATTAAAGGTTAGAGAACCTGGGAGATAATGTTTTCATTAAAGTAATCCTGTATGGGCAAGTTTTTATTATTCAATTTATTATGATTGGGTAGTTAGATATGAGTGTTTTTATTACATGAACACCAAATCTTGAGGTAATGAGGTACCGAGATTTGGGGGTGTCACAAGTTGGTATCAAAGTTTTAGGTTATGAACCTTAGGTGGGGTAAAAGCCTTAGGAAGTAACCTTTGAAAAGATAGTGGTGATTAACTCTTATCGAGTTTTAAGGAAGAAATAATAAAACAATTATGTGATTATGTGTTTATACTTCTGTGCTCGTGAGTGTCGAGTAGTAATGATTAATAATTGAAACTTAAAATTTGTTGTCAGGATGACTAATGTCAGATAATCCAGTCAGGCTGGGGAGGATAGACCTCAGATGCCTACAGAGGATGAGCCTCGCGACATTCATGTTATTTGGGAACAACTACTGCCACAGGACTCAGCCCCGTTGGTCACAGTGGTTGAAGATGAGGATGATGATGTGGAGACGGATGAGGAGGATCCCGTTGAGTTGCCTTAGGATGATGAGGATGACGAGGACGAAGATGAGGAGACTCCACTAACCTCGATAGCTGCTCGAATGTACGATGAAGTCTACGACCATAATGTGGAACTTCAGGATACAGTCGAGGAATTGCAAGAGATAGTAGCTGAACAACAGACTGTAATGACACAGAAAGATGATGAGATCCAGGATCGTGAGGAACAACTGACTAATGTCGAGGAGAAGCTAGAACAGACTGAAGGAGAGAAATAACAACTGATCGAGGAGGTCGCTGAATTAAAGAATAAGCTAAGGAAAGAAGCTACGAAGAGGGCAAGAGCCGAGGACGCATATGAGGAGATGTTTCAACGAGCCGGGATAGCAGTGAAAGACGCACAGGCAAAGAGAATGAAGATGGAAGAGATGAATAGAGTATTCAACACCGTGGTTAATTGAGCTCAAGATCGGGTCATGGGTTATCCGATTCTGTTCGAGACACTGCCACCATATGTGTTAGATCGCAGAACAATGTTTTGGATTATGGAGGAAGAACGTAGTAAGGCTAAGCAGTATCTTAGTAGAACATCATAGTTGTTATGCGATTAATAAATGTTAAATATATTGTAAATCCCAAGTGTTATGTAACCTATGGGATATGACGATGATGTTGTCCTGAAACTTTTGTAGTTCAGGAAAGTAATGTAAATAGCAGTCATGCTATTGTTTTATGTTTAAAGAGGTTATGAATAAATAAATATTATTTTTTTATTCAAAGTGTTATAAGATTATGTGGTTATTTCTTTTGTGGAGGCAAGATAAGTAGAAATTACTTAAAAGAGTTGAATAATAACCTAATGAGTGTATTTTTTTAAAACAGAAAATGCCTCCCAGACATCAACCACGATGACAGAGAACCAACGAAGGAACCAACAATAACGACAATGTTGATGCTAACCCGGTTCAACAATTAGTGACGTTACTAACAAGAGCGTTGCAGAATCAACCACAGAAACAAGGAACAACTTTTAAGGAGTTTAAGGAAGTTGGACCACCTGAATTTCGTGGGACCGTGAATCTAGTAGAGGCACAGACTTGGATTATGGAGATAGAAAAGGTGTTCGATGTTTCTAGGGTAGGAGATGACCAGAAGACTGCTTTTGCAACATTTATGTTGAAAGCAGAAGCTAGTTATTGGTGGCAGGCCAATAAAACTCGAGAAGGACCAGGGATGATGACCTGGGATAGGTTTAAGGAGATATTCTTCGAGACCTATTTTCCGAGAGTTCGAAGGGTCACTGGAAGTGCGTTCTAGAATCAAGCGAGGAACGATGACGTGATGTCAAGTATGCCGCTAAATTCAAGTCAGCACGGACGAACGCAAGGTGAAGAGGTTTGAACAGGATGAAGCCCGTCAGACAAAGAAGGTTTCTGTTCCATTGAAGACATTCACAAAGAAGTTGATGGAGAAAGCAATACTCGCTGAAGGTGGAGGTGAGGCAGTGATAAAGTTCAATCAGGAACAGATGAAGAAGAAGAATGAGGTGGAAATTAAGAATGGAGGTGGTAGTGGTGGAAACAACAACTTGAAGTTGAAGTGGAATGGAAATGTGAGTGCTGGAAACTAGCAGGGTAACCAGCAAAACAAGAAGTTTGAAGCATGTGCTACATGCGGGAAGTTTCACAAGGGTGCGTGCTTGATGGGGAAATGAGTATGCTTCAATTGTGGCCAGAAGGGTCACATCGCCCCAAATTGCACTCAACCTAAGAAGAACGTGTGCTTCATATGCGGATCCAATGATCACTTTTCTCGCGAATGCCCTAAGAAGAAGGATGGAGTGACAACCAGAAGCAATGGAGGTATAGCATCAAACAAACCCATAGCTAGAACCTTCAACATGACTGTACAAGATGCTGTGCAATCAAAAGATGTGGTGTCAGTTATTATCCCAATCAATGATATTGATGCTTATGTATTATTTGATTCGGGTGATACTTGCTCGTTTATCTCTGATGAATTTGCTAAGAGGTTAGAATTGCCTAGAGAAGAACTGAATTTCCCTTTGAACATAGAAATTGCGAATAAAGAGATAATCCATTTAGATTCATATATAAGAATTGTAGGGTGAACATTAAGGAGAATATCTTGATGGTAGATTTGATTCTGATTAGATTGGGAGAGTTTGATGTTATTTTGGGAATGGATTGGCTGTTCAAATATGGAGCGATAATTGATTGCCAAAAGAAGTGTGTAAACCTTATGACCCCGTCAAAAGTAGTATTTTATTGTAGCAAGTCGCCTAGACAAATGAAATGTCTGATGATTATGCTGGCCAAGAAATTGTTGAGTCAAGGTTGTGTGGGCTATTTAGCTTACATAGTCGATACTCAGAAGAATAATGTGAAACTAGAAGAGATACTAGTGGTGAGGGAATTTGAGGATGTGTTTCAAGAGGATTTGTCAGGACTTTCGCCTGACAGAGAGATTGAGTTCGTGATCGACTTAGTGCTGGGGACAGCACCGATATCAAAGGCCCCGTACAAAATGACTCTAGTAGAAATGAAGGAACTGATGGTACAGTTGCAAGAATTGTTAGACAAGAAGTATATTCAACCAAACGTATCACCGTGGAGAGCGCCAGTGTTATTCGTGAAGAAGAAGGATGGGTCAATGCGTCTTTGCATTGATTATAGAGAATTAAACAAAATCACTATTAAAAACAAATATCCATTGCCAAGAATAGATGACTTGTTTGATCAGTTGAAGGGTGATAAATACTTCTCAAAAATAGATTTGAGAAGTGGGTATCACCAGTTGAAAGTGAGGAAGGAGGATATACCACTAACAAAGATTCGTAACGCCAGATGGACATTACGAGTTTTTGGTGATGTATTTTGGTTTAACCAATGCACCTGCTGCATTCATGGATTTGATGAACAGGGTGTTTAAACCATTCTTGGACAAGTTTGTAGTGGTATTCATCGATGACATTCTGGTGTATTCCAAAACTCAAGAAGAACACGTGGAACACTTACATTTAACATTGGAAACACTAAGAAAGGAAAGTTGTACGCAAAATTCCCTAAGTGTGAATTTTGGCAAGATCGTGTGCAATTTCTTGGGCACATGATTGACAAAGATGGGATTTCAGTGTATCCATCAAAAGTGGAAGCTGTAATAAATTGGGAAAAACCAAGAACACCGTCGGAAGTGAGGAGTTTCTTGGGACTGGCCGGTTATTACAGATGATTTATTCAAGATTTTTCTAAGATAGCCACTCCATTAACAAATTTGACCAGAAAAATTGTGAAATTTGTTTGGACGGAGAAATGTGAAGAAATTTTCCAGGATTTGAAGAAGAAATTAAGCATGGCACATGTGTTGTCATTTCCAGATAGTACAAGTAACTTTATGGTGTATAGTGATGCCTCACATAAAGGGTTGAGATGTGTTCTTATGCAGAACGACAAAGTAATTACGTATGCATCAAGTCAACTGAAGGATTATGAGAAAGGTTATCCGACTTATGATTTGGAATTGGCTGCTGTAGTGTTTGCTCTCAAGATATGGAGAAACTATCTCTATGGAGAGAAATGTGAAATCTACACAGATCACACAGATCATAAAAGTCTGAAGTATATTTTCACACAGAAGGACCTGAATATGCGACAAAGAAGGTGGATGGAATTGATAAAGGATTACTATTGTGAGATCTTTTATCATCCGGGCAAAGAGAATGTGGTTGCAGATGCTTTGAGCAGGAAAGGTCGGGAGAAGTTGATGATGATAACTACTCAGGAGGAGCTTATATCAGCAATGGCAAAGCTAGAGTTGGAAATCAAATTTCCAAATGAATCCGATGAACGACTATTTTAGATAGATGCCAGTCCAACTTTGGTGGACAAAGTGAAGAACACTCAACTACAAGATAACGAATGCGAAACATTCAAAGAGAATGTGATTGACGGTAGTGATGTAAAATACAAGATCGATACCGAAGGACTACTACGATTCGAGGAAAGAATTTGGGTTCCAGCAGTACCAGAACTTAAAGACGAAATCTTGATAGAAGCACACAATAGAAGATATTCGATTCATCCAGGGAGTACAAAGATGTATCAAGATTTACGGCGACATTTTTGGTGGACGAATATGAAAAGAGACGTTGCAGAATGCGTTGCAAAATGCTTGACGTGTCAGAAGGTGAAAGCTGAACATCAACAACCAAGCGGGTTACTTCAACCGTTAGAAATACCGAAATGGAAATGGGATGCTTGACGTGTTAGAAGGTGATAGTGGACAGACTAACAAAATTTGCACACTTTTTGCCAATAAAGATTAGATTTAATCTTGATCAGCTAGCGAAACTGTACGTTAAAGAGATTGTGTCAAGACATGGAATTCCAGTGTCAATTGTGTCAGATAGAGATCCAAGGTTCACATCAAACTTCTGGAAGAGACTACAAGAATGTATCGGAACACAATTGCTAATGAGTACAACATACCATCCACAAACCGACGGGCTAAGCGAACGAACTATCCAAACGTTGGAAGATATGCTGAGAGCATGCATCATGGATTTCAAAGGAAGCTGGGATGAACATTTACCGTTGGTAGAATTTGTCTACAGTAACAATTACCACGCGAACATTGGCATGCCACCTTACGAGGCATTGTACGGCAGAAACTGCAGAACTCCACTTTGCTCGGATGAAGTCGGTGAACGCCAACTGTTAGGACCAGAACTGGTACAACAAACTGCTGAAGTTGTCAAACTCACCAGGTCAAGATTGGTAGCAGCCCAAGACAGACAGAAAAAGTATGCCGATCAACATAGGCAGAATTGCGAATTTGAAGTAGAAAATTTTATTTTCCTAATAGTTTCTCCTTGGAAGGGGAAAATTCATTTTAGCAACAAAGGAAAGCTCAGCCTAAGATTTATTGGACCGTTTGAAATACTACGAAGAGTGGGGGAAGTGGCTTATGAGGTAGCTCTACCTCCATAAATGGAAAACATTCATAATGTTCTTCACATTTCGGTGTTACGACCGTATAAACCCGATTACAAACACGTGATCGAGTACGAACCATTGCAATTTGATAAAGATTTGTCTTATGAAGAAGTTCCTATCCAGATAGTCAACAGGAAAGAACAAGTGCTCAGAAATAAAGTAATACCTTCTATGAAGGTGATATGGAGAAACCACAATGTCGAAGAGGCAACGTGGGAACTCGAAGCTGAAATGATGAAAAGTTACCCTGAGTTATTTGTTTAATCTATGTCTTCGATTCTGGGGACAAAATCTTTGTAAGTAGGGAAGAATGTGACGATTTGATTATTTGAATTGTGATTCTGAGGACGGAATCCTTTTAAGGAGGGAATGATGTAACATTCCAGAATTTTTAAATGTAATATTAAGTATTTATTGATTTATATAAATATTTAATGGATGTGATTATCGTTGAATAAATATTTGTTCAATTGATTTAATTTTGTTTAGGTAATTATTTATTAAATAAATAATTGATGAATTAAAGAAATGATTATTATATTGATATTTCAATTTAAATGATTAATTATTTGTATTATGTTATGTGATTAAAGGATTTATTTAATTAATTGAGATTTGCATTAAATAAAAAAAATATGAAAGCATGATTAAATATAGTGTGACACAAATAACTATATTATAAGGAGTTATTAAAATAAATTAAAGTAGTTTAATTTAGTTTTTAACAAACAAGGCTTAATATATTAATTTTTTAGTATTTAAAGGGTTTTTTTGCCAAACAAGCCTTATGGCTTTTGGAATTTTTAGACTTTTAAATTAAATAAAATAAATAAATAAAATAATAAATATAATATATTTATATTATATACGTTTATGTTGGTAACCGATATATTTAATATATGTATTAAGGCCATATCAGTTTTTCATTTTTGGTTATTACGCATACTGGCTATCAAATCTTCATTCTAACTTTGCTAGTCTAGAGGCAATAGAGAGAACTGAGAGTTGAGTGAAATTGAGAGAAAGCTTAGGATTTTCAACAATTCCAATGATCGTAGCAAGAATTACACACTACTTGAAGATATGTTCACAACCTTATATATGTGTGTATATACATGTATATGTATTTCACGGCAAGAAGTTTTCTCATGTTCTGTAAATTTCATCTCTTCAAATTATTGATAGATAATTGGTTACTTGTGATTATAGGAGTATATAGTAATTAGAGATTATGTTTAAACAACAATTGCATGCTAAAATTCGTTTGACAGTAGAAGAAAATAATCGACAGTGTATGTTTGTATGTATAGTTCATATGGCTTAGGTAAGTACCAATTTTGAGGGTGAAATTGCATGCTAAAATGTTAATTGAGTTTTGTTTATGCTAGTTTGTTGAAATACGAGCATAACGTAATTGGAATGGAGTGATTTGGCCAAATAATGAATTCATAGTGATGATTTTTGGGATGAATATCAAAAATTGGAGTTTTATGTGAAAAACATGAAAATTGAGAAATTAAAATAGTGTTAGTAGGTGTTAAATTGTGTTAAGTGATTGTATATGTTAGCAATCATGTTTATGATAGTTGTATATTTATTTTACGTATTATTATCACTGTTTGATGGGTTAAATTCGTGTTAGTTGGCTTAATAAAATGTGTCGAAGCTCTGCTTTGAAAAACTGGGTTCCAAGAAGTCGCGCGTTGCAGCATGACCCTTAAAGGCGCGAGACGCTAATTACCGCATGCATGGCGTAGCCTCCTGAAGATAAAAACTCAAGGTACAAGACGAAAGTGGTTATTTTCAAACACTAAAGTCTGTTTATTCTGCAGACTTTGGTTGTTCGTTGTAGCTTAGCTTAAGGTTATGGAATGTTAGAATCATGTAACAACAAGGTTAAATAGAGTCATGTTATGTGGATTATGAATTCAAAATTGTAAAAATGATTAGTAAATCAAGAACGCGTTATGTGGTAATTTAGTATAAATAATGAAAGTTAGACAAGTGTTACGAAGTAAAACACTTAGAGTTTCTGAAATCTGAATGGTAATGAACATGTTATGATATGTTAACATGTCTAATAGGTGTTGTGATTCTAAAATTATGTGTAGGTGATCGTGAGTTTAATTTTATAGCTTATGCTCAAGGCAAGTTTTCTAACTCTACACTTTCGTTGAGCTAGTTCATTTATTACATTTTGCAAGTTTCTAACTCTACATTTTCGTTGAGTTAGTTCTATTATTATATTGATTGATTCTAACTTGTTTACAATTAAGCAAGTTTCTTAAGTTCTATTATTGTATAATGAGCGTAGTTTTTGAACTCTCGTCTCTATTATTAAACTGTTTTAATTCCTTGCATGAGATAATACATTGTTGGGCAAGTTTTTAGTTTCCAGCTTGCTATCAGTTAAATGTACGTTCAGGAATATCATTCTAATGTTATAAGACTTGAACCTTGGCTTATTTTACTGTTCAAGCAAAGGTTAACCATTTTATTCATTCTATTGAATACTTATGCTCTATAGTTATTTCAAGCATGATTTAGATATGTAGAATCAGTTCATTTATGATTCTCAAATGTTCTAAGTTATGTTGTTATTAAACAACTATTGTATTATCAAGTATTGTTGATTCAACTAGTTCCCTAGTTGATGATCATTAAAACTTCAATTACCCTTGAAAGCTTATCCAAACCAAACTTTCATTGGTACGGACTTGTACTCTAAATACTGAGATGAACAACCCTATGTTTAGGTGTTTACGCTTAGCGTTAAAATGGTTGTGCACAATACATTGTACGAAGGATTGATCCCCCTAAGTACGTGGAGTCCTTATAGTCATACGACTGTTAAAGTTAAAGGTTAAAGATTACTTATAACTGTGGACATGGTTCATGGTCATTTGACCCTCAGTAGTATATTTAAGAATGTTAATAGAACAAATCATTCAGTTCTATTGAGCCTATGAATTGGAAAATGTTGAAATGATAATAGAACATATCATTTAGTTCTATTGAGCCTATTATTTGGCAAATGACGTAAAGATATTTATTCTTATTTCAAGTGAGCTTTGTTTGCTCACTCTTGCATATTTATACATTTATTGCAGCTATGGTTGAGAAGGTAGATAAACTTACAACTAGCAAAGGAAAGGGAAAGATGTACAAGTGATGAAGACTTGTAATTTTGTTTTATCATTCTGATAATAGACTTTTAATAATGATGTGATGTAATAATTTTATTTTCGCACTTGAATGATTGTATTAAAGGTCCGCACTTGAATTATTGTATTAAAGGTTAAAGAACCTGGGAGATAATTTTTTTATTAAAGTAATCCTGTATGGGCAGGTTTTTATTATTCAATTTATTATGATTGAGTAGTTAGATGTGAATGTTTTCATTACGTGAACACCAAATCTTGAGGTAATGAAGTACCGGGATTTGGGGGTGTCATAGTATGCATTTTTATGTGCTGAACTGTTTCCGTCCACGCACACCTCTGATGTGACCAAGGAGAAGGCACTACTTTTATATGCTATTGTGCAAGACTTCATCATCGATGTCGGGGCCATAATCAGTTTTTCCATTCGCCGATGTCTACGAGGTAATTTTTCGGGTGGATTGCCACACCCATCCCTCATATGTGGGTTGTGTCGCCAAACATGAGTTCGATGGTTTGATGATGAACCCACCCAAATGCCGCTGTAGCTACTAGATTCCAAAATGATATCGCAGTATTCGATGTGGGCCGGAGGTGAATCACATCCTCGAAGTTTTGGTTTCGTATTTCCATCAGCTTCGGAGGACGAAGCTGACGCTGAAGACACCTCGGATGATGAGGATGAGACTATGGGAGAGCAAGGGACTGAGGTGGAACCATCTTCTGATGCCATATCTAACCCTCAGTTTCTTACATTTCAACAACACATGGAGGAGCACAACAAGGCATCACGAATAGATATGAGGCGGTTTGTAATGTGACAAGACCATCTGTTTGATGCAATGAACATGTCATTCGCATCTTTGAATACGACACTCCAGAGCTTTAATCCAGCTGCAAAATTTCCATATCAGCAGCCCATGCCAATACCAAGGTTTCGACTAAGTGACTCCGAGGGAGAAGATCAACCACCACCACCCCAGACTTAGGCAATTACAGGGAAGTCCTCACTCATTTTATTGTTATATCCATACAATGAGGACATTGTAGTTATTGAATTTGGGGGAATTAGTTTTATTTTGCATTTTATGCTACATGCATATTGGCATTAGTTAGGTTTGAATTTAGTATTCCATGTTAGTTTTGCATATTAGTTTTAGTATTGATGTAATCATATAGTTGCATAGTAGCTTAGCAGCATATTTAGTTTTAATTATGTTGTTTTAAGTCAGTCATGTTATGTTTCACGTTAAAAAAAAGAAATTAGTTAGAATTGTGTTGTTTTATATTTATCCAGCAGTCTTTGTAGTCATGTTTATTATGGCCAATGATGAAATTGAGATTAAGTAGACAAATACAACACTGATTGTTAGAACTGTGATGTAGTTTTGAATCATGACTCAGATCTTGTGCTTGTTTGAAACTGGTATAAAAAGGTTAGCACGTTAATAACATATGTGTTGACTGATTAGTTTAAATTAATACATAAACAGTTTCTAAAGGATATTGCTAGTGTTAATGAGAGAATTACGATAATACACAGTGAAAACGACAAATTAGGCAAGAACCTAAGTTTGGGGGAAAGAGTAAGGTATAAAAGCTTTAAAAAAATGGAAACGAGTTGAGTCTTGTGGTGGATTGAGGAGAATTACTCCCCATAAACACAAGCCTGAGATGGAGCGTAAAACGCACTCACCAACCATCTATAAAAAATAAAATAAAGAGAAGACGGGAAATAAGGGCAAAGAGCCCCCCGTCAATGAAAAAAAAATGAGCATGGATACCCTATTAAGACCCCTAATCTTAGTAATTATTTGATTTAAGTTGGAACTTGTTTTTTTTTTTGAAATTTTCAAGTTTATTTTGTATGAATCCTAATAAGAGATTGGTTATGTGTTGAATTTGAATTTAATTCAGTTAGCATAAATGTGGACCACACACACACGATATTAGTGACGATAAGTATAAGATTCGAGGAATTGATGAGAAGTTATTGATGGGTTTTATTAGGAAGTATTGTAATGTGTGCTTAATTATCTGATGTCAGAGGAATAAATTTGATTCTATGATACTGTTGGATTCGTAATCATATAGTTAGATAAAGTACATCTCATTGCATTGCATTGCATAGCATGTAGTTTGTTTTATGCTCGAGGACTAGCACGGTTTAAGTTTGGGGGATTTTGATAAGTGGATTTTATATCAGCGAATTGATGTCCATTTTAAGCATAATCGTTGTTAATTCTTTGCGTTCATGTTCATTCTTACTTATTTCTTGTTATTTCGTGTGTAGGGTGGTTGGTGTTGTGAATGATAATAAAATGGGGCATTTGGAGCATAATTGGAGCAAGTAGAGAAATTTGCCAAAGTCAATTAACAGAAGGGTAGCCCGCCGAGGCGGGCTCATTTAGACTGTACACCCCCGCCGGGGCGGGGGTCCCGAATTCTGGGCACTCCTGGCCTGAGTCGAACTCTGCTGGGACTTGGGAATTGGACTTTGTATGGCACATGGACTCTAATATACATGGGATTTCGGCCAAGACTTCATGTTGGATATATATGGCTCAACAAAAAATGAATTAATGAGGATACAAAGCAACTAACGAAGATTAGTCACCGATTTTCATAGCGAGCAACGGAGTGGAGATTTTGAAGAACGATCGTATTGATTGCGGATTGAGACTAAAGTGAAGGTTGTTCTGCATTATTCTTCAACTTTAGTTTGTTTCTATAATTGAGAAGATGATATATTTGATTTATTCAGTTTTTATTTTATTTATTATGAACTAATTACTTTTTAGGCTTAAGACGGAGCTTTAAGTGGAACGATGGTTATATAATCTTTGATTTCAGTTTAATAAGCTATTATCCAGTTTATCTATATTAATTTGAGCGTGAATTTATGAATTGCCTGATCAACGATTCTTTGTGGACTTGTATGAACTCGAGAGATGAAATATGGGTCTAGACTTAGTTAATATAGCATGTGTTCTTGATTTATGCGAATGAACAGAATCTTAATGAATGTTAGGGTAGAGATATGTTTGACATCGCATATAATCATATAAAGAACTTGAACTTCAGCTGTAAGACCCCAACTTTTATGAATAAAGACGAATTTTCTATAAATATCATTTTTGAATATTAAGGTGTGAATTTGTTATAATGTTATAGTTGTGGATAATATTTATAAATTTTGCAAAGTAAGCAAGTTGATATAAAATATTCGTTTGGTTGGGAAATATTCTTTTTGTCTGGGAATATTCGTACGATGACACAATCATTGGTGGACCCTATAACAGAATTATTGTCAGAGTTAGAAAATGACAAAATTATCTTTTATAAAAATAATTCATGAAAGTTTTACCATTAAGCTGTTGAAATACACGGTGGTAAAAATACGATGTATGGCGTGGTTGCATAGTAGCACACAGTATTGTACAGTATCTTCGATTATTGATGCTTACGTAAGAAGTCACTACTCAATAATTGTTACATTAATTACTATTCAATACTTTATTTTATTGATTCAATAATTTCTACGTTGATATTTTATATTATTGATTCAGTAATTATCATTGCACAGTATTTCAAATTATCTAATCAATAATTCATATTATTTGAATAATATTATTATTTACATTATTGACAATGTCTAGAAAGTTCTGTCGAGGAAAGGGATTTGGTCACCTAATTGCGCGCCAATAGGGAGAAATCCTTATCGAAAAGCCCCTCTTTCCTGTGAACGACCTGGTTGTCAATATTGTAATTTTGTAATATTATTTGTGAATAATTAATTGTTGATATATATGATAAGAAAATATTTATTCGAAGTGGTTTTAAACTGAGGAAATTTTAGCATGTGACATTTGTTGAAAGTTGGTATTTTATCTTTTTCGATAAAATAATTCATTCAAATATATTATTATAATATTACATTATAGTAGTATGATGTGATTATGTAATAGTACATTTTTTATAATTTGAATGGTAGCATTATTATAGTAAATTCATGGTATAAAAGTAAAAGGAGGTGGAAGAGAACAAATTGAATTTGAATTCCTATGATGCAAGCGATGATGTCATCAGACGATGAGGTAAGCGATGATGTCATCGGACGATGAGGTAAGCAATGATGTAATATGATCGATGATGTCAGCGATGATGTCATAAATTATGGCAAAAAGACAATTTTACCCATACTCTACCAATCCTATAAATAGAAGCTCATTTCTTCATTATTTTTCAACAATTCATTCAAGCTATAGAGAGAGAAAGTATAGAGAGAATAAGAGAGAAAGAAGAAGAGTATTACATTTACTACACTATTGCAGATATCCAATCTCTTACTAAGGTAAAGGGTATTATTTCTTTCGTATTCATGAAGAGAGTTATTTTCCTTCAATACTGTAAAGGGTTGTTATTCCAAACTTTATTATTACATTGGAATAACTTTATGCGTGTGGTCTATCGCATTCTGGTGAATTACATTTGTTATTCCATTCTTTATTATTCATTTGGAATATATCCGTATGCATACGGTTTCGCATGACTGATTCCATTCTTTATTATTACATTGGAATATCCTATCATGTAAGGGTTACGCATGACACAGTTCCATTCTTCATTATTCATTTGAATAACTCATCATGCATGCGGACACGCGACGTCCGTGGTGAATTCTTACGTTATTCCATTCTTTATTATTACATTGGAATAACACATCTATGTGGATTTCTTTGCATGCATGGTGAATGATCCTTCGTATTTATTCCTTACTAAATCGTGGAAATGATCTGTCTACGTGAATTACCGCATGGCGGGCAAAAATCCATTTGCGGCTTCATATATTCTATTATACTTAATTGGTTAAAGTTTTGGCTTCTATACTCCATGAAATTAGTGGAATATCCTTGATATTTGCGCTTCATCTAGTATCTTTTCATGGAAATATTCTTCTGAGCATTCTTGAATTTTACTCCACAAAACAGTATCATGTCGACAATTTGGACGTTATTGATTTCTGGATAAATTTATCCTTAAACTTTTTTTATTGAATTCTTATATCATTATCATCATCCTCATGTTTATATTATGTTGAAAGTCATATGTGACCTGTAGTACATAGATGGACTTAGTATGATTATGACCAGGGATTATTCGGTATAATCATGACCGTAATGTTACAAATGATGTGGTAAAAGTCCTCATTGGCCTGTAGTGCATTGATGGACAGTTGTTGGCATGATCATGATCATTGATGAATACACGAATATCCTAGGCCCGTAGTGCATGGATAGTTTATGGTCGTGATACTAATGAACATCCTTGGTCGTAGTGCAGGGATGATGTGGATTATTTATTAAGCTGAGTCTCAGTGATAAAAGTGATGAAAAACCTTTTTAAATCATAGAAGACATTAGATTTTATTCTCTAATTGACTCTTCTAATGGATTGCTTGTTCCGCTGCAATTAAACTTGATGTTTGTTATATTTTATCAGTTTAACACTGTTGAAGGCTAACGATAAATTATTCTGCATTATCTCAGTCATAATATTTCTTACTGGGCTAGTTGAGCTCACCCTCTTACTTTCATTGTTCTCTTCAGGAAATGAGAATATAGCCAGGACTAGTCGGGGAACGGAGTGACGGTCTAGATGATAGCATTAGTAGTCCTCACTATTCTATGAAATAGTGTGATAATAAATGTATTGAGGACTCCATTTGAGTTGAATACTATCTAAAAGATAATATTCGTATTAAAACTCTCAGTTATGTCTTGTCATATTCTACACGACAGTTGTATTATTATGTTGTATTTGAATTTTGTACCTTGTATTTGGTGACTCAAGATGGGTGATGTATACCTATTTTGGGGGCGTCATAGTTGGTATCAAAGCTTAGGGATATGATTCATGGCTGAGATGTGAGACAAGAACTAGGAGGGGAGAGACGGGTAATTCCTTCGCTAGTATGATCTACCTATGTTTATTTGGTATTTAATTGGTCGGTCAGAGTATAAGGATAATATGTTGCATGTCAATTAACCCTTGTTTTGTGGCAGTATTTGATAATGATATTCGAGAATGTTGAGAATAGCAATGGAGCACAGGAGACCATTAACTCTCCACAAATCAATAATCAGGATAATGTGCATCAGGAAGGCGACAATCCTCATGCAAACAACAACACTGACCAAATGATGAATGATGGAATGTTCAGAGGCTTTATGTAATTCATGCAATATCAAAGTGAGAGTGGCTCTCATCCAAAATGTAGGTGGAAACACTAGAAACTCTCCTGGAGTCATCGCTAAAGCAGTTCAAGAGAGCTGGGACCACCGCAGATTTATTGGAGAGCCAAAACCACTTAAGGCGAGCGTGGATAAAGCAAATCACCAAGATATTTGATGTCTTGGGATGCTCAGGAGAAAAGGTTCCCTTTGTCACCTTTATGTTGCGAGGAGGAGAGGCGATTCTTGGTGGGAATCGGTAAAGCGTACTCAACTTACATGCTTGAAGATGTCTTGGGAGAAGTTCCAAGAACTATTCAACGACAAGTACTTATCCGAAAGTATTTGTCACATGAAAGAGGTAGAGTTCATCAAGTTAGACCCGAACAATATGACCAGGTGTCGCGAAGACGAAGCTAAGTTTGTCGAGTTGTCCGGTTTGCGTCTCACTTGGTTGATAATGAAGAAAGAATGACGCGGATGTTTCTAAGAGGGTGAAACAGAGAGATACGTCAATATCTAATTTCTCATAAAGCGTATGCGTATTCGGATGTTGTAAATAGGGCTCGATTATTGGAGCACGATAACGAGTCAACCCAACCAAGAGAAAGCGAACAACAAAATGATAATACCGGTGGTAGTAGTCGTGAAGCGGTGGTGACAAAGCGTGGAGGAATCAACATGCCGAAATGGTAACCACGGTGGTAATCATGGGCAAGACAATAAAAGTGGACATTCCAAGAAGAGGAGATTCAACAATGATGGAAAGACGTCATCACCAGCACCCGTTGTTAAGGAAGGAGAACGACACCTATCATATGCTTCAAATGCGGAGGGGAGGGACACATCAGTCCAAACTGCACGATGCCATCCAAAGCATGTTATAATTGTGGAAGTGAAGGTCACCTAGCCCAATTTTGTCGTGCACCGAAGACAAGTCCAGTTGGAACGGTGACACAAAATGCGGTCCCAAACAAGTCAAAACCAGTAGTTCAAGGGAGTGCATTTGTTGTGACCTCCTAGAAAGCAAGGAACCCGAACGAGGTCATCACGGGTAAGCTTATCATAAACTCTAGCAAAGTCTATACCTTATTTGATACCGGTTCTACCCATTCTTTTATTTCTCTTACTTGCGCTCAACGTTTAAATTTGACTCCGGAGAAATTAGACTTTGACTTATCTGTGGAAACTCCGTTGGGAGAAACTTTCATTACATCAACTGTTTATAAGTCTTGTTTGGTTCAAATCAGTACCCTCACATACCTATCGATCTTATTTCTTTGAAAATACTAGCATTTGATGTGATTCTAGGGATTGATTGGTTAACTACTCATCATGCAAAAATTGATTGTTTTCATAAGGTTGTATGCTTTCTTATTCCTAACCAACCTATTATGCGAATTCAAGCAACCGAACCATTAAAATCAATCACTATCATCTAAAGCCATAAAGCTATTCATTTATTGAAAAATGGATGTCAAGCTTTCTTAGCTCATGTCACAGGTTTAAACAAAAATACGTTAGATTTGAATGATATTTCTATTGTTAATAAATTTCCTGACGTATTCCCTGAAGAACTTCCCAGCCTACCCCCAGAGCGTGAAATTGAATTTTGTATTGACCTTGAACCCTAAAGACAAAACCCATTTCAAAACCCCATATCGAATGGCTCTATTAAACTTCAGGAGTTAAAGACCCAATTGCGAGGAATTGTTGAGACATTAGTATCATTCGTCCTAAGACGTCTCCTTAGAGTGCTCTTGTTCTATTCGTGAAGAAGAAAGATTGGAGTATGTGACTTTGTATTGACTACCGGGAATTAAACCATGTCACCATCAAGAATAGGTATCCGTTACCTCGCATTGATGACCTGTTTGACCAGTTGCAAGAAGCATAATTCTTTTCAAAGATCGATCTTCGTTCTCGATATTGATAAGTAGGTTTTATACCTACTTATTCGGTATCTGTTACTTGGATTATTTGCTTAATCTCATTTTTCTTAGTTACTTTTCATGCATTTTGTGTTCGTTTTGTAGATTATATGCTTGGGAGTTGAAATCGCAAAGAATTAGTATGAAAACGCAAAGAAAAGCAATCTGGACATCATTTCGTCTTTTATGTTTATTTCATGTTTTTGGTTTTGGAACTTGTATTACATTGTAGAGCTTATTCTTGGCTTTTCGGAATATCTTGAATCATTCCAATCATAGTTCAGATGCAAGAGTTATGACATTTGTACCAACGGACGTCGAACGTCACTGTTTTGGGTAGCCATTTGCATAACAATCACTTCCAGCCCAATTTCAACCTTCATCAGTCCGTTATTTCTAAACTCTTAAAGAATGAAAGTTGTAGATCTCGTCGATATCTTCGATTTTATAGGTAGCAAGCCTCGTAACTCTTCCTAGATCAAAAGTTATGACCAATTTCCCAAAGGACATCAGAGCAGAAAAGTTTCCTTCTCAAAACCGCCACCGGGGTGGGCATGAAAGCGTCAAAGCAGGCCCCTAGCCCGCCGGGGCGGGCCTAAAACAAGCCTAGACCCCCGTTGGGGCGGGGGTATGCCCAGAAAATGCGAATTTTGGTCCAATTTGAGTCCGAGAAGGATTGTTTCGATACGATTGACACAAGGACTTTCAAGAGGACTTAAAGACATATAAAGAGACTTATAAAAGGAGGAGAATCACAAGGATTAGGGGAGATTTTATTAGATAGAGGATTCAATTAGATTAGATTAGAGTAAATTAGATCAAAAATCATAGTTCTAATGAGTTTTGGAGAATGAAGCAACTTGGAGACCATTGAAGATTCAAAGTAGGAGCAACGAGGGAGTTTCAAATCTGCAGACAACAGATTCTATCTTCTTATCTTCTTCTATCTTTGTCTTTTTATTGTGTATTCAATTGTGGATTCTTATTTTTAATTCAATAATCATGAACTAATTCTTTGTTTGAGATTATAATGGATCTTATTGTGTAGTTTATTTTAATATACTTCGCTATCAATTATTATGTTCTATTGTGAGGATTGTCTATTATGATTTGAACTTAATTGCTTAATTGCCTAGTTAACAATTACCGTGATAATCTATATGAACTCAAGAGATGAAGTATAGATTTAGATTTGATCATGATAACATGTGTTTGTGATTTCTGCATAGATGGAATTCATGATTTGAGTTTAGGATAGAGATATGCCTTTACGCCATATGTAATCTTATAGAGAACTTGTGCTTTAAATCCTTTTTAATTGTAATTCACATAGAGATATAGTGGATTAGTTAATTAGGGTGTCTTGCTTAATTCTATCATGCATGGATTTAAGTGAGTATGGGTATTATGCATCGAGAGATGGTTTTATCTACTTTAGTGTTCTTGATTAACAATTCATGATAGAGAATAATTGATGAGAAGTGTTTTAACTTAAATGAAGTAATAAGTGAAGTTGTGATCTTAAATCTCCGTATTCTAATTTTTAATTAGTGGTAATTAGAATTAGTGTAATTAAATAATTTAATTTATATAATTTGAAATTCATTCATTTAAATAAGATTGAGTTGGTTACGGGTTAGTACTTGGTGATTTTTATTAAACAATTCCTCGTGGAAACGATACTCTACTTTCACTTTATTACTTGTTGACCACGTATATTTGCGTGTTGTGCGTAACGAGATTTTAGCCAACAATTTTTTGGCGCCGTTACCGGGGAATTAGTTAATACATTTTTGCCAATATTAGCTTCAATCAAATTACTCTTAATTTAAACAATTTTTTCTTTTTATTTAATTCTCTTCCTATTTTTCTTTCTTTTCAAGTACCATGGCGGAATTTAATTATCAATGGCCGTATACGAGAATGACTCAGCCAAGGGGAGCGGGGATTGATGGTCTCAATGCATTTTCTACATTATCAGCGCAACTTGAGATACTTTCAAGGAGGTTGGACGTTGTTGCAGCCTAACGTAATCAAAGGATAGTAGTTAATTGCAATTATTGTGCTGGAAGTCATCAAAGTCATCAATGCACCGTCGGTTTTGAACCGGTACAATATAGTGGTGATTACCTCAATAACTACGTTGATCCTAACTATCACCAAGATTGGGGGTATCACCCGAATTTTTCATGGAGCTATAATTATGATGACCAACATTACGCTCTAAATCCATCATACAAACCGGAATTTTCATGTCCACCTTCAGTGTCACAAGAGACAGATAATTTAAGGTTGGAGGAATTGTGGTCCAAGTTTGTAACAGCAAATGAGGAGAAGATGAGTAATCAAGCGAGGTCAATTCAAAATCTTACGGATCGGATAGAGCAAATGACCAAAGCCATAAGAAATCTTCCTCTAAACACTCGGCTTTATGACATGGATGATGAAACTGACGAAAAACCCGAACCAAATATGCGACTGGATGAGCCACAAGATATCGAAAGTGTGGAGACAATTGGGGATAATGAAATAGAGGTCGACGAAGATCTAAATAGGTCTCCACCAAAGAACAAAGAGTCAGTCAGATTTGTAAAAACATGCCCACTTGGTAGTCATGTCGTCGGTGAAGCTCTTGATGACAAAAGTGCGAGTATAATTTTGAATTCATGGTGGGATGAGACAGAGAAGATAAACGAAGAGCCCATTGTGTGTGACAAGCTTCCATGCCCCAAAGTGATCACATACACAATGGAGAAAACACCTAGCTATTGGACGTTCTTGATTGAGATCATACCAAATCAGAGCATACTAGGTGACTTTGATGCATTGGCTATCACAATTGGGAACCAATTTGTTCCATGCGCCTAATCTATTCTCCAAACTTAGCGGACAAGGATGAGGATTGCTATATTTTTAGGGAAGTCCTCTTGAAAAAAAATATTAGTTAGTTACTATGTTCATTTGTATGAATCCAGTTGTTAGATAGTTTACAGTTTGTTTTGGCCAATGATGAGATTAGAATTGGGTAGACAAGTATAGTACTGACTATTAGAGCTTTGATGTGATTTCTTGTTATGAATTGAGTCTTTTTCTGTTTAAAACTGGTATAATAAGGATAACACAGTAAAACAACTTGTTGATTGATTGAGTTTAAATTGATACATAATGGGATTCTAAAGGATAATGCTAGGTTGAATGAAAGAATGACAAGAATAAATAGTGATGACTAAAGTTAGACAAGAACCTAAGTTTGGGGGAATATTTGGGGTATATAAGCTATAAAAAAGAAGAAAAAAAAAAAAAAAAACATGGGGAAAAAAAGAAAAAAAGAAAAAGAAAAAGAAAAAGTATGAGTAAACACCGTGGCGTGCTTGTCTAGTTTTGTGGCCTTTGTTTCTTGAGTAAGTAAGCCCGAGGGGATTTTTCTTTACACCTAGCGCTCTAAGGTCTTAATGGTCTGGGAGTCGTTGGTCGAAAGCTTGTTAAGGTAGCATTGAAAAGCCTAAGGGAATAAGACATTGCATAGCTATGTATATGTAAACCAAAATAAAAAAAATGAATAAAACGGGAAATAAGAGCAAAAAGCCCCCGTAGATGAAAAATAAAGCATAAGTATCCCATGTTGACCCGCGATATTAGTAATTATTTGATTTTAGTTGGATCTAGCTTATTTTTGGATTTCTTGAGTTTACACTGTATGATGCCTTCGAAGAGACTTGTTATGTGTTAAATTTGATTTTATATCAGTTAACATTGTTGTGGAGCACACACGCACTATATTCATGATAACAGTCCAAGATTTGATGATTGATTAAGAAGTTACTGATGAGTTCTGATATGATGTATTATCGTGTTTACTTGATTTTTCTAAGGCCGGTTTAATAGACTTGTTTCTGTCATTACTGCTGGATTCGTAGGTATGTAGATGAGTTCTGGATATCATCAGCTGAAGGTTAAAACTGAGGATATTCCAAAGACTGCCTTCAAAACTCGGTACGGGCATTATGAATTCTTAGTCATGTCTTTTGGATTGAATAATTCTCATGCTGCCTTCATGGATATGATGAACCGAGTATTCAAGAAATATTTGGATCACTTTGTGGTCGTCTTTATTGATGACATCCTCATATATTCCAAAAGCCGTGAAGATCATGAGCAACACTTGAGGCTGATACTCCGAAAGCTTCATGAAAACAAGCTTTATGCCAAGTTGAAGAAATGCCAGTTCTGGCTTGAGGAAGTAGCATTCCTTGGGCACGTAGTATCAAGTCATGGAATATCTGTTGACCCAGCAAAGATTGATGCTATTCAAAAGTCGGGAGCAACCTAAATTAGTGACTAGAAACGTAGCTTTCTCGGCTTAGCTGGTTATTATCGGAGATTCGTAGAAGGGTTTTCTCGAATCGCTACTCCATTAACTCAGATGACTCGGAAAGATACAAAATTCGGTTGGAGCGTGGAATGTGAGAAGAGTTTTCAAGAACTCAAGAGGAGACTCATTTCATCAAATGTTCTGACAATACCATCTGGTACGGAGGGATATGTCATCTACAGTGATGCTTCAGGCAAGGGTCTTCCCATGAGTTGCCCCATGGGTTTTACCCATCCTATGACCCGCCGGTTCGACCCGCGGTTTAACTTTTTGGATTAGGCTTGTCTTAAATTACTATTAGGCCTTAACTTGGGCTTGATTCCATACTTCATTGGGCTTACTATTGATCCAAGTCCAATTGGATTATACCAAATCCATAGCTCATAATCTAGTTAGAACTAATTGTATTCCATGCGTATAACTTCCATATTCTCTTCGTCTAGTACTCATACGATATTCGTATTATACGTCATACTATTCTTCATACCATACTCGTATTCGAACTAGTATAATACTTGTATCTCATACGTATAATAACCGAAATGATTATACGTCTTTCCTTTCCCTTTCGAAAATCTCTTTCACTAACCTTTAGGTTTTAAGTCCGCAAGCGAAAACTTCATTTGCCATAACGGAAATATTATCGGATATTTCATTATATCTTCGTATTCTATCATTACGCGTTTCCCAGAATTTCGAACCTAAGCTTTGAACTAAATTGGATGAATAGTGTTTATACGAGAAAATTCTCGGAAAACATTCCTTTTCGCCTTGATAATTCAAAACAATTAATCCTAGCTCATAGCCTGTGATAACCCGGGATTTTGAATAATAAAAATTTTACGAATAATTTTTTTTTATATTTAATATTGACATTGACTGTTACTATTGTATTGAGTATCTGTGATACGAGTTTCGAGAATTGGTCAATTTATATATTGACTGGTAAATTAGAATAGAGTTGTGCTTAACAACCTTTAGAAACCCTAACCCTAATTTCTAGAGAGGGATTCGATAGAAAATGCAATTAAAATAATTGTATCGATGATTACGTGTTTGTACTGTATAGAGATTTTGATTAATGATTGATCGGATAAGGTTTAAAATTAATAAACCCTAATAAGAGATTTGAAACCCTAATCTTAGGATTAGAAACCCTAATGCGCGGTTCAAAACCCTAATTGAAAGCCGGAAAACCCTAATTTCATATCTAGGAATCCTAAACCCTAATTAGGAAACCCTAATCCTAATTGGCGGGCATAATGTGCTTATTAAACACTAATATGATTAGGAAAACCTAATTTAATTAGGAAACCCTAAATTTAGTTTTAAAATCTTAATTTTCTAATTAAAAAAAAACCCTAATTAGAAAATCCTAGAAAGCTAAAGTTTTAAAACCTAAGGGTTATAACCTTAGGGTTAAACCCTAAGGGTTTGGTAAATTCCATGTATGCCATTAAAATTATAATGCTAATGATAAAAATGCCTTTTTTTCATTTTCTTTAATTGGTAACTTGTAAAAATACCAAGACCTTTAGTTGGTGACCTAATGCTTTGACTTTGTGACACAAAACTCCAGCCAAATCAGTCCATAACATCAGATCTATGTATAATATCTTGATATATATAGATTTGAGAGAGAGAAAATCACATAACTTGCCCATTTTGCATATAAGCTCTTACCAACTTTTTCTCTCAACCAAACCTCTAAAATCCACAAGTAGATCAGTCACTAAAACACCTTCTAGATCATCAATATTAGTTCAGTAGATCTAAGATCAAAGCTATGCATAAGAAAGGTATAAACCCTAGCTAGCCTTTGATCTTGTATGCTTGTAAAACTTTTGTGTTTAAGTGTTTAATCATGTGTTATATGACGTCTTTAGATTATCTATGTTGATCCATTATGGATCCATAGCATCAAAATGCTTTAAAAGTAAAGATTTTCAAAACTGTCCAAGAACGAAATTTGTGGTCTGACAAGCTAATGCCAGGAGCCAAAGATTCTCACTACACCAAAAATGGCCTCTAGTGAAGGACAAATCCTTCACTAGAGGCCCTATATCACTCATAAGTGATTTATTGCGAAGAAATATTTCCTTCACATGAGTGCTCGCATTAGTCCTCCTCGCAATTAGGTATCCTTCGCTAAGTAGTAACTAAATGTTTTTTGTGAAGGATATATTGTGAATAACTTTTTTATTCACAAATTATATTTAGTGATGTGATAAGTGGGTTTTATACCTACTTATGGAGTACCAATTCATGCAAACTATGCCATTCTCAAGTATATTTTAGTATGTTTTAGCTGCATTTCATGTTAGTTTGCATTGCATATACTTAAAACTCCTTTTGGTGAAAAAGTTCAGGAAACGACCTAATTTGGTGGACTTAGAGGGCACGAGGCGAATGGACGCATGAAGCGAGGCACAAGCTGAGGCGGCGTGGCATGATAATCAAGTGGAGCAGAAACTCAGCAGAGATGAACAAAGAAATGAGCAGAGGAGAGATCGCATCAAGGCAAATGAGAACCGAGAGATTCAAGATCTGAGCATGGCGACCATGCCAAGCAGGATAAGCATGGAACGCAGCGCCATGAGAACCCTACTGGACATCATGACACACTACAAGTCGTACGCCCGCGCGAGGATTACATCGGGGAGGCCTTGTGGCCATGCTGATGCTTAATCCACTTGAAATGTTTATTTTATTATTTAATTAAAATGCTTGTAATTGGGTTTTAAAACAATATATCTGACTGGTGTCAGAGAAATATAAATGATTATTCAGTTTTTACGTATTGAAAACATCGTAATTAGGGTTTACTCTCTAGGAGAGATTCCAACGCAGAAGGAGGCCAAAACTCTACTTTTCTACTTCTTCTTGGGATTTTCTACTAGAGTGGATTATTATTAGTATTTGCTGGATTCATATGAGGATTTGAATAGTGAATTATATTCAGCAATTGGGTTTGATTGTTTCTACCTTTCATCTTTCAGTTGTTCATTTATTAATCATGTTTAGATTTGATCCCATAATGGCTTTTGGTTCAGTCATGAACTAAACTCCATTATGGGATTCTAACGAATTTTAATATGTAGTTTGATTGCATGCTTGAATGCTGGATTGTTTTACATATTATATGGGATGTCTATCATGATTGTTTTGCCTGTATGAATGCTTGATCACCATTCGTTTCAGTACTTGTATGGAATTGACAATGAACATACAAGTATGGATTGTAATCATGATAATATACGTATATAAACATTTTTATATGGCTTGTGTATTTCGTGAACCAGATAGACATATACTGTCTCACCGTATGAGTTAGAATAAGGGCTTGAACTTAAATTCAATATAATTGCAATTTCACATAGACAAATAGTGATTTTGGATATATTGATGATTACATAGAATCTATGATCTGTGGATGTTGTGTAAGTAGGTCATAGTGCATTGAAAAATGGCTATGACTCTTTTAGTGCTCTTGGCTACTTTCCTATGATATGTGAACAAGTCATGAATGATAGTGGTGATTAAATGAAATATTAAATGAAGTTAGGATTCTATTATTTCCAGATTTGATTTATTCCGTCGTTATTATTGTTTTAGTTGTTATTTGCGATTCGAGTAACAAACCAATCTTAGTCATTAGTTTGAGCATATAAATATAGTGATTTAATAAATGCATAGTGATTTAAATTAAACAACTTTCTCTGTGGGATCGATACTTTACTTGCTCTGTATTGCTTGTTGACACATGTATGCTTGCATGAGTTAGAGCTCTTTTGTTAAGACTAAAAAAGAGGCAACAAGTTTTTGGCTCCGCTGCCGGGGAAAGGCGTTTAATTTATTATTGTTATCATTAGTTTTAAGCTATATTATATGACTTAGACAATTCTAGTCTTATCTCATTTTAGTTTTTGTTTTTGTTTCAGGAATTTGGATAAATTTTATATGCGACGCCATCATCCAACCACGACTTAACACATTCGGGACAACATAAACGGGAGAGGTTGGAAAGCGAGTGTTCGTAGAAATTTACAAGCACAGTTAGAAAGTACGACAGCTAATATGGCAGCCGAGGCACAAAGAGAAGAGTAAAGAGAGGAGCATAGGGCTCTTAAGGAATATTCCATGCCCAATATTAATGGACTCCAGTCTAGCATCGCCAGACTAGCAATAGAAGCCAATACATTCGAGATAAAAATGGGCACTATTCAAATGGTACAGAATTTGGTGCAGTTTGGGGGTGCCGCTACAGATGATCCGAATGAACACATGTTAAGTTTCATCGAAATTTGTGATACATTCAGATACAATGGTGTGACGGAGGATGCTATCAGACTTAGGCTATTCCCATTCTCATTGAATGATAAAGCAAGAAGTTGGCTTCATTCTTTGCCAGCAGGAGCACAAAAAGTTCTTAGCTAAGTTCTTCCCAATGGCTAAGACTGCAAAGATGAGGACAACTATCTCTCAATTTGAGCAACAACAGGGCGAGTCCTTATATGAAGCATGGGAGAGATACATAGAAATGCTGAGGAAGTGTCCACATCACGGTATGCTAGATTGGATGGTGATCAACACGTTCTATAATGGATTGGGATGGCAGTCGAGACCGATTGTAGATGCAGCTGCAGGAGGGGCATTATAGGCAAAAAGCTATAAAGAAGCCTATAACCTTATTGAGACAATGGCATCGAACGATTTTCAAAATCCAACATCTCGGATGCCACAACCCAAAGTTGCAGGTGTGTTGGAGGTAGATGCTATTACTCAGTTGTCAGCATAGATGACAGCCATGGTAAAGAAGATAGATACTTTGGCAGAAGGTAAAACAAATACGGTTGCCTTCGTATATGAGATTTGTGTGGGGTCACATTCGACGGATCAATGTGCTATCAGCTAAGAGTCAGTGCAGTATGTGAACAACTACAGAAAAGACCAAGGTCAGTTTCAGAACACATACCACCCCAACAACTGAAATCATCCAAACTTTAGTTGGTCAAATAACCGAGGAATCATCGAATCGGTTTCAATCAAATAATCGATTTGAGACACAACAAGGCGTACCACACGGTTTAATCCTAGACCACCTTTTCCATGGGATTTTCTCATCAAAGAACAACAACAACATCATACTCCGGTTTGCACCTCAAAGAAGAAAAGAAATCAAAATGGAGGAGATGATGATGAAATACATGGAAAATACAGAGGTTATGATCAAAAGCCAAGTAGTGGCTATTAAGAATCTTGAAACTCAAATGGGGCAGATGGCGAACATGCTTACTAATAGGCCCCAGGGTTCATTGCCAAGTAATACAGAAACAAATCCAAGAAAAGAAGGTAAAGAACAGTGTTAAGAAATCACATTAAGATCTGTGAAAAACACAGCAGATATTGTAAGTTCTTGCGCCTGCATGCATGTTTCCTAAGAGGAGGTCGCATGCATTGCCATGGAAAGCGGCAGGAAGAGCCACCTCTCGAGAAAGAAAATCTGGAAAAGTTTGAGGTTCAGCATGAAGAGAAAGATAAAGCTGGTATAGAGGAGACGCTTAAGAGTTCAGTACCACCAATTCATACTCAAGTTCCGTATCCGCAGAGATTAAATAAGAAAAGGGAAGATAAGCAATTCAGCAAGTTTCTGGAGGTATTTAAAAAGCTGCAAATCAATATACCTTTCGCCGAGGCATTGGAACAAATCCCAAGCTATGCAAAGTTTATGAAGGGTATAATATCAAGGAAAAGGAGATTAGACGAATTTGAGACAGTAGCCTTGATAGAAGAATGCAGTGCAATACTTCAGTAGAAGTTAACCCCGAAGCTGAAGGATCCGGGCAGTTTCACAATCCCATGCACAATCGGGAAGATGAATTTTGAAAAATGTTTGTGTGATCTGGGGGAAAGTATCAATTTGATGCCTATGTCAGTATTCAATCAGTTGGGATTTCCGACTCCAAAGCTGACAAACATTGCATTACAGTTATCTGATAGAACCATCACGTATCCATGAGGTCTTGTTGAAGATGTCTTGGTAAAGGTGGACAAATTTATCTATCCAGCTGACTTCATCATTTTGGATTACGAAGAAGATAAAAGTATACCAATTATATTGGGGAGACCATTCTTTGCCACAGGTAGGACTTCGATAGATGTGCAAAAAGGAGAACTCACGATGCGTGTACATGATCAAGAGGTGACCTTTAACGTCTTTAAGGCAATGAAGTTCCCAACAGAGAAAGAAGAATGCTTTCGGGTTGATGTGGTGAATCAGGTTCTAAATGATGAAGTGCAGAGTATAGTGGATAGTGAACCACTGAGAAGCATCATTGCAGAAAATTCTGATGTGGAGGATGAGGAATTGAATAAATGCGTTCAATATTTGGATACCACTCCACAGTATGGAACCGTTGTAGTGTGTGATAAGTGTCTGGACAAGCATCTTAAAGTGAATGGCCAGAGATTGAAGAGTGATTCTGATGGTAAGGTGGACAGAAAGAAAGTCACCTCGATTCCATCTTCGACATGAAACTCAGAGACAGTCAAGCTAATTGACTATAAATTAGCGATGGATGGGAGGCAACCCATTGTTTCCATCTCTACTTAGTATTTATTTAGTTCAAGTTGTTTAGTTTAGGTTATTCTAATTCCTTGTTAGGATAGTATGAGTACATTTATCTGCTTAGACATCGTAATTGAATCACAGAAGAGCACGTGCATGCATTACATTGAAATTAGGGAGACATAATAGTCATTCATTTTGATTTAGTAAACCATGTTTTGATGAGATCCATTGATGTTATTTCAGGTGTATTGGAGAGCATGCATGTTTTTCTTGAGGTTTTTAAAAAAAAAAGTTCTGATCTGAGATATCGAGGGGCCTTGCAACACAAGAACAATTTTAAGATTGACACTTGAGCGCTGGCGCTGAATATGCCCTGCCAGATCAGATTTCTACCATGGCAATGTTGCAAATGAAATAAACCTCGCAAGCGGTACAAGACGCGACAAAAGCAGACGTGAAAAAAATATTTTAGTTTAAAAACGTGATGGAGATAAAGTGGATTCTCATTTGCAATCAAAACAAAAGCGACATCACAGTGTCTCTCTATAACTCACGTCTCTATCTCTCTATCAGTTACAAATTGAAGCCTACATCTCTCAATCATATCTCAACGATTCTCTCCACGTTCAAAGCTCAAACCCACGCTCTCCCTCACTTATATAAACTAGGGTTTCTCATTTGGTTGGGCAGAAATGAAATTGAGGGCAATAGCATCATTGTTTCTTCTTCATTCTCAATCATATAATCTGTGCAATCTTTATCAACTGCAAATGGGGCCTAAGCGAGCATGTTCTATTGCATTTTCCTCGTCATCTTCCTCGGGCGGTCAAGGGGCAGATGTTGTTGATCACACCAAGTTTCTCAAATTGGAAGCCCAACAAGAGTATTACCAAATTATGGCAAAGACGTTCGTCAAGGAGCGCGATTTCAATGGCGTGGCGGGGCAATGAACAGGTTGCCATGATTCGAGAGAGAGGGTGGGGTGGACTGACTGCTACTCCAACGCCCATTCCAATGAGCATAGTCCGCGAGTTTTATACAAATGCCAAGGTCACTATGAGCGGTATATCTCTGGTTCGTGGTATCAAGATAGATAACAGACCCCGTGCCATCTGATTAATTTTCAAAATCACTGATGCACCACCAACGGGGGCTGCTAATTGGGTCACCGGCGCTCATTTGGAGACCGACACGGAGTTGATTATTGCAGAATTATGCGTACTTGGTACGAAATGGACCTATAAAGAAGGCACAACTCAACCTCTTATATTCCCAGCTACAGCCCTAAACCGCTATGCAAAGGCATGGAACCAGTTCATATATGCTCAGGCTCGTGCCTTCCTCTCATCAGCACGAAATCACAGCTGAGAGGGAAATTATTCTATGGGGCATAATCACCGGGAAATACATTGACGTTGGCCATCTCATATATCAGAATATGTTGCGCTATCTACGGGGAGGCACCATTGGGAGCATTCCACACGCATCAGTGGTTGCCATTCTTTGTGCTAATCAGGGATGCAACTGGGGCAACAAGAAAATGCAATACCCAAGCCAGGACATAACTCATGCCAGAATTGAAAAATTTGAGGACTGGGCAGGTGATGTACCACACCCACGCGGACTAGGATTCATCATTCAGCCCACTTTTCCAGAGTCGTCACAGCAGCCCCCTCAGACAGATGAGGTAGGCCCATCCACGCACGCACGTGCCACCCATGGTGAACGCCAGCTCCTAAGGTTGGAGCGAAAAGTCGATGCCATGTACGATAATTTGGGCACATTTGCAACGGGACTCACAAGGGCCTTGGCCGAAGCTTTTACGCAGCAAGGAACAACGCTAGAGTAGCCTCAATTCGGAACAGCAGCGCCATATCCACCACCAGATTCCCCACCCGAGGAGGGTGGTCCCACCGATCATTAGGGGAGTTTTTCGTTACCCTTTACCTTCATTCAATGGGGCATTGAATATTATAAGTTTGGGGGTATTGGGGAGTAGTGTAGTTTTGCATGATTAGTTTAATTCTTTAGTTTTAGCATGATTCGTTTAATTTTGTAGTTTTCGCATGTTTAGTTTAAATTTTTGCATTATATAGTTATTTTTGCATATTTTTGTAGTCAATTCTTTAGTTTCATGTCTAGTTTACATATCTCACAGTTCTTGCCGTATAGAAATTTTTGTCTAGCCAATGATGATAGTGAATTTTTTAAATGATTTTTTGAGTATTTTGGATAATATGAGCTGAGATAAAATGTTTTACACAATGCAATTCATAATGCTATTTAAATACTTTCGGTTTGCACGAATGTGTTCACGATCACTTGTAGGTATAAGAAGTATGTGTTGCATTGCTCGATAGAAAAATATAGTTTTAAAAAGGGAAATATGTGAAAAGTGAGTTTAGACTGTATAAAACATTGATTTTTAAACTTTGGGAAAACATGGGTATGCTATGTATAAAAAAAGAGAAAAAGAAAAATAGCAATAACGTGGCTAGTCTTATTTCGGGGCCCTAGCTACTTGAGTAAGTACGCCCGAGGGGATTGTCTCTGCACCTAGCGCCCTAAGGTCTTTCATGGTCTGGGAGTCGTTGGTTGAAAGCTCTCTAAGGGGTAGCAGTGTTGCCTAATGGAGTAAGACATTGCACAGTTATGTGAAAAAAAAAAGAGAAAAAGAAAAAGAAAAAGAAAACTAGCAATAAACACAGCGGAAAAGTGCGAAAATCGCCTTCGTGAGTAAAAATAAAGCAGTTAAGCCCATTGTTGAACCTCAGTTTGTTTTGATATGTTGGAATAGTCTTTGTTGCATATATATACATGATTCTTGCTTTAAACTATAATTTTCAGTTTTGAGCAGTCTAGTATGTGTATTCTTTGCTTAAATCAAGTTTTGGTGAACATAACACACACACACAGCATATCTATAGCATTAATGAATTATCTGTGTGAATGAAATTATGCCTTCAGTTTGGTTTGAATCTGTATTCTTGAATCTAAAAAAATTCGCTGAGGCATTTTGGACTGAATTTCTATGATAGTTTGGACAATGTGAGATTAGTTGCATAATAATTTAGTCACATAGTAATATAGCTGCATTTTCATTTTTCATTAGTATGCATTGCTTGAGGGCAAGCAACAGTTCAAATTTGAGGGTATTTGATAAGTGGGTTTTATACCTACTTATGGAGTACCAATTCATGCGAATTATGCCCATCTCAAGTACATTTTAGTATGTTTTAGTTGCATTTCATGTTAGTTTGTATTGCATATACTTAAAACTCCTTTTGGTGAAAAAGTGCAGGAAACGGCCTAATTTGGTGGACTTAGGGGGCACGAGACGAATGGACGCATGAAGCGAGGCACAAGCTGAGGCGGTGTGGCATGAGAATCAAGTGGAGCAGAGACTCAGCAGAGATGAACAAAGAAATGAGTAGCAGACGCGATCGATCAAGTCTGCAAAGAACAAGTTCAAAGTTCGAGAATCTGCTTAATCAGACGAAGTGAGGACAGACAAGCATGGGAGCGCTCGCATGCGAGAACCCTGGACATGGACATCATGACACACTGCGAGTCGCGCGCCCGCACGAGGATTACACTGGGGGAGCGCGCAGCCGCGTGCGATGCTTAACCACTGCTGCGCTGTTTATTTTAATGTTTAATTAAAATAGTTGTAATTGGTTTTTAAAACGATATATCTGACTTGTTTCAGAGAAATATACATCGTAATTAGGGTTTACTCTCTAGGAGAGATTCCAACGCAGAAGGAGGCCAAAACTCTACTTTTCTACTTCTTCTTAAGATTTTCTACCAGAGTAGATTATTATTAGTATTTGCTGGATTCATATGATGATTTGAATAGTGAATTATATTCAGCAATTGGGTTTGATTATTTCTACCTTTCATCTTTCGGTTGTTCGTTTATTAATCATGTTTAGATTTGATCCCATAGTGGCTTTTGGTTCAGTCATGAACTAAACTCCATTATGGAATTCTAACGAATTTTAATATGTAGTTTGATTGCATGCTTGAATGCTGGATTGTTTTACATATTATATGGGATGTCTATCATGATTGTTTTGCATGTATGAATGCTTGATCACCATTCGTTTCAGTACTTGTATGGAATTGACAATGAACATACAAGTATGGATTGTAATCATGATAGTATACGTATATGGTGCTGTTTTATATGGCTTGTGTATTTCGTGAACCAGATAGACATATATTGTTTTATCGTATGAGTTAGAATAAGGGCTTGAACTTAAATTCAATATAGTTGCAATTTCACATAGACATATAATGATTTTGGTTATATTGATGATTACATAGAATCTATCATCTGTGGATGTTGTGTAAGTAGGTCATAGTGCATTGAAAAATGGCTATGACTCTTTTAGTGCTCTTGGCTACTTTCTTGTGATATGTGATTAAGTCATGCATGATAGTGGTGATTAAATGAAATAATAAATGAAGTTAGATTCCATTATTTCCAGATTTGATTTATTCTGTCGTTATTATTGTTTTAGTTGTTTTTTGCGATTCGAGTAACAAACCAATCTTAGTCATTAGTTTGAGCATATAAATATAGTGATTTAATAAATGCATAGTGATTTAAATTAAACAACTTTCTCTGTGGGATCGATACTTGCTCTGTATTTCTTGTTGACACATGTATGCTTGCATGAGTTAGAGTTCTTTTGTTAAAACTAAAAAAGAGGCAACATGATGGAATATTGTTATTTAGTGAAAGATTGGTTTCCTTCACAAATAATATTTTAAGGACTATTTGAAATTAGTGAATAACTTTATTCCCTCACAAATAATATATTGTAAAGAACAAATTTATTTAACGAGAGAAAATTTTTCTTCACTAATTATAAATTGAGAATGTATCTTCAAATTAGTGAGGAAAATAATCCTTCACAAATTATAAATTTGTAAATAAAAAATTAATTGCTAAATAATCAAAATTCATTGAAAATTATAATTGATATTCAAATCAGTAATTTCATATTTATATTATTATTATTATTATTATTATTATTATTATTAATCTCTATAAGAAATATTAAATTTATTTATTTATTGCTAAATTTGTTTGTATATTAAATTGCAAAAAATTACAAATAATACATTAAAATAAATACATTAATTTCTTCTCCCGTGAGACTAAAAGCCCCTAACAAAACTAGGAAACAAAAACCTAACCTTTGATAAATGGCATTACATTCCGAGAGTAGGATTTTAGAAACAACTAACAAGCTATAATTACCAGACTCTCGCTTATAAGCCGTAAGTAGCAATGACAATCTTAACGTTCCTCAATATCTCGAGCTCCCACCTAATGATCTCCTCACAATAACTCCTTGAACAAACACCATCTCAGATATGTGACCCCCCTTAGCATCCTTTCTTGTGCTCATGAATTTAAAGGAAAATAAAAAGCTTGAGAATGAGAACCACACGGATATATTTTCCTTACGGGAAGGTACTCCAATAGCTTCAAGGACTATCCTCTTTCGCCATAAGAGGCGTCGATATTCTATCTCGCTTCATAGGACTAGCCACTTGGATGTAATCGCCATCTTATTTAAGGCATCACCAGCTACTCCTACATTTCTCTGTCTACCCACAGTCTAAGATTTTATGGGCATATTTTTTTGTAGGACACCTGTGGTGATTCTTTTGCTGGTGGTCAGCTTAGCTGATGCTACTTCAAGCAACAATTGTGTAGGACTTTCTGCTCTGCCTGCAATAGGTGGTATTATATCTGTTAAGCAAATATAAGGACAATAACTTTTGAATGATAGCCATCTCATGAATATATAGTTAATGCAAACTCAAAAAAAAGGACTCCAAATGGGGGTCAAGTCATAAGTGTGTACCGATAAACCATCTATAAGATGATGAGTTTCTCTTTCCATCTTTGGTCGTGACGTTGAGACAAAAATGGTGTTTACGATTTATAGTCAAGTTGTTGAGTACAATGCTATCAGCAGGACAAGATGTCAAAGTTTGGCCATTAACCTGCACAAGTACCAGTTATATTCCACTTGGATCACTATAAAAAGCACTCTTGTCGAGATATGAGAGTAGTTTCATCGACTGCGCATGCTAAAATTAGCCCATGACACACTCGAACATAATTATTTCCGGATGATTTTCTTTTTTCTTTTGCTTCCTAGTGTTTCATTTCAAGATCAAAATTGGTTACTGGAAAAACATATTATGTAGTCGACAAATTTTAGTATGTTTTATTTACAAAAGGTCAAAAAGTCGGATGAGATTGTCATTCTCTAACAGACAGAGAGAGTAATAGCTCATATATGAGACCAGATGACTGCTTTATAGTGCAAAAACACAGAGAGAGAGACGAGAAATATTTAGTTGAGTAATCATACCTCACATAAAATGGAACACCCATTCTTATTACACAGATTAGAACCATTCAGTCCAATAACTGAGTAGTGGAAAATAGCGGTATCCAACCTGGATTGATAAGGTGGAGTACGATCAAAGCGAATGAAAATCGTAGCTTCAGCTAAAGCTACCATAACTGCAACGCAAAGATACAGCAGCCAAATAGTAAGCCTGAGAACGTCCATGGAAACTGCCATCCCTGTACTTCACATTAAAGAAAACCAGTATAGAATTTCAACACAAACTGACCACATAGAATTTCTTCATTATAACAAACCAGTAAAACACTAAAATGATCATTCAAACTTGTATGCTCTCAATTTTTAAAATCTTAATCATGATAAACCAAAATGTCATTTTACTGACTATTTCATTGTTGTCTATATGGACTATATGGAGCACAAAAAATCAAGCCATAGTTTCTAAACTCAAAAAGTCTTGTCAGCCTCAAACTTGAATTTCAATATATATATATATATATAATAAGGCTGATAGATAAGCATACCTAGATAAACAGAAGTTAAATTTCTCTAAAGCAAGATTTAATAGGTGCTAGCAAAGTTTATTTTCCAAATTTGCACACCCTGGAAGTGGGCTGGGAATTAGATATGGAAATTGGAAAATTAAAACAAAGTTGATAGCCAAGTATCTAAGATGAATACTAAAAGTCCGGTTGTTATCTTAATAAAGAGTGGTCCTCTCTTGACTACCCTCTCGTCAGTCACACATTTTTATGAATAAAATACTTTGAATAAGTGTTGGAAAATTATAACAATAAGTACATACATTATATTATGGGACTGTAGCATTTGCAGATATCCTATTCAGTTTCAAAGTTCAAACTGCAAGCAATAATAAAACATTTAATATAGTTTTGATTTCCATTAGTACATAATAACAAACTCAATACTCAATAGTCATTGACACAAGAAGAGAACCAAAAAGCGAATCATTTAATAACAACAATCAACAATTCTGAGATAAATTTGATGAATATATAAACCCAATAAGATCAATAGATGCAATATAACAAGCAGCCAAAATTCTTATGAAAATCTTTAGTAGTTTTTGACGAGTAAAATCAGCTAAAGAGATAATAAATAAAAATAAATTAAACTCCACTTTCATGGAATCAAGACAATTTAACAATAACCTCGAAATTAGGACTTTTAGACAAAACAGTCCACTTGGGACTTTTGTCAAACATGTGGTGTGCACAGTTTTGTGTTACCAAATTCAAAGCTATTGGTTTATATCATAAACCCATTTTATCGCCCTTATTACTCCACAGCCCAACCTATCTCCTTGTGTCTAAATTCAGTCCATAGCAGTCAAATACACAATCAAATGTATGTGTATCCAAGTAGTTAACAACTAACTAGTTTACTCTTTTTCAAAAGTTCACTTCCTTTTGATTCAAATGTAATATACCATATAACAACTCCATCTTTGTTAATCATGATCTCTATAATCAATTAGTATCACTCCAGTTAAGCATACATAGCTAAACAATCCAAATTACTAACTGTTTTGTTATAGAACTAATTCCTCCATTTATAAAGAAATTATAGAAAAAAGGAGATACATACCTTTACTTGCTTCTAACGTGCACCTTTACTATGCTAACACCCCTTTGAAACTGCTGGAATCAAAGACAGATCTTAAAATATCCTAATAAGTCATAACACTAAAAATTAAAGATGAGGTCCTAGTCCAATTAGCCAATAGATACGTCTTACTCTTTCCTTGTCCCTTTGAATCTACTCAGTTTTGGTTCCAATATCATTATGAACAACCTTATAGTTGAGTACTAAGACCCAGTAGTCTAATTTTTTTTGTTACACTATTAAACACAAAACACAATCTGATCCATTTACATTCGAAGACATCATTCTTACAGTTGCTATGCTGGAACTACTAATAAAGAATTGAATCATGCAGCGCTTTTTAAGTCATAAAAAAGATATTTCTGAATAAAAGAAAACATAAGCTTCAACTTTATACCTTAGAAGTGAGATCCTTGGTACCAGCTTGCACCACAGTGGCAGCTGATTGCGCAGTCGATGCTGCAACCATAGATAACCTACCAAATCCCAGCACATCATGTTTTGAAGTGAAGTGCAAAGGTTATTTCTCCTTAATATATTTTAAAGAAATGAGAGAGATTCCTTCCACTACCAAAGTTAAAGCAAAGTTTCAAAATTTAATCAAGAGGTCAAGAGGGGAATCAAATATTTCAGCAAGATTATTAAGATTGATCATGAAAGGGAGAAACAGAGAGGGTTCATTACACCAACTATTATAATAAATTAATAATAATAATAATACAAGTTCTATATAGAATGAGAGAGCAGGCCACCCACTTACATCAACAATCGTCCATTCCAATTTAAATATGGAACCAAGAAAACCAGCCCCCCACCACAAATATGACCCAAAATGATCGCGAAGTATGGCAAGAAGTTGCAAAGATGGTTTCGCAGCTGTGACCCGTCTTCTAGAAGGTTTTAAACTCCAAATTCAAGCCTGCATGTAACATAAACTGAAGATTAAAATCTAAACATATGGGTAGAAAAATAAATATGATCAACTACTACAAAACGTAGCATGAGAAATAAATCAAATAATGTAAGAGCATGAAGCCTCACATTCTCTTATACTGAAAAATATCTTTGTCAAAATGGGAAGTATTCTCTTTCCTCATTGAATATCAAACATCATTTACTAGTACATAAATAGAAAGATAAAATTAGACCAATTTGGAATTTCACTACATATTTAATTTCATATCCATCAAATATGTAAAAAAAAAAATTAAGCTTCGCCATGTGCACTTAGTCCAAAAAACATGTGACTGAAAATCACTACATCAAATCTACTATAGCTAGAAATGTTATTAGAATTAGAAGCAAATCACTATAGTGGAACCCATCTGATCAAGTTATTGATGAAGAATATTGAACCAAAGAAAAAACATAGCATTGTACGTTTTGCAATTGAAGTTAGCTGATATGCTGAGAGTATAAAGTTTGAGAACAAATTATCTCAACTTACCGCTTCAACAGTTTTTCAAGGTGGCAGCCGCAGAATCTGTGATTGCCTTAGCAACTACTTTTCTTGTTATTTAGCAACTAATTTTCTTGTTACTTTCCAACCCAAGGGATGAATAGGATTTTCCATGTAAACTATGTTCTGCAGTGGAAACTAATTTCCTGGTCTGCTTTATTCAGATTTTAAAAACAACCGTGGGCAACAAGAAACATAATCTAAAGCCCCTTCAATAAGCTAATATAATCTAAAGCCCCTTCCGCGCTGTCATATCACAATGATGTAAGTATGCAAACTGGAGCAATGTACTCTTCAGTTCCAACAAAAGAATTTGATGCTCGCATCGGCTCAGCCATAAAGATCGGACCCTGGGGACCTTTCTTATTCTTTTTCTTATCAGTTGGGTCCGGAATTAAAAGTTGCACTAAATGCATGTCAAGACTTGAGAGATCATTAGTCATACCTCTTTACTGAAAACTTCAAACAATAGAACTATATAATAATAGAGAACCCTATATTATATAATAATGGAGAACAGACAAACCTGTGGCTTGTAGGATGTCAAACAAGACAAATCAAAACCAGTCAAAGCCACATGAACACTACTTTGGATCAGAATATTTTTAGGCTTCAAATCCCTGTAAATTATACCTATGGCAGGCGAGAACAAACATAAGATAACAGAAAAATACTAGTAGTAAATTTAGAGGATCGGAGGCTATACATTTTGAGCTTGAATATGCTTGCATTGCAATTTATGAGTTGCAAAGGCATTGGTCATGATTCAATACCCCTCAAATGATAGCTTTTTCTATGGGCTTATCCTTTGTATCTGGTGATTGGCCGACTTCTGCATGCTGTCATAAGAACATTTTTTTTAAAAAAATAAAATAATAATCATACTTAGCCCACATATATAAATAATAGTGGCTTCAAAAGATATCATATATGAGTGGATTCAAACTCAATTCTAAAAACGTCAAATAAGAAAAAGGACAATAGCGCCGCTAAATCCAAGTGAAACATCCAAATAAACCAAACTGTAGGCATTATCTATCAAGGTTCTGCAGCTTTTCCAACCTTGTCAATCAATAATTGTACTACATTTTCCTCATTTTGTGGTCCAAGCAAAAAACACAACTTTCATTCTCTCAAATATTAATTATTCTTTTTACTACCTCACAATCAGTTGTATGGAGCATCTTTTTAATTTGCATTTTTCTAAAAACTAGAAACACATTATTTCATCGACAACTAACATTGCATAGATTCAAATTCTTAGTGTCGGAATTGCTGTCAACAGGCAATATGCAGGGAGCTAGCTCTATATATGTGGAAACAAACTAGGAGTAAGAAAATCATGATTGAATTAAACTTAAACGCACAAAATCATGTTCCAGTTTGTTCACTCCAAAGTATAATGTGGAGCTGCGCAACAATAGGAGCTAGATTCTGAGCTTCATATCCTGCAAATAACAACAATAATGAGGCTTCAAAGTAACCCGTCATGGCATCTTTTAATTATAACTAAAAAAACTATCGCCCATAAGCATCAAAATTTAGGATCCAATTACAGTATTTACAACAATTCCCACTTACGTTTATGGGTTTTCAAGTCCCCCAACACACAAACACGAAGCTAAGTACTAGAGGATGTATGAACACATAACAAGTTTAGTTTGGTCACTATTCAGTCTTGATCTGATCGCTGACTATTGGTCATAACAGTTGAGAAAAAGTTGTTATGAGCCAGAATTTGTTAACCCCGATTGAGAAAATTCAGATGAGAATCAAATATTGAAAACCCATTTTAGAATTTCATGGGAATCCGCCAAATTTTCCATGTCAAATCCAATGCCCCAACTGGGTAGAACAATTTCAAACATGAACATCAATACAAAAAACTGACATTTTGAGCCTCATAATAGTAATCAGTACACAAACCACAATTCAATGATAAACATATCCAAATAAGAGAACAAAATCGACAATACTCAAATTGAAGACTAACCTTTAATTAGATGTAATGTAAGACCCCAATGGAGGAGAAGATGGACAAATCAACCGCCGCCATCGCCGGAAAATAATGCCACCTCCGAAAATTAGGGCTTTTATTTCAAAATTAGGGATAAAGTGAGAGAAGATATAGAGGGGAAAGAAAGAGGAGAGGGATAAGGAGGAAGAGGTCTGGACTGAGGGCTCGAAGGAGAGGTAGATGAGATGAAGAGAGCAATGGAGTTCTGTGTTAGTTTTCTTTTTCTTTTAATTGCTTAGCTGCTTCTCTGCTCCTGTGTAATTAAAAACTTACTTTTAATTGACAGAATTTTACGTAGGAAATATCTTAATTTCATGGAATAAATTCTGTCGGAAATACCCAATTTTCTTGTACTGGTTTGGGGTCGACTGAATATATTTTAAGGGAGTGATAGATTCATCTGTTCAAAAAATAAAATTTAGATAACATTTTTTTTTAAAAACAACTCTTTTATAAGTAATATTGTAAGTTACATTATTATAAATAAATTTAATATTATAAAAATTTAATGTATTTATATTATAATTTATATTACCACAATTAATTCAAAAAAATTATTTAGTAACAAGATAAATACCAATTTTATCCTCTCATGAAAAACTTATGAATAAATATATAATATATAATAATTATTCACTAAATAGATTTTTTCCTCGCAAATTTTCATCATAAATTGGCTCCAAAAATCTTTCTATCGCCCCAATTTTGCGAGGAAAAAAATATAAATTGTGAAGGATGTTTCTTTCGCTAATAACTATATTGTCATTATACTTTTTTCCTTCACTGTTCATTCGCTAAACAACTCCTTATGTGAAGGAGTAAATTCCTTCACAAAATTTTCTTCGCTAGAGGCCATTTTTGGTGTAATGTTTTGTTCGTTTATGGTTCTTGATGTTTTAAAGTTGTTATATGTAACTTGTAATGTGGTCTTTAATCTGCAAGTGGAATCAATGTCATTTGATGTCTAGATTTGTAGTTATTAATTGTCAAAATTCGTTGACCGGGCACGACCGGGCCAAATCTGGGTAACCCAAAAAGTAAGAAACAGTGTCTGACAACTTTTTGCAAGGCCCGGATCTAACATGTGTTATGTTGTTTGATGCTGTGTTTGTATCTAGATTATAGTCTGATATGTGGACTATCGATCCATGGTTTTAGATCTTACAAACAGTCAAGATATTAAGTATAGTAAGTGGTCAAAGTAGACCATTTGATCACGGATGAAGTTTCGGAATTTCGTAAACCTGCTGCTACAAGTTGTTCGACAAGGTTTGACGGATTAAACTGGTGGTTGTGTTATAGTTTGACCGTGATCATGTTATGCCGGTGTTCTTTGCCATAAGTATTACTGTTTAGACCAATAACCAACCTAGTTGATGACAAGAACACCTAAATAATTCAATGGAAAGTGACTACACAGAATTGCACGGGTTTTTAGGTTACCCGAAAAACCAGAGCACCTCGACAATGACTTTGTTGGATTGAATCTTTAAAGTCTGTTGATGTTTGGCTCAGATTGTTAGTTATAATTGTATTGTTACATAAACACTACAAGATCTAAGTTTTAGATTGGACAGATCATGCAAGAACAAATAATTAGAAATGGTCAAAGTAAGGCTCCTGTGACGCAGTGAAGCCGGCTGTCAGTGTTCTTGAGCTCAAGAACACCAACAGCGACGCTTAGTGTCGCTAAAGGTATTTAGCGATGGTTTTATTATTTTCTAATTTCTGATTTTTTTCAGAAATTATTTAAAAATAGAAATAAATTATAAAAATTACTAAAAATAGTTTTAAAAATTATTTTAAATTCTGAAAAATAACTTTTAATTATTTGGGACATTTTTCATTAATATTTATAATTATTTGGATATTAATGATATTTAATTTATTTAATTAGTGTATTAAATAAATTAGAGAAAATGATAATAATTATATAAAAATCATTTTAAATAAGAATAAAGAGTTTAAAAAATATTTTGAGTTATAAAATGTAACTTTTAATATTTTTGGATAATTTTCATTAATAATTTAATATTAATGAAATTAGATTTATTTAATTATTCAATTAAATAAATAAGTTTAAAATGATTTTATTGATTTAAAAATCATTTTAAATGAGAATAAAGTGTTAGAAAATATTTTGAATTATAAAATATAATTTTCATTATTTTTGGAGAATTCTCATTAATAAATTAATATTAATGATATTAGATTATTTAACTATTATATTAAATAAAAAAAATTAAAATGGTTTTATTGATTTAAAAATCATTTAAAATGAGAAAATAATTTAAAAATATTTTAAGTTATAATAAATGACTTTTAATATTTTTATAATAATTTCATTAAGATTTAAATATTGATGGTGATGGTTTAAAAATGATTTTAATATTAATAAATATTGATGATGATAAGATTATTTGATAATTAAATCATTTAAAAATGATTTAAGTGTTTGAAAAATTATTATAAATTATAATAATTGTTTAAATATTATTAAAAGCTTCCAAAAAATATTATAAATGATATTTGACTTATCTAATATAATATTAAAGCTTTGAAATCGAATTTAATTGATAATAA